>APFE030641498.1:238798-298417 GCA_000404065.3 Pinus taeda | reverse complement strand
TCTGGCTCAGGGTCAGAACATGTATCTGATTCGGAAGCCTTCAACTCGGCCACCAGTGACTGCTTGGTCTGACACTCACTTGTGTTATGAGTGGGACTCTTGTGGAAATCACACCACTTTCCTGTGTCCTTCTTCGGCTTCGTGGTGTTGTTCTTTTCTTGCGGTTTCGACGGGTTGTCTTGGGTCACCCGCCTTGGCTTTGTCCTTTGGGCTTCGGATTTGCAGATCCAAAGTCTCTCTTCTTCTGTTTGAACTTTTGCTCGATTTTGACAGCGTATCGGTATGCTGTGCCGAGTGAGGAGATGTCCAAGAACTCCATCTCTTCCTGGATGTATCTGTGTAGGCAGCCGCGGTATTTGAGCACAAGATGCCACTCAGAATCTTTGATACCCAACTGTGTGCGAAGGGTATGAAAAATGTTTGTGAACTCTGGAACGTCTTGGTCTCGTCCCTGCCGCAGTGTGGTCCATTTGATGTATTTGTCCTCATAGCTTTTGACAGGGTAGTACTGCTCCTTGATGGCATCCCGGAAGTCATTCCAAGTGGGTGCGGCTGAAAATAATGAGCCTGTACTTTTATCCTTCTGCTCGCAGTAGGTTTCCCACCAGTCCTTGACGTGGGGGGCTGCTTTGAGAAGAGCGAAAACAATCTTTTCCCGACTTGAAAATTCATGAACAGAGAAATACCCATCTAGAAGATTTAACCATTTATCTACGGCATTTGCATCTATTTTACACTCGAAGATGGGGATTTCAAAATTAACTTGTACCTTAAAGGGCGTGGCATTTCCAGAGTCACTGCTGGAAGCCGATGCGTCACCTCTAGGTAGCCGCTGAAGGATCTGCACAAAACTGTCCATCATCGTGTTCCGTTGCCGCTCGAGGGCTTCTTCGAGCAAGATTTTGATAGGATCTCCTGCCCCCTCGTCTTTGTTCTCATCCGCCATGGGAGGCCGTCAGGATTTTCGAGGCTGGTCTTGTAAAGGTTCGACCAGTTCAAGCCCTAACTCCTTATATCCTGACCTCGTTGGGGACATGCAAAGAAAACCCGAGAAAAAGCAGACCGCTCTGATACCACTGATCCGGATTTAAATATGAACGCAATAGATTACAGAGATAACCATAAATACAGAGATGCGATAACCATAAATAAAGTGATGCAGCGGAAATAACACTTCATTTCATTAATGGAAAATACCGAAATATGCTTACAACCAGAATTGGAAATAAACCAGCTAGCATGACGGTAGCTTATCTCTGAGAAGAGATGTGCGGCTACATGTCTCTGAACTGTTCCGAACTTGTGTCACAATGAGGCTCGAAGGCCTATTTATTATTGAGAAACAATGGAAAACCCTTCACATTCCAAAACCGACCCTTAGAAGATGAAACGCCAAATTGTGAGCCCCGTTTTAGGTAAATTGGTACATCAATTTCCCGAGGTCGTAACTTTGGCATACGATCTCCGTTTGATGCGTATGATAGCTCGTTAGAAAGATCTATCTGAGAAATACCATTGTTGGAAAGGACAACATCGGTCCATTTCATTGTCCCATGTTGTCCCTGGAATCCCCAAAAAAACGCCGTTTAGGGCCTCAACACGGCTCCAAAAGTTCAGGACCCGAAAAACTGCTAAAAATAGTAAGTTGTGCTATAATTAAGGAAATTGAAAATGCTGAAAGAGACAATGATGGGGGCCCAGATGGACTTGGCAGGTGGAAACCAATATCCACCTGGATCATGGCAGGATCCAATTGGATTTGATAAGTGAAAAGTGGCAGCTGATGTCAACATGGCATGGCAGTACAGTAGGACACATGGCAGGCATATTCAATCATATTTGGTGGTCTAATGGTCGATATCTCGGTGACACATGTCACCACTTAGGAGTCGCCACATGGCAGTGATGTTGTCATATCGAAAGTCGACAATTAGAGGATTAAGGATGTCGACACTTTGTAACACTTGATAAATTTCTGATGGAAGGGCCTCTGATGTGTTAGTGCATGGTAAAGAGGAAACTAAGAAAACTAAGGGTGTAGAGAAATAAGACTAGGAGAAAGGCCCCCAACATGATGCTAAAGGACTTAGTATCCAAGTCATATACTCATAGTCATAGGTAGCAGTCCCATGGAGGAAAATAGAAAGGCGCTAAACAAAAAGGGCCAAGGGCATCGAAACTCACTGTTATTGTAATGTATTTTAGGAATAAAGTTTCTATAAGGAAAATCTCCGATATAGTGTAATATAAAGAGTTAAAGGCGTGTGAGTAAAAAATTGCATGATTGAATGAGGAATAGAGGAGTTGGTCATAGGAGTAATGACTATTGTCAAAGAACTGCTAAGGTTATCTCGATGTTGAAAGAAATCTATCTATGATATCTTGTGCATGTATTATAGAAATAAATGAAAAATATAGAAGCCAAGCAAAAGTATAATCAAGCACTGTGAGCCATGAGTAGGCATGGGGAGTCTCATAGGAGTGTGCATGTGGAATAAGATTAAATTCTCAGCATGGAGAGTCGCATATTGAGATAGTAAAGTGAACGAACCCCATTCTTATGTTTTAATGCAGTGACAAAATTTGTAAAGAGTGATGCAATAGAAGAATGGAATGCCATGCCCAGAGTACACTCTCGGGTAGTGTGGATGGCGAAATAGATAACATTGATCTTAGTGTAGCATAGGAACAAAAATTATAAATTCCATTGAGCTATCGGGGTGTTGAGCAAATGTGTGAGAGTATTGAGTTGTGAGTGAAGCACATATTGACAGAGAGGTTGAAGCCACTGAGAGGATTTTGTTTGATAGTGCAACAAAATCAACGAGTGTGTTGTGTGTAGAATGTTGAGGGTAGTGTTGTAGAGTAGTTAGTGAAGGGCCCTTAACAGTGAAGGCAGATCATAGAGGAAGTGTTATTGTGAGTAGCAAGAGGAGATCTTCTGCAAGTGAGCACAAAAAGCAGCGCGTAGAAGTTGAATCTACAGACAACCATTTATTGGTGTTTTACTTCTATAATTGTATGCATTTATTTTCAATTTGAAAATTGTATGAAATAGTATGACAATGGAAACGACAAGTTGGTGCCTCTTGTAAAGTTGTTTCTTGCTCACCAAAGGCAGGTTGGTGCCTCTTGGCAAGTTGGTGCTTACTAAACAAAGGATGTCGATGGCTCCTGTGAATGGGTGCTCACAAACAAACATATGTAATTAAGTGGGTGCTTAATTTACATCATAAAACAAACAACAAATCAATGGTTTTTTCCCTCTATGTTTCCACGTGAAAAGCACTGTGTCAAATGTGTGCTGCTGATGTGATTTTTATTTGAATATGTGTGTCTAAAATATTATTGGTTCACTATTTAGTGAATAAATTCTCTCACAAGTTAATGAACATAAGAAGGGACTATAAACAAAGCAACAAAAAGAAAAAGATTTTCTTGATTACTGATTCACCCCCTAGCAATTCCTTATTCCAGCAATTGGTATTAGAGCCAAGGTTTCTTCAATAATAGTTTGAACACTGGAAGGTAGATCTATAAGGAATTATGTCTAGGAAAGAGAGTAAAGAATCTTACTCAAGTAGAATAAGAGTACTTTATGGGACCAACTATGCTTTTTGGAAAGTGAGAATGGAAGTGTATCTTATGTCCATGGGAGTAGATGTTTGGACTTTAGTACTAATATAATACAATGTCCCTGATATTTCCACCATTAGCATATATGGAAAAAAAAATATATCAGCAACGGTAAAGGAAAGCATGCCATTCTCTCTGGTCTTAGTCAACCAGAACTTGCAAAAGTTATGCATTGTAAGTCTGCTAATGAAATGTGTGTAAAAATTAACCAATGTCATGAAGGAGTATCACAAAGTTAAGCAAGTGAAACTTCAGACTTTCAGAATGAGGTTTGAAGTATTAAGAATGAATGAGAATGAAATCATAACACAATAATTCCTTAGAGTTGATGAAGTGATTAATATGATTATAGGACTTGGTGAAGAAGTCAAGGAAGAGATGATTGTTCAAAAAATATTAAGATCTCTACCCATGATATTTAATGCCACAATCTTAGCTATTGAGGAAATGTCTAATTTAAAGGATCTTAAGATGGATCATCTGCATAGTACTCTCATAGCCTATGAGATGAGAGTAGGAATAGAAAAGTTTGAACCAAAGGAAGCAAGGTTCAGAGTATCCAGAAAGGGAAAGGAGAAAAAATATCATTAATATTTCTATAGATGTGAATCTGATCAGGAGCTCGCTTAACTAGCCAGAACATTGAAGCGTGGCTCATGAAAATATAAAGGGAAGTTTTACTTTACGTGTTTTGAATGTGGAAAAGTTGGACATTTCTCTTCCAATTTTCCTTATAAATAAATGGATAAAAGGGAAGAGGATCTAAAATTTTGAAACAAGTCTAAGATACATTAGAAGAAAAGGCCCTATAAGAAGAAAGGGTTTTACTCCAAAGAAGATAACGCAGCATGAGAGTCAGACTATGAAGACTCATCAAAGAATGAGTAAGGTAAGTATCTTCTTATGTCCTTTGAAACAGACTCCAAGAAACAAGGTATTATGGAATCTGAAGAGGAAGAAGAAGGAGTACTAGACCTTGAAGGGGAACTTATCAATGCTCTCAATGAATTAAAGAAAGCAAGGAAGAAGAATAAGTAGCTAAACAAACAATTACAACTTGTAGAGGAAGGTATGTATAACTCTGATAAAGAGGAGTATGCCTATCAAAAATAAAAGCTTGAAGAAAATATCAAGAGTAAGGATAGTCTAGTCCTTTTACTAAAAGAAAATCAAGAAAACTGTGAGAGACTGGAAGAGGAGAAAAAGTAGTTGAAACTAGAGGTGCTCAAGTTTAAAAAGGAGATGAGGTCAAAGATATGCAAAGATGACATTATGTATTTGAAAGTAGAGATGGATGAGGCCAAACGAAAAGAAGAAGTTATTCAAGACCTGATTCAAGAATGGGAAGAGAAGTTTCTGAATGAAAATTTTGCTAAAGGAACAAGGAAACTAGATCAGATATTGAATAGTCAAAGGCCTTCAGGAATCAAAACAAGTTTGGGATACTCTAAGACACAATAATCTTCTATTGGGAATATAAAATTCAGGTCTACAAGTTTTGAAGAACCATAGAATCATGGGAAGAAGCATCATGAAAAATTAATGAAGACAAAAGAGCATATAGACAAAGAGGAGATCGTCAATGGAGAACAAACAAATTAGTCAAACGACCAAGGTATTTTCATGCTCAATCTCATAATGCTTTTAAAAATAGGCATGCCTATTTGTTTTATGGTCATTTCTACAAGTATCATATCTTTTGACATAAAGCCATTGATTGTATAAGGATCAAAGTTGAAAGAGATGAAAATCTCAGTTATAATATGCACAAGATTTCTAAGTCTCAATATTCATCTCTTAGAAATCAAAATGTTTTCTCTCGCCTACTAAGAGAAGTAGAATGCTTCAAATGTAATAATTTTGGGCACAAAGAAAGTGAGTGCAAATGTAGGTTTGAACACCTGTCTAAGTCCAAATATGGTAGACAGTAAACTACCCAAAAGGATAATGGGATATGGAAACAGAAGACTAAATAAGGCATGCAGTGTGGACTTGCCTTATCAACTCATAACAAAAACAAATTTCTATTGCTTAAGGAAAATGATAGAGGAAGCAATGTCACCTTTGGAAACAATTCTCCAACAAGAATCAATGGTAAAGGTTCTAGTGAGTTAATAAAAAAACAGAAGCAAAAAATGTGCTATATGTAGAAGGTCTCAAGAAAGATCTACTCAATATTAACCAAATGTGTGATAATGGCTATGATGTGACCTTTCTATCTAGAGATCGTGAGATCCACAAAATAAAGAATATAAAATTGGTGGGAAAAGCAATGAGAACCCACAATAATGTATATGTGTTTAACGATTCCAGGGTTAATTTCTCTTTAAGAAAAACAAGTGAAGCATGGTTGTGGCACAAGAGGCTTGGGAATATGAATTTTAACAATTTGATAAAAGTAATCAGGATTGGAGTAGTGAAAGGATTACCAAGATTATCAAAGATCGATAACACAATCTGCAAGTCATTTCAGTTTGGCAAGCAGACTAGAACTCATTTTAAATCGAAAAAGTTCACCTCATCCATACCTGTGGAGCTCATTCACACAGATATTTGTGGCCCAAATATAGAAAAGACCTCAAAAGGAGAAAGGTATTTCATGTTTCTCATTGATGATTTCACCAGGGCTGCTAAGATTTTTCTCTTAAAAGAAAAATTGGAAGAATTAAAGCATTTCAAGAAGTTTAAAGCTCAGGTAGAAAATGAGAAAGTTTTGAAGATAAAATTCTTAAGATTAGAGATATGGGGAGAGTACACCTCAAGATATTTTGAGGAATTATGTGAAGAGAAAGACATTAGGATAAAGTTCTCAGTGGCTAGACATCCTTAATAAAATGGAGTTATAGAGAGGAAGAACAGACCAATCCAGTAAATGGCTAGAGTAATTTTAGATGAATGAGGAGTGTCTCACAACGTTTTGGGAGAAGCAATCCAGACAATAGTATATCTATCAAATAGAACTCAACTTAGGCCTAATAGTGACAAAAATCCCTATGAGTTATGGAAAGGAAGACCTGCAATCAAATAGGACTCAACTTAGGCCTAATAGTGACAAAAATCCCTATGAGTTATGGAAAGGAAGACCTGCATCAGTTAAACACCTTGAAGGTGTTAGGAGCAAATGCTTCATTAAAATGAATGAAAAGAACCTTGGGAAATTTGATTGACACGCTCACGAAGGAATATTTCTCGAATACTATATTTGAAGCAAAGGATATAAGTGTGAAAATTTGTAAATTTAACACATCAGAAATCCCTACTTCTATTTCTGGTTTATTATCTCCTACTTGCTCTTTACATTAACAAGTTATTTAATGATATAAACATCAAAATAAAATGAATAGAAACCTTCAAAAATATATAGATCAACAACTGAAATAAACTGAGAATTTTTGGACATTCATCTCCGTAAAAACCCAATGCGGGAAAACCGGTGCAACATATATGAGGTTTTTATTATTATACAGATTCTTGAATACAATTAGGGTGCAAGAAATGGCTCACCCTTTAGAGATTATATATTCTAGCTAATTTAGAAACCAGATGATTGGCCCCACAATGCCTTCAACTATTCCTTATATGGACAACGAAAGCTACTCCAAGCTATCTTCTGGAACTGTGTCACCCTCCAGGGACTGCGCCACCCTCCAGGGACTACGTCACTCTCTACAACTATGCATCTTCCTTTCAACTCTCAGCCTTCCCCACATAAACAAAATAACGCAAAGCCTTCAGCCTAGCGTCAACTCTGATAGCCTCTTCATCTGCCAGCATCAGCTTCTTGGCCTTCCGTGTCCTCTGTGCTGACCCTATAAGCCTTTTTGTTAGCTTTGGCTGCCTCTATGTCAACCTAGAATGCCTCTGTGCTATCTCTAAGGAACTTTCCCTGCCTCTCTGCTATGTATTCTCGGCCTTCTACTGAACTGCCCCTCGTTGCAACAGATCACTAACTTGATTTCTCAGCAAACACTGCCCCATGAAATTGAATTGACTTATCAATTTTGGTGTGTCTCCAACTGACCCTCAAGCCTCCTCTTATACTTTTCCCGTTGACAAATAAATGGATGAGATTAAGTATCTAATCAATGGCTAAGATTAGTGTTGGCTAGTTGAATTGTTTATGAATTAAACATTCAAGTACCACATTAATTGTCGACCAGGGGAAGTCTTTTTATTTCAAAGGCACTGCGTACTGTATGTACTTAAAGTATAAAAGCATTGAAAGATGTAGTATACGCAGTCATTACACAATTGATCAAAGTGAAAACAATTGATTAAAATTACAAATCTAAAAAGCAAAATAAACAATGCTCTGTTGACAGAGGATCAGGACCCTATCCTCCGGATGGGGACGTTCAGCACCTGCCCCTGTAATCAGAATTACTGATGCACACAGCACTCTCATTCACCGGTGAGAAACAACTCAAAGAGCAATGAAACAGAGTACTAGTAAAGTAAAGAAAACCACAGGTAATGCTGTCAATTCACACAGAGTACCGAAAAGAACTTACTGCACGCTCACGCAATCAACAGGAAAGTAAATGGGTGAATCTTGTGAGGAAGGTGGGCCCAGTCCTTCTCACAAGATCCCCCGAGAAGACGAAGACGGATTTAAGTGCTCAAAACAACTGTATATTCATCTGCCAAAAAGATTAAGTACAATGGAACTCAGACTTGCTGATGTTCTTCAAAACCTTAGTTACAGACCGACTATTGACATCCCGTTTCATGTAGATGTCTCCTCTTTATAGAGGAGACATATATTACAATAGAATGTTACACCTTTTCAGTTGATCCTTTGTGTCAAAAATAAGCAAATTAGAATGCTGTTACAACCATATGATAATGCATCTTTTTCTGGAGCTTTGGCTGTTACCCGATGGATAACTGATTGTCTTCTCGGGATTGTCATATCCTTCGCCATTTCCCCATGCTGTTCATGCTGACTGTATGCTTCTTTTCTAAACTTCCGCTTGATTATGAAACGTTACCATTCTTTAGATAGCTGCCATCTGTTGTCCGTGGCTATTACAAAATAGCTTGCTGTAGATAATTACTGTTGCTGGTATTGCGGCAACTGCGCGGTTGCTGTTTCTGGTGTTGCAGCAACTGCGTAGTTGCTGTTCTTCGTGTTGCAGCAACTATTCGTTATACTCCTGCAAGCTTATGACAGTTTTTTGACAATTTTAGTCAGCATTTCCAAGGATAAGTAAAAAGATATTTACGAATATGAAATAAACAATTAAATATAGACTTGCGGAAGGTTACTTCATACCTTGGGGTTAATTTGTCATTATGAAACAAAAGCTTTTGCTTATGACTATAAAAAGGGTAAATATACGGCAAAAGATAAGGTCAAAAATTGGTCAATTGTGAGTCCCAACATCCCCCCCAACTGAAGAGATTGCATGTCCCCATGCAATGTCTAATCTGAGTCTGAGTCGGAAAACTGGAACGAACAATGAAGATTACTAAGGCAATAGCTGAAGGGAGTATCATCGAACCTTTCTCTGAAACCACAAACAGTTCTCATCTGTTTCCATATTGCTGCCTCTTCTCTGTTAGAAAGTTCAAACTTCCCCTTATACTGATCACCTGGCAACCATAAAAGTGGGAACTTAAACCTGTAGCCTATCCATTTTTCTGCACAAAATTTCATGCTTTCAACATACCGAGGTACCCTTGATAATGCTACTTGCAGATTTGATGGGTTATACGGGTGATATTCTCTCCTTTCTGTGGGGCAGTTATCCCAAAATAGTTTATTTGCTTCCACAGCCAATGATGCCTTGGTTTTTATGTACTGCTGACAGTCTGTTAGGACCTCTGTTCGTAGTTTCATAACATGATCCTTCATCTCATCATTGCCTATCATTTTTAAATGCTGCGAAATGAAAGCGGCAGGGTTCTGAGGTTCAGCTCGAATCCACAAGAGGCAATTTTGTTCATTCTGGAGGCCTGAGATATAGGCATTTTGCCAGGTGAGCTGGTTTGCAAGAAAGGAAATGAAAGCTCTTAATTGTGTATCACCTACCACAGGTGTCATATTAATGTTTCTTTCTTCGGACACCGCCTCGTTGTGGAGGTATAATTCACATAGCAGGTTCTGGTCATTTTTGGGTGCTCCTGCAAAAGTTGCCATGAACTGATCTGCTGTGACCACTTGATAGGGTCTCCCTTCCTTGATAGCCTTCAACTGAATAAATGCAAGCCTTTCCCTCAAGAATGTGGCATAGTTGAAGGAGGGCTTCCTTGCTGCGAGCATCCTTTGGCACAGCTCAAACATCAGGGACATCCTATGTTTTAGTTCCTTAATTTCTTTATACTGTGCCCTGCACTGTTCCAGTGCTTTCCAATTCTTATAGGCATGGTCGAACCAGGTTCCTTTCTGTTGTTCAAATGCTTTCCCTTGAGATTGATGATATTCTCTCCACCATATGCATTTGAGTTCCAGAAAACTTTCTGTTTCGATCCCTGCATCTTTAACAGTAGGGGGCTCTGTTTGCATGTAGGCATCAACTGAAATTGTCTGTTCTGTAGGCTGGAATAATCCAGCATCTTTTTCTTCACTTTCCACCAAAGCTTCTTTCTTGTTTTCTTCTGGGATTGTTTGCTCTTCTTTTATAGTTGTCTGGGTAAGCTGGGGTTATTCTGCATCTTCCTTCATAATAGTCTGGGTAGGCCGGGGTGATTTTGCATCTTCTTCCTTTTTGTCCTGCATAGCATCGGGAAGCTCCTTTGTTTGTTCTTGTGCAGCCTCTAAGGAACTTACTGGTTCTTGTGTAACAATAAGTTCCTGTCCTTGATCTTGCATGTTTTCCAGATGACCTGTTGGTTCTTGTGTGTCAACGGGTCTCACCGACTGCAATTCTTCTAAGGATCCTGTTGGTTCTTGTGTAACAACAGGATTTTTCTTCTGCATTTCCTCTTAAGCTAGTTCTTCTTCCTGCTCCTCCTGTGAGACTCCTGTTGGTTCTTGTGTAACAACGGGGTTCTCATTCTGCACTTTTCCTGAAACAGGTTCGTCCATCTGCACATTCTCAGGGCTTCCTGACTGCACTTTTTCTCCAGATCCTGTTGGTTCTTGTGTAGCAACAGGTTTTTCTGCTTCTTCGGCATCGTCAACTTCCTTTGTTTTATTTTCAGCCTCGAGGACTTCGTCTGTTGATTCCTTGACTAATCTATACCCTGCCTGAGCATATATCTCGCCACAACTTGTACACAGATATTCGGTATCTTTTCTTTTTTCTGTTGCCACGGCTGTTCTTGCTAAAATGTGCAGATTAAATTCTGCTTTATAAGCTTCCTTGATTCTTATTATCTCTTCCTGGTAATCCTGAATCTGAGCTTTCAGAAACTCAATTTCTTCTTGTAGGGCGGGTATCATAGGCTAATCCTGTGAGATAGTAGATTCGAGTGGAGGTCGAGATTCTGCTACATTAATTTGGTCAATATTTCCCACAAGTGGTTCTTGTGTGTCACCTGGGGTAGTGGTTGGTTCTTGTGTTGCAGCCACTTGCTCACTATCATTGTGGGTGTCGGCAGCTGTTTCTTGTGTTACAGCTGTCTTAAGATATGAGGCGACGAAGCTATGAATGCTCTGGATCTCAGCCTCCGTGGGTGAGGGAGAAGGGTTTCGGGAAGTGGTCGGCGTACGGGGTTTTAAAATAATGGATGGTGGGCTGGAGGGCTCAGGGGGTCCTACTACTGTCGTCTTTCGTTTTGGTAAAAAGGCAGAGAATTGAGGTGTTTTCCTCTTCTTGCTGGCTCTTGTGACTGAAACAGTAGTGGGGGTGGTGGGTGCTTTGGTTGGAACCCTCGTTCTTTTTCTTTTAACTGGGGTTTCTTTTGGCTGCTGCGTCTTTCATTTAAGCTGCATAATTGGGACATTATCTTCAGAATCATCAGTGGAGATACTGAGTATGGGGGTGGGAGAATTGATTCTTTTGGGTGACACAGTTGCTTCTTGTTCATTTTCTGCAACATGCAGAGGTATTTGCTGGGATTGTTCGGGGGTATGTTCAGTCCGCTGAGGGTTTTCCGAAGGGGTTTGTTCAGGGGTGTCGTCCATTTGTTGAGGAGGCTCCTGGTCTTGCTGGGGTATATCCTCAGCTTGACGAGGAGTTTCCTTTTCTTGATGAGGACTGCCCTGCGCAGGCTGTGGGCTTCTTTCCCTCGGATGTGGATTAATGGGGGGTGGAGGGATGTTCACAGAAGAGCCCTGTTAATCAACAGTTGGACTAGGCGATGGTGTTTTAGGGAGAGGGCTGGATTCTTTGCTTTCATAGCATATCGTGCCATATTTTTAAGACAACCCAGCAAATAATATGGCATATTCACTAATTGACCATTTCTTAAGTGATTTAACAGAACGAAGTCGTGCTGGTAGATTACCTGGTAACGACCTTCGCATGTTAGATACTGCTTGACGAATTCTGTGACTCTTGGCCATGGTTGAGGTAGCGACTGCAATGCTACACCTCTGCCCTTGGTTTCTACTTCCTCGCCCGGACGGAGAAAGTCTTGCTGCGCGTTCAGAATCAAATGTTTCCTGCTGAACCATCTTGTACCAGTGGTTGGAAGTCTGGTGACTTCAGCTATGAATTCTTCCGTAACCGGTACTTGAATTCCCTGAACAACAGAGAATCCTTCTGTCAAATTACATGTGAATTCCAGGACTTGTTGCTCGTCAAAGTCCGGGAGTCTTCTGAAATATTCTATCCACCCGGCTTGCAGGAAAATTTGGTAAATTTCCGGGAAGAGCTCTAGAACTGCTGTCGTGCCTGGTTCATGAGTGATAAGGGATCCTCCCATGGCTTATTGTTTCAGTTGATCTTCAGAGTTCGGGGCCGAGCTACCGATTTTAACTCAGAGTATACATTACGATTGGTAACGTGCTGTAGTTTTTACATACAACCGGTAGAATTAAGGGTGGCGGTGGTTGGCGTGGTTAATCATTATGGAATTGCTTTGGTATCCCCCCCCTGCCCTTTTTCCTACGTGTGAGTGATATGATTGGGGAATGTAATCATTTGATGTACCTATCACCTTTTTCCGCTTATCTATTATTTAATGCTTATTCATAAACGTGCGTACCTTTGTCCTTTTACCTTTTTGGATCGCTGCGTCATAAAGTCTTTTCTTGTTTGCTGTCAAATTATAATCATTATTGCGGATTTTGAAAGCACGGGCCTGTGATAATGACGGGGGAGTGACGGTGAGGTTCTGTAATCATCACGAAAGGTGATGTTTTTCGTGTGGAAAGGATACTGACGTGGCATCGAGATTGGTGTTGCAGCCACAGGGGACTATGTTGGGGGAACGGGAAGTGGTGTTGCAGCAACGGGAATGGTGTTGCAGCAACGGGGGTGGTGTTGCAGCAACAGGGGATGATGTTGCGTCAACGGGAAATGGTGTTGCAGCAACAGGGGTGGTGTTGCAGCAACGGGGGATGATGTTGCGTCAATGGGAGATGGTGTTGCAGCAACAGGGGTGGTGTTGCAGCAACAGGGGTGGTGTTGCAGCAACAGGGGTGGTGTTGCAGCAACAGGGAATGGTGTTGCAGCAACGGAGAAATGGTGTTGCAGCAACGGAGATTCGGAGTCCGCCTTATGGTTTCTTTTGAAGCCTTGCTCTTAGCTATTTTCCACGTTCTATCTGCAAAATCTGAAAATATAATGTTGCAATCCTTGGCAGGAATTATTAGTTCCTAAAAAAAATGTCTAATCTTAATAATTACATAAATAATAGAAATTCAAGTGTTCTGAGGGACGGCAAGTTCCTCTAAAAAAGAATATTTTTTATTGCCATGCAAGTAGCTTTGAAGTCCTCTTTGGAAATCGGCCGCTGATACAACCGAAGTCGGTAGCCATTCACCAACAGTGGTGTTCTGCTCCCATCAATTGTTACTAGTCTAACTGTTCCATTTGGGAAAGCAGTGTCCACTTCATATGGTCCCAGCCATCTTGTTCTCAGCTTCCCTTGAAAGTTTTCGAAACGTGAGTCGTAAAGGAGAGCCCAGTCACCTTTTTGGAATTGCTTTTTCTTAATGGTTCTGTCATGCCATCTGCTCCTTTGTTGCTGTATCATAGTTGTTTGGTGGACGGCATCTAGTCTTTTCTCATCCAATTGCTGTAACTGCTGCAACCTGGCTATCTGTGCATCGGTTAAATCTAGGTTAACATCTAAGGCAGTTCTTAAAGTTTTAATTTCAAATTCTACAGGAAAAATAGCATTCTTTCCAAAAACCAATTCATAGGGTGAGAATCCTGTTGTGTTTCTCCAGGTGGTTCTGTAAGCCCAAAGAGCCTCAGGCAAATGCTGAAACCAGTCCCTTCTATTCTCCTTTATTGTTTTTGTTAAGATAGCTTCTATGACCTTGTTTGTGCTTTCCACCTGTCCATTCGCTTGAGGGTGGTAAGGTGTGGTAATCTTATGTTTGATATGGTATTTCTGAAGCGTATCTTTGAAACCATGGGAATTAAAAGGAGGCCCTCCATCAGTGACTAATTCTCTGGGTAGCCCAAATCTAACGAAGATTTCTTCAAATAGGAATGTTAATACTGCCTCTTCATTAGATTTGATGAGTGCTTTGGCTTCTACCCATTTAGTTATGTAATCTGTGCATACTAAAATGTAAACTCTTTGATTGGATGGAGGGTTAATAGGACCTACAAAATCTAATGCCCATTTCTCGAAGGGTTCGAGAGTTACCTGAGGGTTAAGTGGCATTTCATCCCTATGGTTGGGCTGGCCCATTCTTTGGCAGCTGTCACAAGCCTTCACATATTTTTTTGCATCTTTAAAAAGTGATGGCCAGTAATATCCCATTCTAAGTACCTTGTGAGCTGTTCTTTTGTCTGCAAAATGTCCTCCACAAGGACCATCGTGACAAGCTTTCAATATGTCATAAATTTCGTCTTCCCCAACGCATCTCCTAATTTCTTGATCTATTCCTGTGTGGAATAGACACCCGCTTATCCAGCTATACCTAGCACTTTGCTGAATGATTTTTCTTCTTTCTCTGTGTGATAGGTGTGATGGTAGTTTTCCTGCAACTAAATAATTAGCGATGTCTGCATACCAAGGTGAGTGAGCAGATACTGCAAATAGATACTCATCCGGAAAAGAATCATCTACTGGAACATTTTCGTTGGTTTTTAACCGAGAAAGAAAATCAGCAACTACATTTTCTTTTCCTGGCCTATCTACTATTGTGATATCAAATTCCTGTAATAGTAATAACCACCTGGTGACTCGAGCATTAGTAATTGATTTATTCATTAAATACTTGATGTCCGAGTGGTCTGTATGCACAAAGGTAGTATAGCCAGTAATATAATGCCGGAATTTATTAATGGCATAAATAACTGCTAAAATTTCTTTCTCAGTTACTGTATAATTTAACTCAGTTGGTGTCATGTTTTTGCTAATGAAATAGATAGCATAGGGGAGATTATTTCTTCCTGACCCAGGACAGCTCCAATTGCTGTGTCTGAGGCATCCGAGGAAATGTGAAAGGGCAATGCCCAATCAGGTCCTCTCAAAATAGGAGCTGTGGATAGCTGATGCTTAAGTTTATTGAATGCAGTCTCACAATCATCACTCCACTTGAATTCAGCGTTTTTCGTTAATAACACAAACAAAGGGGAGGCTATTTTAGAAAAATCTTTAATAAATCTTCTGTAATAACCGGCATGTCCTAAGAAACTTCTCACCTCTGTCTGTGTTTTGGGGATAGGAAGGTTCTGAATTACTTGAATCTTAGCTGGGTCGACTTGGATTCCCAGAAATGAAATGAAATGTCCTAATACAATGCCCTGGTTCATCATCATGTGGCACTTTTTAGTGCTCAAAGCGAGGTGTGCTTCAATACACCTCTTGAGTACTTTTTCCAGGTTTTGGAGGGCATCTTCAAAGTTCACTCCATAAGGAGTAAAGTCGTCCATGAATATTTCTAATGAATCATTTAGCATATCAGAAAAGATTCCTATCACCGCTCTCTGAAATGTCACTGGGGCATTACACAACCCAAATGGTAGTACTCTATAGGCAAAGGTTCCCCATAGGCTGGTGAATGTGGTTTTGTCTTGATCTTGGGGTGCAATCCTGATTTGGTTGTATCCACTAAACCCATCCAAGAATGAGAAGAATTTCTTACCTGCTAAGGTATCCAATACTTGATCAATAAAAGGTAAAGGGAAATGATCTTTTTGTGTTGCTTTATTTAATGATCTATAATCTACACATACTCGCCATTTCCCATTCTTTTTTGGTACAATTACGAGTGGAGAGACCCACTCGCTGTCAGATATTGGATATATGAATCCTGCATTTAGGATTTTTTGCAGTTCCTCCTTCACAATTTCTCTGAGGTTAGGGTTCATTCTTCGCTGGGGTTGGCAGACTGGTCGGGATCCCTCCTTGATGTATATACGATGAGTACATAATTCAGGGGAGACTCCTTTCATGTCTGTGTAGTCCCATGCGAATGCCTCTTTGTTTGCTTGGAGTAACCTTATTACTTTCTGTTTTTCCTCCTCCGTCAAATCAGGATTTATATTCAGCGTTTTACCAGGCTCGATTTCAACCGTTGTGCTCTTGGAGGAGTTACCTAGCGGTGTTTGGCATAAATTTTCATCATTCATATTCTGCTGGGATTCTGGTTCTAGAATTGCAGCGAAGTGATTAAATGTTTCTGGGTTAACCGAAGAGGGTTCAGAAATAAAACTGCTAATTAGCTCATCTTCGGTGGAGTCCTTAAAGGTCAAAGCTTGCCCAATAGTTAATATTGGTTGGGTTTCCTCTTCCTCATAATCCACCCATATGGAATTATCATTATTAATCATGGGAGTGGCATGGGGATAGAGGGTGAGCTGTTTAGTTTCTTGCCCATTGGAGATGGTCATTGACCCAGATCTACAGCTGATGAAAGCATCTGCTGTAGCTAACCAAGGTCTCCCTAGAATCAACGGATGACCTCCCAACTTTGTTTTGGTTTGTAAGACCACAAAGTCAACCGGGTAGTTCCATGATTCTATAGAGATTATAAGGTCTTCAATGACCCCTTCGGGTTTGATCGTAGAACGGTCAGCTAGTTCTAAGATAGTAGGAGTTTCCGTGATAAAATTTTTCAATTGAAGCAATTGAGCTGTCTCGAGAGTCATGATGTTTATTGCAGCTCCTAAGTCTACTAAGACCTTAGAGATAAAGGTTTTTCCTACCTGGACTGTTACTGTAGGGTGGCCAGGGTCACCATACTTGACAGGATAATCCTTTTCAGTCATTAAGGCCGTTAATTCCCCCATCACATGAACTGTGAGAGGGTCTTTGGCCTTCCTTCCAGGTTTCTTTACACAGATGTCTCTAATAGTTCTAGCATATATAGGAACATCCCTTAGTGCTTGCAATAATGGGATTTTAACATACAAGTTCTGTAACTATCCTAACAGATTAAAGGTAGGCTGTTCAGGTACTTTAGTGAGAGTTAGTCTTTCAGGGAATGGTGGGTCTACCGTTTGGTCATTATTGTTGGGTGTTGTTTCTACTGTTTCAGTATTGTGGTTAGCTGATTTCTCTTTTCTAGTCTCTTTTTTATCAGAGTCCGTGATATCATCTATAATAGGTTCCACTATCCTCCCTGAACGGAGATGGATATCATTACACTACAGGGGAGGAATAGACTGACTTTGAATATCAATAACTTGCAAGGCTTTATTAGTCGGGTTAGGATTAGGTTGTACAGGCAGCTGTGGTCTCATTGTCTGATTATTCGGAGGATTATTAGGTGGTAAGGAAAGATATTGTTGTTGTTGAGGAAAAGGTATCTGCTGGGCTGCCCAGTTCGAATTCCATTGATTAAAGTATGGTTGCTGAGGGGCCCAAGGATTCCACATAGTAGGGTCTAGAAAAGGTTGTTGCATAGGTGGAAAGTTCATTGTGTTGAAGGGTGGGTAATGCATCTGATTCATGGGTGGGTAAAAAGGAGAACTATTATTCCAACGATTGAATGTTGTATTAGAGCTCGTACCTTGTCTTTGCGGCCATTGCCTCCTCTGAGTCATTAGATACACCGCTTCAGCTTCTTCTTCAGTTGTTTGCAGTGCTGCTTTGATTCCAGGCAGAGAGGGGCATTGCTGTGTTTCATGATCCTTCTCGCAGATTGTGCATATAGGCATCCTATCCAGTGGGCATTCTCTAAGTGGATGTTTCTCTCTGCATTTTGAGCAGAAAATCGCCAGAGCAGCTTCTACTTCTGCCTGTTTCTTCTTGACCTGCAGAGAGTCAATCTGTGAAGCAAAAGAACTTAGCATTTCAGTTTTAAATTCTTCTAATAGGTTACCTATCTCTGCTCTTGTTGCTCCTCCACTGGCTGACTTTTGAACCCTTGAGTACACATTCTCTTTACCTTTCGATCTGCCTGCCGCTCCCCTTGAACACCGCATACAGAGCCTAACAATTTCCTCAAATGGTTCTTTAGAAATGTCCCCTTTTCCAAGCATGTTCAGCATATCCAGGCAATCATCTCTTACTCCTCTTAGCAGTATGGTCTTCAAAATATCTTTGCTCATGTTAGGATGATCAGACCGCTGCAGATTATACTGTAATCTTTCCACGAAATCTTCTAAATTCTTGTCCTCTTTCTGGACCATTTTAAACAATTCTTCCTTCCTCTCTCTTGTCCGACAGTAGTCTTGATACTTAGCCAGAAATGCCTCTTTCATTTGATCCCATGTGGTGATTGCCTGAGCTCCCAGGCTCATAAACCACCGCAATGTGTTCCCCTTTAATGTTGCTGGAAACAGTTTCAGCTTCTGATTAGGGTTTATGTAATCATAGCTTCTGCACAGTATGTCGAATTCGAAAAGGAATTCATCTGGATCCTCGGAGGACAATCCATGGAAATTGGGTAACGCCGAGAGTGGAATATTTTTCATGGGGGTCGTGCCTCTCGGAAGTTCCCTGATAGGGAATTCCAGGGTAGAGAGCGAGTTTTCCCTTCTCCCCTCTGCTCCGTTGTCCTCCATCGGGATTTTCCCTGAATCGCTCGCCTTGTCTTCTGTGTCTTCTGTTTCTTCAGGTTCCTCTTATGGTTCTTCGGTGTATTCTGGTGCTTCCAGCTTCCTCTCAGGTCCTATCACTTCCTCCGTCTGCTGGTCGGTCTGTGAGGAGTGCTGGATCTGGGGTCTCCGGGAACTCGTCCTTTGTGACGTTTCGGCCTTAGAGATGATTTCGTCGATGAAAGTCTTCCTTCCTCCCTTGCCGCCTGTAAAATTAGGTTTCTTGCGTCCTCTCATACACCTGTTATTTCCACAAAGAAATCATTAATGCTTCTAGAGTTCTTTAGTTGCCTTCCCCGGCAACGGCGCCAAAATGTTGGCTAGTTGAATTGTTTATGAATTAAACATTCAAGTACCACATTAATTATCGACCAGGGAAAGTCTTTTTATTTCAAAGGCACTGCGTACTGTATGTACTCAAAGTCTAAAAGCATTGAAAGCTGTAGTATACGCAGTCATTACAGGACTAATTAAAGTGAAAACAATTCATTAAAATTACAAATCTGAAAAGCAAAATAAACGATGCTCTATTGGCAGAGGATCAGGACCCTATCCTCCGGATGGGGATGTTCAGCACCTGCCCCTGTAATCAGAATTACTGATACACACAGCACTCCCATTCACCGGTGAGAAACAACTCAAAGAGCAATGAAACAAAGTACTAGTAAAGTAAAGAAAACCACAGGTAATGCTGTAAATCCACACAGAGTACCGAAAAGAACTTACTGCACACTTATACAATCAACAGGAAAGTAAATGGGTGAATCTTGTGAGGAAGGTGGGCCCAGTCCTTCTCACAAGATCCCCCGCGAAGACGAAGACGAATTTAAGTGCTCAAAACAATTGTATATTCATCTACCAAAAAGATCGAATACAATGGAACTCAGACTTGCTGATGTTCTCCAAGTCTTGGTTACAGACCGACCATTGACATCCCGTTTCATGTAGATGTCTCCTCTTTATAGAGGAGACATCTATTACATTAGAATGTTACACCGATTTAGTTAATTCATTGTGTCAAAAATAAGCAATTCAGAATTCTGTTACAACAATATGATAATGCATCTTTTTCTGGAGCTTTAGCTGTTACACGGTGGATAACTGATTGTCTTCTCGGGATTGTCATATCCTTCGCCATTTCCCCATGTTGTTCATGCTGACTGTATGCTTCTTCTCTAGACTTCCGCTTGATTATGCCATGTTACCATTCTTTAGATAGCTGCCATCTGTTGTCCGTGGCTGTTACAAAATAGCTCGCTTTAGGTAATTACTGTTGTTGGTGTTGCAGCAACTGCACAGTTGTTGTTTCTGGTGTTGCAGCAACTGCGTAGTTGTTGTTTTTCGTGTTGCAGCAACTATTCATTATAATTCCTGCAAGCTTATGACAATTGTTTGACAATTTTAGTCAGCATTTCCAAGGATAAGTAAAAAAGATATTTACGAATATGAAATAAACAATTAAATATAGACTTGCGGAAGGTTACTTCATACCTTGGGGTTAATATGTCATTATGAAATAAAAGCTTTTGCTTATGACTGAAAAAAAAAAGAAGGGTAAATGTACGGCAAAAGATAAGGTCAAAATTGGTCAATTGTGAGTCCCAACAGTGTCCTGCATTGCAGTGCACTTAGGCCCTCTTTGACCTACGTTGAGCGAGATTGAGTGAAATTTGCATAGGGTTCTAGGAATATCATTTCATTCTAGATTATTCTAGAAGGATCCCATCTCTTATCTCCTCATATCAGCTCGAAATTGGATATGCTAAGGATTCATTAACCACCTATCCTCTCAACCCTTGCTCCATGGAAACTAACTCCAAGTTTGGAAGGCCATTCAGTACCCTCATTTATGAAAAAACCACCTCCATTTCCTATAAATTTAGCACTCATCATAGTGATCAGGGGGCTATAATCTGAAGTTTGTAAGGAAATTCTATTGGTTTTAGAATTGAGTACATGTCAAGCAATGTCATGCTACTGGATTGGTGTGCTTTTGATGTGGTGAGGATTGGCCTAAGGCTGGAGGAGTGACACAAGACCAAACTGTATTGGGTGATACTCTTCCTTCTACATTAATAAAGAGTTTATTCCTTTTCTCATATTATTGTTCATATATGTGATGATTATGTGTTTCAATGCCTTCGATTCCATTGTTTTATAGTAGATAGATCATGTATGCTTTGATCATTTCTTGTTTCTATTTCTCTTGATATAGGTATCTTTTGAGAGGATTTAGTTCAAGTGGGAGTGACTGGAGCAATTCAAAATATATTAAGGAAGCGAAAGACTACAAGTAAGTTCCTCCTTATTTATCTTCTATAAGAAAAGGTTAAACTACTTTCTTTCTATTGTTCTAGGTGTAGTCACCCACCTAGGGAAAATGTGTTTATCCATAGATGCAAATTCCATATAACAACCTTCCAGTACTTCCTCAAATAAAATGAGTTCAACTAATGTTTCTTTAATTAGTGGTAGATCTAAATCCTATACTCATCCTTTTCTTTTGACTTTTGAAGTCTTTAATAAGAATTTTCACAGTTGTTTAGTTGATTCTAGAGCCCCATCCAACATTTTGCAAAAACGGTTTGTGCAAAATTGAATGTCGAACCCCAAAAATATGTTGTTCGAATTGTATAGTTAAATCGAGGTCAAGTCGAAGTCATAGGAGAAATTAATGTGGTTACCATCTGACTCTCATCAAACCTGAACATATGTCAAGTCATTGATGTTCTTGTCACTGATATTCTTAAATTCTACGACTTGATCCTCAGTAGAGATTGGTCTGAAAATCTTCATGGCTATTTCGCAACAGACTGGTCTCATATGTGGCTTCCTTACAATGGTAAGCCAAATCAAATAAGGGTCGACCATGAGAAACATTTAAAGTATATTGTGATTGAACTAGAAGGAGAAAATGATCCCGTCGCATACAATAGTAATATCATTGGAAATTATTCAGGTTTCTCATTTTTGGGCAATCTTAATGCACTCACTTCACCCTTTTTGGAAAATTTTGTTACATCATAGATTGAAAATTATTCACAAATAGATTCTTCTAAATATATCAATTTTGTAGATAAACCTGTAGTCAATTCTTTATTTTAGAAATTATTTTGTGATGGATCTAAATCTAATGATGGAGCTGGGGCAGGATGCATATTACTTAGGCCTGAAGGAGAAAAAGCTATGTTGGTATGCATATTTGAATTTGAATGCACGAATAACACTGTTAAGTATGAGGAATTAGTTCAAGTATTATATAAAGCCATAGGCCTTGATATCAAATACCTTCAAGTCTTTGGAGATTCAGAAATTGTAATCAAGCAAGTAAGGAATACTATATAGTATCTTTATAGACATTTGATGCATTATCAATCATTAGTCTAGGACCTCACCTCACATTTCCTATCATTTAACATTTGTCCAATTCCAAGACTTCAAGACGTAAGTGCTGATCTCTTAGCTAACATTGCATCCAAGCTCATACCACCAGGAGATTATAGTCCTGATCGATTTTCTATAGAATTAATTTTTAGACCTTATATTCCCGATAACATCACCAATTGGTGATTTTTTAATGACGATCCAGATATCGTAAACTTTTTAACATCTGAAGGCTCATGCAATGAAAAAATAATAGATGAAGACCAACACGATAACCAACCAAAGAAAAAAAGAAGTATAAATCCCATACCTAAATCTGTAGTTAAGCTAGAAGATCTGTATGATCTTAAGGATAGATTCAAGAAACCAACTAACTCAAAGCTTCAAAGCTCAACACTGAGGTTTGAATTATTTAATCTTGTAACTGACCTTAAAATATTAATCTAGGTCTTGGTCTTACACCCGATGAAAGATTAGCCTTCATTCATTTGTTGAGAAGATATAAAAAAAAATATAATAATAATAATAATTGCCTGGAATTATTATGATCTTAAGACATATGATACTTCCATTATTTAACATACCATTCCAGTTATATCTGACGAAAATCCTATACCGCAGAAGTTGAGAAAGACTCATCCATATTTAGAAAATCAAATCAAATCTGAATTAAATAAACTTCTCCAAGCCAAAATATTTGTTCCTAACACACATTCAAGATGGGTTTCTAACCTAGTTCCAATCAAGAAAAAGAATGGTGATACTTTAATTTGTATAGACGTTCACAATCTCATTAAACCTTGTTAGAAGGACAACTTTCCAGTGCCTTCTATGGAACAAATACTGCAGTCAGTTGTAGGCCCAGAGTTAATGTCTTTTCTAGATGGATTTTTAGGTTATAATCAAATTCTCGTACATCCAAATGATTGACTAAAGACCACATTCATAACCAAATGGGGAACATATGCTTATCAAAAGATTCCATTTGGATTAATAAATGTTGGTGCAACATTTTAGAGAGCCATGGATACAACTATAAAAAATGTGCAGTAATCATATAAAGGATTTAAGACAAATTTTTGAACGTTGTAAAAGATATGGAATTTCTCTAAATCCAAAGAAATCTTTCTTTGATTTAAGTGAAGGTAAACTTCTTAGATTTATTGTATCTAAAGATGGAATTCACATAGATCCTGATAGGATAAGAGAAATTTCTGAAACCTCTTTGCCTCACAAAAAAAAATCCATGCAATCTTTCCCAGGTCAGATAAATTTTGTCAAAATATTTTTCCCTGACTTTTCATGAATTATTTTTCCCCTCCAATCTATGATCAAGAAAAATTATCTTTTTAAAAGGGGACATACTAAGCATGAAGCTTTCAATCTTATCAAACAAGCAATTATAAATGCTCCCTCTTGAGCAACTCCGGATTTTTCTAATCATTTTGTTTTATATACTTTTGCTTCTAAAACATCATATGCAGCTATTTTGACACAAGTCAATGATGAGAAGTTGAAGCACCAATTTCTTTCTTTACCTCCAATTTGCAAGGTGCTGAATTCAATTACTCAAATGTTGGAAAGCGGGATTTTTCTATTTTCAAATCAATGAAACATTTCAAACCTTTTCTTCTTAAAAGACAGACTAAATTAATGGTTCCATTCTCATCTGTGAGAAACTTACTAACTCAAAGAGAATTAGGTGAGAAAAGATAAAATTGGGTAACAGCACTGCAAGAATGTTGGGTGCAATATACGGCTTATAAATGTAACAACATTTAATTTGTCAATCCAAAAAGTTTGTGAACTTCAAGACACAACACTAGAAATGCTAGAGAAATCCCCTAGCAACCTGCAAAATAAATGCTAGTCTATCTTGCATATTAATCTCATCAATAAATGAAATCCTACACTAATGGAGAATTGAAGAGAACACCAATCCAAACAATTAAATCACATGGGAAATAAAAAGAAATTAACAATGTGAAAGGAAACTCTAATTATGAGCGAACAGAAGGTAAATCTGAACTAGAAATCAAGGAGTGTTGGCACAATAACAAAAGGACTGTAAATGTTGGAATAAATTCAAAAGCAATTCAAAACCATTATGCTTGAACTAATTCTGCCTACACTAATTCTGACTAAAGTTAACTTGAAAGCATCAGCAACATAACAAGGAAATTTACTGTGTAAATAAACTTATGAAAGAAATTAAATTGATATGAATTTCTCACCTTCCTTGCCCTGAAAATAAATGATCCAAGAGGATTTTGTTGATTCATTGCACCGGTGTTCAAGTGTTGTCATCAGTGTTCAGTGCCGTTGTCAATTTAGTTCATCTTTTCCAGTCAACAGTGTTGGTTATGGATTAGGTTCTTCAGGTAATGTTATGGTTTCATGGCATTCAATTGATATGCGTTTAGCACCTGGTTGTCGACATGAGTTCATCGACAGTTTTGCTGGGATTGCTCAATGACATGTATCGTGGCGTTGCCTCACACGATTAGTGAAGACATGGATGTCATCCATGGCAAAGGTTTGATATGGTTTGTCAACAAAAGGGGTATCATCACAAACATCATTTTTTTGTCGACGATGCACATTGTCGCTTTGTGACAATGATTGAAAAGGGTGATTTTACACCTAATGTAAAATCTAACATCCTAATCCTAAATCTAAAACCGAATCAATATAAAACCTATGCTAAATACCTAAGAATTAAACCCTAAATATCTATGACTATCAATACAAACATCTCATTGTTAAAAACCTAACCCTAAAAGTCCTAAACCTAAGTTATACACCCTTGGCCTATGTTTAAATGTAATATAAAACATTATAAAACAAACCACAGGTCCTAACCTCTAGATTAACCATCGGGACAGCTAACCATGCTGGAGGACATGTAAACACTACATTGCACTACCATCGAAGGTCTGGCATGTGAACGAGAAGCTGACAGTTTTGGAGTTCACCGCATTGAAACCGTCAGTGGATACAAGTGACATGTGAACAGTTGATAGGCTGTCGGGTTATGTAACCACCAGAGTCTTAGCCGGAACCACAACCGCGTTAGAAAGACGACATGTGAACGGGAAGCAATTAGGTCAGAGGTTAACCATCGGTAGGTTGATTGCCAGAACTGCTAGGATAACCCTTCCGGGTGGCCGCCACGGGTTAGACCACTTGGTCACATGCCAGCTTTCCACCCAAATCTGCGTTGCCATAACTACTAGTGGTTCTGAGTTAATACTATGGTTATTTTTGGGTTTCTAATACAGTTTGTCAAATAAAACTAATTCAAAAATTAAACCTAACCTAGGTGTCATTAAACTACAAGACCGAAGCTAAACCTTATACAGAATCAACCACGTTCATCTACAATTCAGCCAAAGGTGGTTTTGATGTACTTGCAGACCTTTAAAAGGTAGTTTTTCTTCATTAAAAGAAAAAGAGTGGTTTTTGACTTTTTGCTTGTAGATTCTGGAGGTCATAGGCAGTTTTGTTTTCAGTGTTACGGGGGCATCCGGAGTTAGAATTGGAATTTGTAAGAAGCATTGGAAAGCTTGTTCAAAGGGCTATCATATGATAGTAATTGGAAGTGCCTACATGCAAATTCAAACTGATCAAATCTTTGTGTAATCAACACTTTCTTTTCATTCCTAATAAAAATAGTCACCCATCTTGAAAGCGGACCAAGAGACGTAGTCCATCAAGGATGAACTCCACCATCAATCTCGTTGGCTTTGGTATCCTAAAGGAAATGACATTTTCATCTAATATTATATAGATGCATATTGCACAGGAAGTTTTGATTTTCGTAAGAGTACCAATGGAGCAGCATTCTATCTATGTGGTTTCCTTGTCTCATGGCTAAGTAAAAGGTAGTCTTCAATATCGTTATCTAGAGCGGAAGCATAATACATTGTGACAACAACTTGTTGTACTCATGTTCTCTTGATGAATCAAATCTTACAAGATCTTCAAGTTAATTTTGATGAGCCTATTCTGATCTTCTGTGATAATGCAGTGCCATCTGTATCTCCAAAAATCCTGTGATGCATTCGAAAACAAAACACATGCTGATCAAATATCATTTTGTTAGAGAGCAGGTCACTGAAAAGAATATCAAGCTTGAATATGTTGGCACAAAGGAACAAATTGCTGACATCTTTACCAAACCATTACCTCATGAAGCATTTGATTACCTTCTCCAAAAGCTTTGGATTCTCCCAAGTTCTCATTAGAATCTTTCTCTTATCTAACTAAGTAGAAAGGGGGAGTGGAGGTGTGTACATGTCCGCAGAATGATAGTTTGTCAGGGGGAGTTACCCTTTGCCATTGATGACAAACGGGGAGAGAAGGTAGTAGGAAGAGGTGTCATGATCACAGGGGGAGTACCTGTGTTTCCATCAATGCCAAAGGAGGATATTTTTTATCAATGGTTGTCATTTATGTCAACCCAAGCAACACCAGGGGCTGCCTCGATATTGCATGGGAATTTTGACTTGACAACTTACTCTATTCTAAGTCAAGGATATTCTAGATGGATTCTACTCATCGAGATGTTTCTGTTGATATATGTCATGCCACATATTTCTTCTTGGTTTGAGAGATATTCATGTTTGAAGTTAGTAACTCTAGTTGTTAGGCTAAAACCCTATGGGGTTGTGGCATGGAATCATATTTGGTTGTGGTCATTGAATAGTCAATAATTAAGAATGTTTTTTTTCCCTAAAATCCTTCCAACATTCACTTGTTGAGGGCCCTCTCAACTTAAGACATTCATATAACTAGTGACCCTAATATCCTCAAGTAGGGAATTTGTGGCATCAAACAGGGCATCATGGCCTCTTCACTATAACGTTTTGTCTGCAAAGCTTCAGAATCGAAATTTAAAACCCATTTGATTAGAAATCTTGATGAACCTCGTGACTGAATTTCAGATCTTGTTTCACTATATTTTCAGAGATATGACCTAAGGAAGTTATGGTTTTTGCAAGCTTCCAAATTCCATGTCAAATAGGTGACGTTGGGCAAGTCATCATAAATTTCTCTCTAAGCATTGGATTCAAATTTCATAAATAGTGAAATAAAGTGGATGGATTGTAGTTTGTTGGGTATTGTTTTCAGCGCCAAAGGTGGAAATAGTGACACATGGCACTTCATACAAGTTCACTTTACTGAAACAGTCTATAATCAAGTCATCATGGGAGATTGGGCATAAATCTTTCTTCAAGAATCCAATATTAATCAGACCTGTGGGGTTAGAAAGAGGACTCATAAGAATAGCACAAGATGACATTTCCGACCCTAGAGATCCAAAATTACATATATACAATAGATTCAATATCGAGCTCCTAGAAGTCAAGAAAAAGCATACATTCAAGGATCACTACAATAAGTACCACACATCAACAGTCAAGGGTAAGTCTCTGATAGCAAGGTATGTATGATTAGTGTTTACATTTGAGTTTTGAGTATCATCTCTAACATATGTTCTTGCAGGACAACATAAGTATATATAGGGTCTCGATTATATCTCTATGTTTCTATATGTCACAATTACTTTTGATACCACATTTCGGATGTCCTATTCTTGATACTACATGTTTGATGCTACACCAAGTCTGTTAAATCTATATGATGTTGTAAGTTAATGTTACCTATCTTTTCATAGTTGATAGAATGGTCTCAATTGTTGTACTTAGAACTTGGTCCATCACAAGTCTAGGGTATGGCATCATTTTTATTTATATATATCTTTAGGTCAGTTTTGGATATAGTCTTGCATAAAGTCTAGGCCTATATCAAGAGTGGAAGTCTTTGTCTACAGCTGCAACAAGTCGACAACAAAAGTCAAAAGAAAACTTCAGGTACGCATTGTAATTTTAATTTTTATTTATTCATTATTATGCACTTACATGTGTTTTGCATGAAGAGGTAAGTTGAAGGGTATTTCATTTTGTTTTGTGATGGTTTCACCAGGAAAATTTTGCATGCAATTAGAACAAGATTCAACTACAGCATCAAGAAATAATTCATGAGTAGAAGTATCAAATGAAAAGAAGAATTGCAACAGGAAATCCTTGAAGACAAGATGTTAATTTTAGGTATGTTCTATGCTTAGAGCAATTTATTTCAATTTTCACAGTTAGCTCAATATCTTTTCTAGATTAGCAATCACATTAGTAAATTGCAGATAGAACATAAATCGCAAAAGACAGTCCAAGACAAGAGGACAAAAGATGTGGCACTAGCCAAGGACAAACCCCAATGTGGGGAAACCCTTGATAAATTCTTCTTATATGTTCTTAAATAGTTCAACAAAGAGAGAGAGAGATAGTACATTTACAACCAAGGTCTACACTTTGACTTATCTAAATAAGAGCATAGATCATCTCTAAGAAGATAATACATGTGATAGCTTAACTTAGTTGAAGACATGTTGCTTCAACTGATTCTCCAAAGTGACACCTTCACCTATCATTGTGTTGCACCTCTTCATCATGCTGCACCTCACCGTGTTGCACCATGCTGCACCCATGATCACTATGCTGGACCTCATGACCATGTTGCACACATCATACTACTGCACCTTATGCTACCACTGTTGTCCCATGTGTCATTGTTGTACCATGCTACCACAAATGTCCCATGTGCCATATCTGCACCATGCTAGCCACTGCTCTCCCATGTGGCATACAATTGTCCCACTATTAGTGACATTTCCATTCCATGTTTGGCATATTGTTGTCCCATTTTCTATGCTCCAACAAGAACCATTGCCTAGCTGTCCCATTTGGCATGTTGTACCTTGATGTTGTCCTAATGAGTTTGCAACACTATGTTATTGTTGTTGTCCCATTGTAGCCTTGTTGCACCATGTGATTGATTGTTGTCCTATTGATTTCTCATTGTAATTCATTATCGTTCTTATTCATATATTTAATATAATATTTATATCCTCAATGGATAACTTCATATTCCAAGTCTTTTGCAGTAATTAATCTACAGAAGGAACTTTGTTCGCTTCATTTGGTATCAGAGCCATGTTTGGCTGATCACCAGGCCTTTGGCTATCGACTCTTCATCAAATTTATTGTTGTTACAGTTCAACTGTTGGCTAAATATTTGGGAGTTTCTCCTTTTCTCCATTCTTCTAGGCCTTTGGCCATAAAAAAAAATTAACCAAAAAAAAAATAGATAAGTAAATAAATTAAAAAAAGAAGAAGAAAAAAAGTAAAAGAAAAAACAAAACGGATACAAAATCTCATACCAAGTATATTTAAAACGTTTTACGTGGAGAAGCCCGTGGATTTAAAAGCAACCCATGGTAATTGCCCATGGTATTTTAAAAAGTTAAAAGAAAAAAAAACAAAAATGAAAAACAAAAGGAATAAATTTTACTTTTTACGTGGAGAACATTTTAATGAAGGTTTTAAAAACAACCCATGGTAATAGCCCATGGTATTTTAAAAGTTAAAGAAAAAACAAGGATACAAAAGTTCTTACGTGAAAGGTAAATATTTCTTTTTATAGGAGGTTTTAAAAACAACCCATGGTAATAGCCCATGGTATTTTAAAAGTAAAAGATATTTTGGTAACATTGGGGAAAAAAGGTGTGATCTAAATAATTTTAATCGTTCAAATATAAAGATTGTGACCGTACCAAGAGTCACGTCTCATCCAAATTTTCTGAGAAAAAAATATTATTATAATTATAAAAAAGGATACTATATAAGCCTTATATAGTTACATATAAAAGGAAACGTGGTCTCAAAAAGTATATATAATTTTATATAATTATAATTTTTATAATATATTAAACTAAATTATATAATATTATAATTTATAATTATATATGAAAAATTATTATATAGTATAAAAAAATTTATTAAAAGAATAAAAAAAGAAGAAGAAGAAGAAGAGAGATATATATAAATATCTATATATTATTATATATATATATATATATATATATTATTAAAAAAAAATATTTATGTTGTCCACAAAGAACAATGGTTTCTTTGCACTATGTCCTTTTTGTTTAGAAGGATACCCTAATTGTCAAGAATCATTCAGAAATCAAAATGTGGTTTGCACAAAATGTTACAAAACTTTTACCTTAGTCAAACTTTTAAGTGATGCAGATAAATAATTAATGGCAAGAAAAATGAAAAAATTAATGGCAAGATATAAGGAAATGAAAAAAACAGAATACACATTTCAAGTTGAAAGCCCGTCATCACCTCCACAGAGTGATGTAATCCAGTGTACCGAGAAAGTGTAGTTAAAAGATCAAGAGAATGGAAAAACAACCAAAAGTCAACAAAACAAGAAAGCGTTAAAACAAGAACATAAAAATCTTGTGGATATGCATTACAAAGAAATAATGGAAAAGGACGAAGAAATTTCTCGTCTCAAGGACCACATCAAAAAATTACTGGCACAAGTGAAGAAGACTAAGGTCACAAAGAAAGAACTCAAGAAGCACTTATCAGAACAAGAAGAGGAAACCTTGCATTTAAAGAACCGTAATAAAAATTTATTAGAACAAATCAAAGATCTAAAAGATGAAAAACTTAAAATTCAAAACACTGAAAATAAGGTTGATGAATCAAAAACCAAAGAACTTTTATATCTGAGAAACCATAATCAAACTAAGAAACTTAAGGAGGATAAGAAAGCATTAAAAGATAAGTTGGAACAAGTCACTCAAGAAGAAGTATCGAAATCTCTAGTCACAACAGTTCAAGTTGAAAGTAAGGGAACGAATACCGATCCAGTAAATATGACAACTCAAGAAGAAGAGTCAGTTGAAGAAACAACACATGTAGATGTTGCAGTTTAGACAATGAACATCCCAAGTGAATGTTCCATAACCATCTCAACAACATCTTTGCCAGAAGAAAATATAAAATTGGCACATGCATAGTAAGGAGAAATCAAACCAAAAAGGTTCCATATCGGCATCCAAATCATGAGAACAGACGAATCAACCATGCTACATATTTGAACCAGTCAGAACCGAAACAACAAACTGATGTTCCAGATAATAGTGATGTAATCTCAATCCAGTCTTACGCTGACAAGTCATCACAAAATTTTAGTGATCAGAATGATATACAGAAGATTAATATGGGATGGTCTGATCCCTTCTCAGTGCGACAATTTTTTTTGTCACCAAGAAGATCATATCAACTTGTATCGATGAGGATGACTATTTCGAGACAGAAAGACTTTGAAGCCGAAAAAGAGATCAAGCCTTTTTTCATCGGCAAGCTTTGAGGACAAAGATTTTTGAGGAAGGAGGCAATGTAATGAATAAAATATATAAATAATATAAATATAATGTAAAAGATAGTAATCATAAATAATAGTTAGTTAAGCTAGTAATTAGGTTGAAGAGGCTTGTCTAATAGGACATGACTCTTCATGAAGAGACACTTGCTTAGTATATAAGCAAGCCTCTCATTCTCATTGTGATTCATTATCATTCTTATTCATATATTTAATATAATATTTATATCCTCAATGGATAATTTCATATTCCAAGTCTTTTGGAGTAATTAATCTACAGAAGAAACTTTGTTCGCTTCAGAGCAGTTCACCATAATCGAAACCAGTTTCTACCCTTTATACCACTCGTTCCTTCAGGATGAGTCACCTCTAAGCTCTTTCCTGACACGTAAAAAATGACAATATTGCCGAGTATTTTTCCCTTTTTAACTCGTTAAGGAGAAAAAAAAATGGGGCGTCCTCTTTCAAGCTCTTTTCTGACTCTTTAAACATGAAAATATTGTCGAGCTCTTGTCATTTTGAACTCGTTAAAGGCTATGAAAAATCATGCACCCATTATACGTTTACCCCATTTTCGGGCTGGGATGTACTATTTACGAAAAAGGTACTCCTTGACTGAAATGGTCAAGCGGTTCTCTCGAGCATCGTTTTCTACCTTTTGAGGCTCGAAAGACACAAATGTATGAAAAGGGACCATGTGGAGTTTTCTTTTCCGTGTCTTTTTCAAAACTCTCTAAACATGAGAAATATACCAAGTTACCCCTTTGTCGGACTCATTAAAACATTAAACGACATTGGATTCGTCTCCATGATGAACGTGAGCTTCTCCTTCCTAGGGCTCATTAAACTTACTAGGTCAAATTCATCCGAAGGATGAACTTACAGTGCAATCATATGCTATCCCCTTCAATATTGCGATAAAAAATAATTGGGGTACCTTCTAGAAATGGTGGGCGAAACTTTAGAAATTTGGTCAACCATGTCAGCAGCTCACTCTTGAACATGACACTTTATGCTTCGTATCGGATTGGGATATCCTCCTTTCCATTTGACCTTCCCAGGTTGGACCACTCATTTTTTCCTTCCATTTGATCTCTTCCATGTCATCATGACCACCGATCCTATGGATCCAACAACTACCAAACTTTGGAATCATGTCACCGATATGTTCAAGAGTTAGTCCTTTTGCAGTTACACTTACTCGTAATTCTTTGTATCATCAGAAATAATTTGCATCTATTTATCTTGTTTCGATGATGTGGTATACATCATGGCCCTCCTTCGACACGGTCGCTTCTTGTCGACTTTAGCTCATTATCCAAGAAGCTGGCCGAGAGACTCCCTTCTAATACCTTAGAGCTTGCATGCCCTAATGGAAAGTTCTTCACACTCGACGACAAGTTCACATCATTAGCTTTTGATCAGATGATTTCATGGGTGTTCAACATTAGTTCCTTTATTCACATTCCGTAAACTTTGTTGCCAGTACCTTGAGAGCCATTATTGTTATTGGTGGTTTCTCTCATGCTTGTTAACAGATCACATCATTGACCAGTAATCAAGTGACTTCTTAGCATGTTCGACTTCAACACGTTCATTCACATGTTAGGATTTGTACTTTGATCAAGTCATTTGGAGTGAAAGACCTTGGGCTAAGATTACACAATTTCAGGTTGTGAGGCGATGTGACATGATCATGTTGATATACATGTCTCTTTCAAATCGATGGACGCGACCATACCATGAGTTGTCATATGTGATCCTTCTCATTATTTGATGGTTGCGCCCATGCCTTGGATCCATTTACATGATTATTAACTGGATGGATGTGTCCATACCATGATTCATGTAACATTATTCAAATTTTTTAGTGATCTATATGTAACTATTCTTGCTTGCAGGTTTTCCGATGACGGACTCCGATTCCCCACTTCCACTTATAAAGAATTTCACCCCTCACTCTAGTTCGGCCTTCACGCTTTAGGCGCATTTGTTACACAACATTTTGTCACTTTCCCTATACTCCCCATCCACAATCCTAGAGGACCTCTACAGTGTACCCAACATGCTTTCCTATCATGAAGAAACTCCTATTGTGTCCCTCTTCACGAGGAGAACAATTCCCTTTTGCATAATTTCCCAAAAATCTTTTGTTTGTCCTAATTTACAAGACTGGCGCTAATGACTCATGTCTTCCTCACGCCAATATGCAAGGATTACAACTATCCCTAGCACCAATTAGATCAACTGAGCCCTTTCTTAGTCATGTCGATCCTCTTTTGGAAGGTTTTTTAAATAACAAGTCGAAACTTCTAGCTCTAGAAGCTTTGTAATGGAAGTCTAGTAAATGATTAAGCCAAATGGAGTCAAGGAGGTCAGTTTGGGCTCCTTTCCCCTATTAGGATGGAACTAATCCAAGATATAAGATCTTATCCCATGAGAAGAGGAACCATATCCCATCCATCCAAGCCATAAAAACCTCTATTTTTCCCAAGAAAAAGCTAGTCTTCGTTTGGGACTTAGAATAATCAACAAGACATCTATAGTCTGAAGTTTTCTAGTGTATGTTTGAGGGAGAATAGTGTGCTTCGGTGTGATTTGAGACTAGAAGGCAAGAGGCCTTAAAACCTCTATTGTTGGGGTTGTCCATGAAGTGCTAGCAGAATTGTGGGAACCTGGATACGTCAGAGGAGACTAGCAATGTCAAGGCACTGGCTATAATCTCTTTTTGATTTATATAAATGCAACTATCGATTGATTTCCTACATGAAGTATCATTTTATATCTTTATGGCTTAATGTTCCTCAACCTGTTAAGTAGGTTGACTACAATATTGTATGCTATTACGTTTGTTGTTTGTTGTTGTTTGCTTGTTTCAGGTGTGCGAATGAAGGAAACGAAAGATAGTTGGAGTGAGGAAGCTAGATCATCACCAAGTGGAATAGTGTTCTAAGAGGTAGGCCCTCTTAATTGATTCTCGCTTAAGGAAATATTCCATAGATTGTCTGTTTGTGACTAGACCCACTCTCTCGGGCTAGAGGAATTATTTGTGTCCACACTTAGAATTTACCTGCATCACACAGTGCTAGCAGTTTCAGTGGGACCTGGTCCTAACATGATTTCAGTAATGAATTTTTGACCTAACTTGGGCAACTTGTCGAACACAGCACTTGCAATTAGAGCTTCGAAATACTCGCGATTCATGTGCACCAAACAACAAAACACATAAATTCTAAGGATGAAAAGTGTTTTTCGTTGGACAGCTACATGTAATTTATAGGCGAATTTGAATTCAAATTCGACTATTCCCCCCAAAATCTATCCATAAATGTTGAATTGGAGGCAAATTTTCCAAGATTTCACTGTTAAATTTAGCCTTAAATGCCTTAAATGTCGCCCCCCCCCCCCCCCCCCACTCCTCTTAATCGTCTCCTAGCAGTCAAATCATGAGCATTAACTGTAACAGTTACTTTCTATCTGTATTGTGCAGTCTCTCCCCCTATAGCGCAGCTCCCTTGTTGCTTCGCTTGGTACTATGACACCATCCTATTTCATGCAGATCCGCTGTCGCGCAGCTCTACAAACAGGCTAGTGTATTTTATAGTCCAGCACCTCCTTGCATTTTCCTGGAGCACTAAGACTATGCTAACCTCATGTAGTCATTGGGTCATATCCATGATGTATGGCTTCAATTGGCTTCCATTTACCCTTCCCAAAAATGGATCTCCATTCAACTTCGTGAGCTGAACTACTCCACCATCTGTAATCTCTTTGATAACATATGGCCCTAACCAAAGCATCTAAAATTTTCCTGGAAACTTATCAAACTTAGTATCGTATAATAAAACTAAATCATTTATCTTGAAGGTGTGCAGTTTGATGTGTCGGTTGTGCTAAGCGTTTTCACATCCCTTCTGAACCCGTTGATGGAATCTAGCCAAAAACCTATCTTCCTCGAGCTCTCTTAGCTGTGTGATCCTTTCTTCTAAGGCTCTGCGGTCTGCCATTCTTGTGAAGGTCGTTATGCATAGACTAGGCACAATGTACTCGATAAGAATTACAACTTCTACACCATAGACCAACCTAAAAGGTGTCTAACCAGTAAGCTTCTTACAGGTAGTTCTGTAAGCCCATAACACTGTTGGTACATGCACATCCAAATCATTATGTTGTGATTGAAAACATTTGTCAACACATTCTCCAATATCTTATTAAAATCCTCAACCGTTCCATTGGCCTAAGGATGGTATGGTGTACTCTTTTGATGGTAAACCTGGAACTCCTATGTTAGCGCGTTGATCGTTTCATTGAGAAAATGTGTTTTGCGTTCGCACATCAATACCTTTGGGAAACCAAACCTCTTCAGCACATATTCGAATAAGAATTTCATTGTTATTTCCCTTATACAATGTTTCATAGGTTGTGCCTCCACCCATCTGGTCAAATATTCGGTCGCGGGTGATCATATATCGCAAACCTGTATTCTTGCCCGGAGGTTGAATCAGTCCTACAAAATCAATTGCCTATTTCTCAAATGGTGGCAATGACACATGTGTATTCAAAGGTAGCTCATCCCTCCGCAATGGCCTACTCGTCCTCTGACATGCATCGCATGCCTTATAATATGCTTTGGAATCCTTATGCAACGTTAGCCACCACAACCTAGTGTGCAAAATATTATGCATTGTTTCTTTTCCTGCATAATGTACTTCCACTACTCCTCCATGAGCTTCAGTGAGGATACTATTACATTCAAAATCAGGCACATGACATTGTAGTATTTCATTTGATCCCATCTTGTACAAATTCCCTGTAATAACTGAAAAGTCTGTCACATCGTACTACCAATTCTTTCTTCTATTGACTCATGTATCCCTCTAGCGTCGTTCTTGTAGTCAGAAAGTGGATAATGTCTACAAAGTGTTTATCCGCTATGTGCACCGTGAAGAGTTGCGCATCAGGAAACTCATCCTCCAAATTGGTGGGATTCTCTCCTATTTCAATGTGCAACATATGATCTGGCCCTGCATTCAACCTTCCTGGCTTCACAATCACCTCGAAATCATACTCCTGAAACAAAAACAACCATCTGCATATTTCCCCCCAACACAGGCTTATTGACTAAATATTTCAATGCAAAATGGTCTGTGTACATCTTAAAATGACCACCTAGTAGGTAATGTCTAAACTTTTGGATCACGTACAGCATAGCCAAGCCTTCACACTCTGTTGTCGAATAATTATTTTTTTCCTTAGACAACTTCTTGCTCGCAAATGCTATAGGGTGATCCAATTCGCCTTCACCGGCATACATCAACACTGCTCCTAGTGCAATACATGAAGCATCCACATGCACGTGGAACTCCCTCTTCCATTTCGGGAAGACTAGGATCGGCACGGTGACCATTTTCTCCTTTCGGACATCTAGGCTACGCTGACATTCTTCACCCCAATAGAAGGTAACATCCTTCTTCAATAACTTTTCCATAGGCGCGGTAATCTAAGCATAACTTTTGATGAACTTCCAATAATAACCAGTATGACCCAATGTTGCATGCAGCTATTTAACACTTCTTGGCACTTCCAAATTGATGATTACCATGATCTTAGTAGGGTCCACCATGAGTCCTTTCTTGCATACCACATGACCTAGCAAGATCCCAAAAGGGACCCAAAACAAGCATATCTTTAGGTTTAGCGCAATCTAATACCTTTGGCATGTATCCAACATTAAGTGCAGACTATCTACATGGTGCTTAACTAGCCCAAACAATGTTTAGTCATCAAAATAAACTTCCAAGAACTTGTGAATGAACTCTTTGAACATAGCGATGGCCACAGGCGAAAAGATCACCAGCGCATTCTTAAGTCCAAAAGGCATCGCTGTATACTGGAAACATCCCCATTCTATCGCAAAGGTGATCTTACTCCTGTCTTCTGGCATGATCTTTATCTAATGGTATCCAGAGAACCCATCAGTGAATGAATAGGCCGCTTGCCCGCCAATATTATCCAGTACTTCATTTGTGAACGAAGTTGGGAAAGGATCATGAACGCAAGCGTCGTTTAGCTTCCTGAGATCTACGCAAATCCTTATTTAATCCTTATGCTTCTTTTCCTAAACAACCATTGGACTCACCCAATCAGATTCCTCCACTGGTTCAATAATACTCGCTGCAAGCATCTTATCCAACTCTAGGTGGACCTTTTCCTTGTATTTGGGATTAAGGCGATACGGCCTCTACTTAATAAGCTCCGCGTCCGGTTTTAAAGTTATTTTCATCACTCCCAAATCGCTTATGATGCCTTTCAAGTCCAAAAATTTTGTGGGAAACAAATCTTAATATTAGCAGAGCAACTCAGTGACCTTGTCCACCATAGCATCATCCCAATAGTCCCCTATCTTCGCAAACTTCAGTTCCGCTTCTGTACCAATGTTTACCTGCTTAGTTTTCAGTGGTGTGGTGATGTCAAGGTTCTCTATCCTCGGTCCCTCTACTTCGCGGTGGCCTTCTGCTTTGAAGATGATAATATTACTTCAATCCTAATCTTCTCCTTCAGTAGTCATATTATAGCTTTCTAGCACATGGTGCAGCCAGGTGCTCGAATCCAGTTGAATCAATTCCAAGGGATCCTATAGAATTCTAAAGATTGTTGCCTTAACTTCTTGCAACACTTCATCAATACTTTTGAATCTGTCTTCAAAGCTGAACATCCTTACGAACCCCTCTCTTAGGATATCCCATTCTAAAGTGCCATGGCAGAGTTTTGTTTCCAAATACCTGTTCATAGGAATGATGTCCAAAGTATGACAAAAAATATGCACCCACTTTGGCTACAGCTCCATTCCATAAACCTTAGTCCACTTTGCCAAATGATTGCATAGATCATCTTTCCCATCATACTTCTCAGTCAACCATACCTTGGGGTGACCAAATTGTATTCACATCATCCTCCTATAGTCACACCATTCTTCAAAATTGTCTTTATGCCTACCCCACCACCGTGCAGGTGTAGCGCACAACGTCAAATCTAGCTCTTGGAAGTAGTGCTTCTTAGGGACTTCCCTTTCAAATGCATCTAGAAATTTATTCACATCAGTTAGACCATCATGATAAGGCAAACTTCTTACCTTAGATGATACACAATGCAATTATTTAGTCATCATATTAAATCACATCATAGATACTTCGTGTAACCTACTCTATCAGTGCTCCAATTCTTCATCTGAATCTAATGTGTAGGAGATTTCGTAGTCCCATGAAATTCATCCATCGATGGTTGGATTAACCCAATCTTGGTCTTGTGTTGTTATCTTATAGATCTGGTCCAAATCGGTTGGGTATAGCCTATCTAGACTACCTAGACTTCCTACAAATCGGTTGGGTATAGCGCAATCCTTCTACATGGTCCTATGGTACTACCACGCGGAGCATTTTCCTTTCGAACAAAATTTTCTACTTCTTCAAATTGATGACCCCATTCATGTCAATAGCCCAATCAATTCCAAGGAGCATGGGGTATGGATTGTTTTCATAAAAAATATCTATCACTTCAAAGTGAGCCAACGCACTCACACCTTCTATATCTACAGTTACCCCATGCAATCTCCCCATAGGGATAATCTTCTGTTGATTTTCCATTCTATATTGAATCGAAGACCACTATAGTGCAGGCCTCCCCATATTTTCCCAATTTTGTTTAGGCAAAACATTCGCGTTCAAACCGAGTTCCAAAATAACTTGGTCCGTCTTGTATCCTCCTATTTGCATCGTGAGCCTCATCTTGCATCATGTTCTTGCCTTATGTCTACCGATACTTCTAAATACTGGTGCCCATTAGACGCATTATCCCTTCCATCACATTTATTTATCAACTCCTGTAATCCTTTCACAGCCCTGCTGTCACACAGTAGTTTCATGCAAGTCTCCAAGAAATTAGTAAGCGTGGAGGGGTCAACTTCTTCAGATAGCCTATCTAGACTTCCTGAGGTAGAGGCTTTAGCAAAGCTTTTCTTTGCTTCCATGAACGTCTCCTTTGTGTGCTCCAAATCAAACTCAACTTCATTTTCTAGAGCCTTGTGGACCCATCCACCTTCTTCAAGTTTTTTTCCCTTATCGTCACCAGTCGTCACACCACTTCGCAACATGATATTGACATTGGGATCCTGATCCAAAATGGATCCTAAAACTCTTTAAGTCTTCATGAACTCTCTATAATTTATGCCAAAGATTAAAAATCTTATGAAGATCAAGCTTATTAGAGGAATCCTCATGACAGTTGCTAACTATGATCAGCACAAATCAACGAGGGTTGTCGATCAAGCGGGCAGAGCGGCGGACCATGGTAACACGTGTTGTTGTAAATTAGCAAAGTCAGTGATCGTTTGAGTCAACGGGGGAGGAATCTAATATGCGATTAGTGACAAGTCACTAATCACATATCGCAGGGAAAACTCCTCGAATAAGCCACATGCACCCAGACCTAAAAAATCATGAAATGCAATGGAAAGTGTTTCGATTCTGTCTGAGGCGGGATTCCATAGAAACCAGCAGGATATTGGAAGGGCTTCGAGTGGTAAGTGGTTTAGACTGAGACCCGCCTAATGCCACACAGCGAGTGACACGTGTCCGGTGGAAGAGAGAGGAAACTGCTCACATCGGATGGGTAAACGTTGAGCAAGTTATTCGCCCAGTATGTGCGATGACCATAGGATATGGAGGGTCCAGATCAATGGTGGAAGTGCGACCTGATGGATAACTAGATTTTACAAATTTATAAAGTAGATTGTGCGGGATTTTGAAGTCTGACGTGGATGATGAGTTGGAAAAGATTCGTGTTTTGCGGGCATTCTTGGAGTAAACGGACATAACGACCATTTCAAACGATCAAATGTTTTCAGTGAACCTGACACGCTCATCCATTAAAGGAATAGGTGGCCACATCTCTATAAGGCGTTATGCAGTTACTGTAACCGCCAAAAGAATGGATTCGAATGGACAGAGGTAGGAACTAGAAAGTCGAGAAGCAAAAACGAACAGTGAGGAAGTAGATTGGCCTTAAAGCCACAGACTAATAGAGAGAGGGAAGCCCAAGAAGAAGTAAGCAGACCTGGAAGCAAAGAAACTAGAGCCGAGTTGACCTGAAGAAGTAAAGGCAGCAAGTGATTCAGGGTTAAGACAAAGACAAAGAGAGTACTCCAGAGAGTCTGTGTACTCTAGAGAGACTTGGGGGATCCAAGTACAATCCTACTAATTGTATCTGTTGTGTGAGACTCAAATTGAGCTCACTGTAATAGGTAGAGCCACCAGAGGTTGGAGGCAGATCCGCAAAGCTAGAGAGTTGTAATAGTCTTCTAAAGAGCCACAAGGCTGCAGTGAAGTTGCAGCACAGCAGGAGATCAAATGATCGAGCTGTGGTTGGTTGTCTAAGGTGTGTCGAAGACAGGAGAAGGAGTTCTAGATACAAATGTCAAATTCTGAGGGAGTCAGAGAAGCGAGAAGCTTGAGAAGCTCAGAGCACTAACTGAAGGAGACAAGTCCAAAGAAGCTTAGACCTATTTGCAGAACAAGGATGACCAGGGGTAAGATGGCATTCTAAGCCCATTGGTTCAGTTGTAAACCAATGGAGTTAAAAGTAGCACTTGTAAAATAATTGAAGCCATAATCTTAGAGAGTCTAATCGAGTTGATTAGAGCTCAAGGAGACGTAGCCCAAGATATCATGGTGAACTCCATATTATATTTTTGTCTTATGGGTTTGTTGAATTGTTGCTTTATTTACTATTATTTGTGTTTCACATAAGCATAAGCAAATGAACCTAAGCACTCAACAGTCAAAAACAAATACAAACATACACTTATAATTTCAAGCATTTCTTAATTTCGCATTGGTTAATCATTAACACTTGGGAAAATTTAAAGCTTTGGAAGTGGGAGAGCTTCTTGTAAGTTAGACAAGAAGCCTAAGAGCCCCATTTTCATATCAGATCCTCTTCGTGAGGTTCTACCCTCATCATCTGCAGGTTCTAGGTATACTGTTTAGGCTGCACCTTCTTCTCCTACATTTTAGCTATCAATATAGGGAATTCTTTAATCGTGTGGTCAAATTGAGTACAATACTGGCATGAAAGGCATGTTTTGCTTTTACACTCTCGTATGTATTGTCTTGGCACTCCACAATTATAGCAAATAACTTGCCCTCGACCTCTACCAAGTCCTCCTCCTCCTCGACCTCGCCCACGTCCCTAATATCCCCTACGCGCTCCCCCAGCACCTTGGTCTAGAGGCTGAATTTCCATTTGCATCTATTACATGGGTGTTCTTTCCATCATTAATTCACAGCTATGACAGTTACGCTCATCATCGCCTACCAATTTATAGAAGTTGCAGAATAATTGTTGTGGCGTGTGTACAAATTTTTGCAGTAAGTGGAAATTGCTTATTACATGTTTTCATGCTACTTGACAGATAGCGCACCACAACGTGGTCCCTATACTTGGTCCTGCTGGGGCTTCCTTCCTTAGAGGCATGGGCACTCCTCCTTGTTAAGGGATAAATCCCCCTAGGGTCTTGGGTTGATACCCTAGCAGACTGGAGGTTGTCTATATATAGAAACACACATTCCATACAGCCATAATGCTAATATAAGCAAACTCTATGATAAGGGGTGTACCTGAGGTCCTACGTTTGAGAAGATCCTTCCAGGGTCCAAACCCTTCTTGGAGTTCCTTTTTCTCGTTCAACTTGCAAAACAATAAATTCCAAAAAGTACAGCAGTATATGGACTAAATGTCATAAAGAAACCATCTTCATATTATATTGAAAGGTAGTTAGTTATGCAATTAAACAACTATTCATATATGAATCATAACATGGATATCATAAACATGAAGAATATTTATATTAGGAAAAAAGGAAAGTGTTTCTTTTATTATAGACAAATAAAGTACAGAAAGGAATAATTTCACCTGATTCATCCTTTCACAGGCTCCAAGTGGAACTGTCCTCCGGATCCGTCCAGTCTCAAGCCTTTAACAAAATCCTTCCATGACTTACTCCATGATATCTCAAGTAGTAGATAGACATCAACACACAAGGAAACAAGGGTTTCCTGTAAAATGGGGGAAGTGCAGGAGGCACTAGGATCTTTATACCTGGTCAGGGAAATCTCAGCATAGTAATCTTTCTCTCTCTTCTCTCCTCCCTTAGGCCTTCCCATTGAAGCCTTTTTATACTTCTCCCAAAGTGGTTTTTTAGTTGGGAATTCGTTGGGAATAGTTGGGCCACGAGCACTAATAGGTAATCAATAGGTAAAACCTATGATCTCCGCCTAAAATTAAGGAGATTTTTTTTTTTTAAGTGTTTTAAGACATATACATAGCTTGGGTATACACAGACCCACGTACACACGTGTTTAGCTCAGGGCAATGTTGCGTATAAGGAATAAAACACTGTCTTTTAATTTTTGGACCAGTTCTGGAAGGAGGGGTTGCACTAGGCCATTACTGCAGCATCACAAACATCAAGAGTGAGATTTGGAGCTATAACACTCCTACCATATAGTTCGTGAAAACAGGGCAATGATCCTTATCATGCCCCTGGTTCTTACACTTGAGGCACCAAAATTCTTCACACACTTCTGGTGGTGATCCAGATTTAAATAGGAATGCAAAAAATTATAGAGATAACCATAAACACAGAGATGCATCGGAAATAATACTTCATTTCATTAATGTAAAATACTTAAATATGCTTACAAACAGAAATGGAAATAAACCAGCTAGGGCGATGGTAGCTTATCTCTGAGAAGAGATGTGGCGGCTACATGCCTCTAAACTATGTTACAATGAGGCTCGAAGGCTTATTTATTGTTGAGAAACAATGGAAAACCCTAAACATCCAAAAAACTAACCCTAAAAGATGAAACGCCAAACTGTGGGCCCCGTTTTGGGTAAATTGGTACATCAACTTCCCAAGGTCATAACTTTGGCACCCGATCTCTATTTGATGCGTACAATAGCTCATTAGAAAGGTCTATCCGAGAACTATAACTATGGAAAGAGAAACATCAATCCATCGACCCATGTTGCTCCCAGATTTCCCAGAAAATGTCGTTTAGGGCCTCAAAATAGCTCTAGAAGTTCAGGACCCGAAAAACTGCTAAAAATAGTAAGTTGTGCTACAATTAAGGAAACTGAAAATCTCAAAAGAGACAATTGTGGGGGTCCAAGTGGAATAGGTGGGTGGCCACCAACATCCACTTGGATCAAGCCGAGCTGCTTTCTCCTTCTTCAAGCTTTGAAACACCAAGTGGAGGTTCTACAACTCCACATGAATATGTTGAACTCCCAACATTGCATCTGGGATAGGCGTCTCATGTAATCTCATTTCGATCTCCAGCGCCTCCGCCTGCATTCCAATCTTTTGTTGTGACAGAGCAATCCTTAAGTGAGGCAGGAGTGTGGCTATAAACAAGTCATGGTGCTAACTGTCTATGAGATTCATATTGGCTTCGCAAATTCTACACTTTAGTCTTTGATCGGGCTCCCAGGTGTTTCACTGATCCTCATCGTGATTTACTTAAACCCCACTACCGACTGTGTTTCAGACTTAGGCCTACTAAATTCCTTGTTCAGAGAAATTTGAGTGTCCACTAATGATGCCAGTGCCATGGAAAATTTTAGGGGCTAATGTTCAGCTAGTGGGCTAATTTTCCATGATTTTTCCACAAAAAAGATTCTCCAATTTGCAATTTTATAAAAGATGATTCGCCCAAATTTTAGAAAATAAAATTATTTTACCTTTAAAATCGCCAACATTATATAAAGAATATATATAAAATCATTAATAATTTGAATAATTTTGATGATGATGATGATGATGATGATGGTTAACGTCCACTGAGACCAAATTGGTCTATGAGACCTACAATTTTCTTAGTTTTTAATTATCTGGCTCCTCGTATTTCTTGGCAAGATTGGTGTTGTAGCTTTCTTTTTTTTCTCTATGGTCTTCCAACTTCCTTTATCTTGCATCCCCTTCATCTCTTCTGGTTCTGGGACATTGGTGTCTTAGCTTCGCGATCTATTGTGTTCATCCTTTTGAAGATAGTCGGAGAAGAAGTTTGGTCTAGGAGATCTGCTTTGTTGTTAAATGAAGATTTATTTTGTACAGTCGAATCCTCATAACTATTGATTTGTTGGGCAGGGCTTTCTCCCTGCCTGTCTTGAGAGTTGTTTCTTTCCTGCCCGATTCTTGTGATTCAGAGTTTTCTCTAGAGTATTCTTCTTTGATGACAGTGTAGTGTTCTTTTTGTGCTCCTTCCCACCATGTAGATCTGTGGTGGTTGTTTCTAACAGTACTTTTCTGGGAGGCTTTTGGGCAATTTTTGGCTAGATGCCTTGTCTCAAAGCAGGATTGACATCCGAAGAGGACACTTTCGTAATCTAGTTTCTGGTTCCACACATAGTCTTTACTTGTTAGGTTTATTTCAGCTGGGAATCCGGCACTGGAATCCATTTCCACACAGATGCGTGCATAGGTGGTTCTAGCATATTCCTCTGTTTCTGGGCACCTGCAATAAAATTTATAGTTTTCAATAAACATTTTATAGTTTTCATATTAGGGATTAGTGAGATTCGCCAATGTTTTTAAACTTTAAGAAAAATTTCCATCATTAAAATTTTCCTTGGATGCCACTAGGTTATTAGTGCAGTACTTAATGTACCACGTCAATGCGCAATTTTGTAGAGCAATAACCAACCATGATTTCTTCATATGATCATCTGTAATATTTTTTTCTATCCACATGGCCTTCGCAACAAACCAAAAATGGTTTAGGTCATCATTTCCCAAGCCCTTGAAAATGGGAAATTCCATCGTATTCGACATATTGAATGGTGGCAGAGGTGGTGGTGGTGTGCGCGAAGGTGTATGCTATGGAGGTGAAGGTAGAGGTGGTGTGGAAGAATGAGGTATTCATGGAAACCCTTGCCTTATTAACTGGACAGTGCTCTTCGGTGAAGCCTGTGTTGCTCCCTCATCATCACTCAGAGGGGGCTCAATCAGCGAGCTATATTCAGGGATTGTTCTCCCTCAATCCCTGAGGAACTTTCCACTTTGCGTAGCTACAAACATCAAGGTAATGACATAACCTGCTTTTCGCACAAGAGCATCTTAATCCAAATATTCAAAGATCTCAAACACTTACTTCAAGGTACCTTGAAAAAGCGTCACTCTACTTCATTGTAGTTGACTGAGGTATCGACCACGAATTCTATCACAAACTATGACTCGATTAAGCCAGTGATCAATAGCACATGCGAGCTTATCTTCAGAAGCTTCCAATCTCCGCACTAGCTCCGAGGTCCACACTATTGGACCATCAAGCCTCCACCTTCATTATCTATCTGCCAATTTAGCAATCCACTCGTATAGTTCGATCAGGAAGGTGTAGAAGAAGATCTTGTGTATTTCTATGTATAGGTATCTGTCCAACCATTGTTCTTTCATCAAGTGTGGATTCCTATTCTCTTGCGCCATGAATTCATGGAGCAGTCTATCCAACCACTCCTCAATTTCTTTCTTTGTTGGATTCTAGTGATTCGACATCACACATCTCTTTATGCAGATCCCAGTCCCGGCAACTAAACCATTTGTTGGCTTAACGGGTCCTATCCCAGGTTCAAAGTTAGTTTCTCCAAACAAATCTCTACATTACTGGCCCTTTTGGCATCAAACCACGGAGCGTGGACTAAAGTCTCACCTAAAGTAGTATGTGGGGATGCTGGAACCAAGTTTCCGCACCCAAAGATGAGCGTCATGTCATTTTATGCCCTAAATCTGCCTTCACGTAGATCGATAAGCCTTTAGGGCTTATCGATATAACTCCCCTTAATCATCTTCTATACCTACACAAATGCTTACAACTGTCTTTCATAGACCTTGAATAGTTGAATCCACTACTTCCGCACAACAAAGATTACGTATAACCCGTTAACTATTCAAATTAGCTTAAGTGTTTGATAACTTCAACATACAACAAGATTATCTTCACATAAACAGTTAATAGTAATTGCATTCATATAACAATATAAGTCGTGTAAAGTCACGCATCAATACATCATTATTTCATAAACCCATTGTAACATAAGGCACATTCATATAAACTTAAGTAAAGAGATAACACAAGTATTTCTGCACAATCTTCTTTATTGATAATCAGTTCAATCTTACAGACCCAAAACTTCCCTACACACTCAACTACAGGGATCCCCGCACTCAACTATGGACTCTACTCTAGGCCTCTGCACACACAATTGTAGATCCTTCCTTCTACTCTAAGACTTCTTCGCTCTTACTCTTACTGACCCATTAAATTCATCTTCATCCTTAGTACTATGCCTTAGACTCTCTAAGAAGGTAGATCTTCAAAATTCGACTGAACTTACATAAAATAAGGGTAAAATCCTTTATGACATTTTAACTATCTATGCGCAACCACAACTTGCGGAGCCTTTACGTTTTATACAACAAAACTTGGGATTTTGCCCCAAAATTGACCCTAGGGGACCCCATCCCAACAATATGCCTTAGTACATTGTTTTTCTTTATGTTGGGCACGTTTTACACAAGGTACAATGATTTAATTTGCAACATGATTTCTTTGATGTGATTTCTTTGATGCGGTCTAAATAAGTAATTTTGTGATCTTTTCCATGATGCAAAAGAAACCCAAACTTGTATTTATAAGGCAAAGGAAGTTTTTTATATCTCATCATATTTCTTGATAGCACACATCTTACTAGGCATAAAACCCTTTTATAAGGCATACCCAACTAGGTCTTAAAGTTCTACTTAGAGATCAAATTTATGCTTCGCCTATAAATCTACACCATTAGGTACAAGACCCATATAATTTCATTTTTGTAATTATATTATCATATGAATTTGATACATTTTATATAATGTGCAATAATTTAATTTGCAACATGACTTTCCTAATACGACTTTAATAACAAATACATAATTTTATCATTTTTTCCAAAAACCTTAAAAGTTATATGATATTTTAAGTTTTTTGGGGGGGGTGATATACACAATTTTATCATATAAACTAATGGATCTATGGTTATGGGATAAGAATAAACTTCTCTTTGACAGTCTGGTCACTTCTATTATGTTATATGTGTGTGAAGTTTAGGGATGTACCAACTTTAAAGAATCTTGGAGAAAGATAAAGTAGATCCAAAATAATTTTATAATGTACAATCTCAAAATCAAAGGCAATACAACATATCCTATGTTCTTCATAAAGTGAGCATTCTCTCCAATAACAGCATGACCATGGCTATGTACTTAAGAAAAGGAAAAGCAACATAGATGACAAGGGACTCCCCAAAATTACTTCTAACTCTAACCATAACCACCAATGACTCAATTGAGGATGACATAGAGATGCCAACTCTTAGCTAAACCATTGGGGAATACAAGAACCTATTATTCTACGTAACATCAATAATATTAAAAATATTATCACATCTAAGATTAATTATAATAATGCCATATTATCATTCTACATAATGTCATAAAGCTTTAGATAGTAAAACAAATTAAGATACGAAAATGATCTGAAAGTAAAAACTTGAAGGTTTCATAAATTTTTTGCAAGCAAGTTTATGTCTTGTGGGAAATCGACCAATTTGCAAAATCATATTGATGATGGAGTTCACCCCTCCTGGGCTACGTCTCTGGGTTCAGCTTCTAATGTTGGGCCTTTAAATTATATGCTCACAACTGAAATTACATCAGTTTACATAACTCAAATTGCAAAATGAAACTGCCATTGAGTTTAGCACACACAAAAACCCCTTATCTAGGCTCTTCTTGGGCTCAAAAAGGCTGAATAATGACCAAGTTAGGCCTCTTTCTCCAATTCTCTACTACTTGTCTTGCAAATTGAGAAAATTGGCTACTTTTGCGATGAAATATGCCTTTCTGCTAAACACCAAGCAACAATTTCACATGGTACTGGCGTAATTCCCACTGCAAATGGTGCAAATTGTCACCTCTTTTAAATGCACCATAAATCCTTAGCATTGAATTACCCAGAAGTTGGTCACATCACCACATATAGTCGTCTTAGCCCCCACTCTGCTCGGTTGTGGTCATGTGGCTTTAACATGATCGAGGGCTTAGCTAACAACCAGCCCCTGTTGGCTCCACTCCTCCGCCTTTGGTGTTGATTGCATGGTGATCAATGAGATCAAGGGCTAGGCTACATGCCCACCCCCTCTGACTACGTGTTGGTCATGTGATATGCAATGTAAAAAAGGGGCTAGGGCTAACTGCCCGTCCCTCCCCCGAAACATGTCAACCTATCATTTTAGATGAAATCATCCATCCATATATGCCAAGAAACAAAAGCATTACATGATGGTAAGTTGGAGAGTTTCCCTGGTGGAGGTATAAGGGTCGAATCCTGTCAAGGCCCTTCAAGCCTGTTACAAAATTTTTGGCCAACAGAGGAGGGCCATGTGGTGCCCTCCCATTAGGCCACATGGTGCCTTCTAATTGGGCCACTTCAAACACAATGACCAATCACAAATTCCAAACCCAATTGAATGATCCTGCCGCATGTCACTGCAGGATTGGTACATATTGCCCCCTATGCTTGCCCAATCAACAACCTAGTCGACCCTACAAGTTGACTTTTTAGTTGTTGGGAAAAAACTTCAAAACATCATAACTTCCTCATATAATGTTGGACTAAGGAAATTCATGCGACATAGGAATCAAGATGACGAACACTATGATTTAGCACTCGTTTTGGGTGATTTTGAGCACTTTTATTTTTGAGCATATTTTTTTATCCCTTGGAGCATTACTCCCCACTAGAAGCTTTTGGACCACCAAAAGTTTGTTTTTATTCAGAAAGTAAGTGAAGTTACAACTCCCTCATTTTCTTGATCTCAATCCACCTTTCTTTACTTCGATTGGTACCTTTGAGCCCCACTCAAATATACTTCACATCACCTATGCATGAAGTCCTAATTATCCTATCAAGAATTGTATCTTCCTACAACTCATCTAAATATTTAGGAGAAAAATATTCAATAGATGGAATTTGAAAATTCTCTTCATGATCATCAATTAAAGGAGGCTCATAAAATCTCAAATATTCCACATTCACAACATAATACATTTTCATGTAAGGCAGCAAATGTAATTAGAAATCATTGTTACCAATCTTCTCCAAAATTTTGAAAGGACCATATCTGATTCACTTGAGATTTTTACCTTCACCTTGAAGTCTTTGCTTGTTGATGTACAACCAAAATTAATCTCCCACTTGGAACTCATGATCAACCTAATGCTTGTCATGTTTTTCTTTGTACTTGGCTCCGCTTTTCTCAAGTTTCTCTTGTACAGTTTGATGCAATAGCTATATTTGTTCAATAAAATGTTTGGCTTTATCCATCTCACTATGTCCATATACGACAATATATTTTCCAAAGATGAAATCCAAAGGATACTTTGGAAAATAACTCAAACAAACTTCAAATGGAGATACTTTTGTAGATGAGTGTTTGGCACGATTGTAGTCATGTTCGATGTAATGAAAATGTTCATCCCAAAGTTTAGGATGCTTGCCACAATATCCATGAAGTAGATGCACTAATGTTGTTTTTACCACTTCTATTTGCCCGTCAGTTTGTGGATGAAATGTTGTGCTCTTCTTCAACTTGGTGTCCATGAGTTCCCATAAACTTGACCAAAACTTCCTAACAAATCGAGAATCTCAATCAAAAATAATAGAAGTGGGCAAACCAAAATGAACCCATACATTTTGGAAGAACATCTTTGTGGTTTTTTCAGTTGTAACTTATTTCTTACATGGCATCAACACACATTTTGTTGAAATGATCCCCAACAACATAAATATAATCATGACCTTTATTTGAAATTGGTAGTCCTCCTACAAAATCCACAGAAATACTTTCCCAAGGACGAGAAGGAATAGGAAGTGGAGTGTAAAAACCCAATTTCCTATTGATAGGCCTACTAGTAACACACATGGAACATCCTCTTACATATCTTGAAACACTTTCATTCATGTGAAGCCAATAACAATACCTCTAAATTTGTGCAATTGTTTTTCCTACACCAAAGTGACTAGCAATAAGAGAAGTATGGACTTCCCTTATGAAATTGACTCTTTAGACTTGTGGAACACATAACTTTCCAAGATGATACAAAAACTTGTTACGAACATGATAATCCAACTCTTCTACATGATTTCCTTGAATCAAAGTTTCATAAACATCTTTAAAATCGTCATCTTGAGCATACTGTTCAATATAACTTTCATGCATGATTGAGTTATGCTTAAGAATGACCAATGCATTAAAAATAGGCCTTGACAACATATAAGAATTTTATTGTATATACCTTTATTAAACCTTAATACCAAGTGGAACTTCTATAGAAATCCCATCTGTTATCACTCAGGTTTTCCCAAAAGTTGTAAGAAAGGGAAAGGAGGTCGAGGTAACCACAAACCAATCTTTTAGACACAAATTCTAGCCAATCTACATCTAGAGAGGGCTCTCTCTTTAAGTTTTAGCTTTGTTTTTTGAAGATATTATGCTAGTTGTGAAGTTTAGTAGTTTTGATTGAATTTAGGTGGTGAGATTCAATAGCAAAGGGGTAAGACTGAGTAGTTTAGGCCATTGGGCTAACAGAGTCAAGTAAGATGGCTTAACTAGACTTGGTTTCTTAACAACGGATGGTTTCACAGGGCAAGATGGTCAAACAGGGAACAACTGAAGTCTTGGAATAGATGGAATGGGTTTCCAAAATGGGTGAAGGGCAATTAAGAATCCTTCAACCTATTTCAAGAGGGAACTTGGATGATTACTGATAAAGAGAAGTTAAGTATTCTTTAACATATAATCAAAATGACAGAACTAGGAAACAGGAGCAATTAAGATTTCACTATCTATTCTAATTCAGAAGAAAACATAGAAAATGATAACTTTTGAAAACAAAGTGCAATAAAGCATATTCTGAATTACTCTTTTTTGTTTATCATTCAGATGTGAAACAGAGGTGATATAATAAATAAGGAAAACTTTAAAACATAAGGTATAGAGGACTTATTGATCCAGTGTTTGCTTCAAGAAATCTGTAAAAGGTCCTCTGCCTCAATTCTTTATCCAGCAAGCCATGCGCAAATTTGATCCAATCAACACTTTATTCCAAAAACTAGTATTACAACAATGTATATGAATCCACCCTCAATACTCCAATTGAGGGAGTATTTACACAAAATATTTTACAAAAAATATCTCATAACAGAGTGAGATATATTCTAGTGATGACAAATCATTTCTACAAGAAAATAGAGATAGCTAGTCTCGAAGATAGGAGGAAAGCAAACAGATGATGTGCTGTTCCTATTTGTGTTGGGTGTGCTGGAGGCAGGCCCTTTTATTTGGCTTGCTGCTGTAACTTCATGCTGGCTACCCTGTTTGATTGATACTCTTTACCAGCTCTGATACTCTTTGACATGTTTTGTCCATTGTTCACCTTTATTCATCTTTGTTTATCTCAACAAGATAAATAGCCCAAAATTTACATTTTACCAAAGGTATATTTACAAAATTTCTAACATAACTTCCCACCATTTCTGCTCTGGCAATTTGTGCCTCTAAAGTTTTTTGAGTGTTTCATCAGTCTTTGTGTATCTGAAAAAATTAGGCTGAATGGTGAATAGGTGCTTTACCTCGTGCCTAATGTAGAATAAGTTCTATAAGCTTTTATAGAGAACTCAGCCTGTGGGAAGTGATTTCACTCCTAATGCACTTGATGATGGGCTAGCTTGATTGCTAGCATACCTATTCAATTTATCTACATAATCAATGCGTTTCATTAACTTATCATTAATGGCCAAAGGACTTGGTATTCCTTTACTCTACAAAACTTTGAATTTCTCCATGAAAGAATTGATTTCTACTTGCATGTCTTGGCACCTTCTCTCTAAATTCTGCATTAAAGTTCTCTTGGTCATAACTCTTTTGATTTCCAAAATGGTATCTGTCCTGTCTGAGATGCCAAGTACTTCTAACTGTTCTCTAGTTTTGGTATTCAACAAATTGACAAGCCGATTGGCTTCTTCTGGCTTTTTACCCAACTCTGCTCTGGTTTGTTGAATTGCTCCATGGGTTGTTTTCACCAAATCTAGCTACTCATAGATTACTTTGATTGATAGCCATATTTCATTTATGGACTAAATGATATTAGCCCAAAGGATTTTCTTGATTTCTTGTCAAGGGCTTATCAAAAGTGAGTTCTTGTTCTAAGGTTTTCACTTTACTTTCTATGGTTTTAATCTCCTTAGTCTTTTCCACAATACTTATTTTGGAGGTATCATAATTCTTTTCTGCCTTAGCCAATTGCTCTTTCACTTGTTTCAACTCTGTCACTTGTAATCTTAATTCCTCCATGGCTTTTATCATTTCTTTTGTGCTCATATTAGTACTGCTACTTGGTGTTGTACCTGTTGTTGATGTACCTGTTGTTGATGTACCTGTAATTACTTCTATTATGACTACTGGGACATTTGTAGCTGTTGCAGTTGAGACTATGGGGATTACCTCAGGAGGCTGAGAGGTCGACTCTCCCTACTTTTCCTTCAGTGATTTTTCCAATGCTTGCTCTGAATCATTTAATCTTTCATTAAGTTTCAGGAGCAGGTCCATCATGTCTTCTTCTGATTTTTGTTGTATAACTTCTGTAATTTGTGGATGCCTTGAAGGAGGTAGCTTCAGACTATTTTTAACTTGAATTTGGCTTTATCTAGCAGAATTCCTTGTGGAAAGCTGAAATTGCAGGGTTGCAGCACAAAAATGGATAAATACTTGGATTAAGGAGGAAATTTGTACAATGGCATCTTGGTTGACAGGCTGCGAAGCTCATGTTGTAGTCTTGCTAGTCAGGTGACGGTTGAAAAGTTGGAATAGTGGACCGAACATTAATTTGCATGGGAGCTGGACACAATGCAATACAATGAAAATGATGTTTTATCGTCCTTTTAACAAAATTTGTTTTCGCGGGTATTTTTGGCATTTAATGGGTGGATGACATCAGCGTGATGGGATGTTTTCTCATTATGCGTAGGGTGGTAAGCGGTTTACCCCGCACTGCTTTTGGGGTCAAGTGGTATCAGGCCGGGGGCAAGTGAGCATGTTGGTAGCGCAACGCATGGCGAGGGTACGATGGAAAACCACCAGGCGATCATGAGTTAAAACACGATGGTAAGGTGGGTCGTGATATGATCGTCGACCGTCGGATGAAGAGGCAGAGATCGAATGGGTGACGGGTACTAGAGATGGCGAGGAGTTAATGCAGCGGGCCCAATATAATTAATGCTTATTTAATCATATCGAGCACATTTTTATTAGTTAAGGGGTTGGTTATTAATTAACCCGGATGGTTAATTAATCCCGTATTTGCGGTGGGGAACTTTGGTTATTAACTAATTTTTGCTAAACTCGTTAATCCCATTTAACTATTGATTATGGTTGTATTCAACCGGGGGAGGTATATATAATGTTTAGGGATTTTTATATAGTTAAAGTAATACGGGAAAAGGGTTATATGGTGCGAGAGTTATATATTTATATATTTTAATACTTAATATGACTATGAAGTGTAAAGCGCTAAGTTAAAAAATTTTATGCATATATTCAAACTTAGGCTAAAGATAAAAAAGGGGTTTTTTAGGTGACATGGTGCATCATTCCTAAGTAAAATAGGATTTTACTTATGAAAACTTTATGAAATGAAATGAATGATTCATGGATAATTTATGAGCACTTAGGATTTTAGATCATTGGGCCGAGGGTCTGATCCCTCCAGAAGTCAGAGAAATGCTCTGAGCCCCTTTGACTTTCAAAGACCTTAATGCTTAGGGGAATTTAGTGAAGTGTTTAGGGAAAATATGAATGGAAGTTAGTTACTTAACTTTGCCTTGATTGAACTGCATCAAGTGTAATGTCTGCCTTGCACTTTGTGATAAAAGTAAAAGTTAACACATTTAGAAACATTTTTCATCACAAGTATCATTCTGCAACACCATCTACCTACTCTACCTACTTTAACCTGACATTTTTTCTTCTTTATTTGGGTGAACTTAGATTGGAAAACCCTTATCAAATCATCATTTTCTTTTACATGGCAAGCCTAACTAAGTCTACACTTCTTACATCCAAGAGCTTAGATTAAATAGTTGAGCTCCTTTTAATTTACTCTACCTATCTACTTATCTGCCAAGTTTAAACAGTTTGGTCAGATTTTATTCTCTATTCTACAGCATGAAATTCAAATATGAATGAGCCAAGTTTGAGCTGTTTGACTCTTCATAAATTGTGGCAAAAGTTTAATAAGCTACACACAATTGCTTATTACAGAAAAGGAAATAGTAGTGGCACTTGGACTTGCACACTTTCCTGGTCTATTTTGTTTGGGGTTCATTTCTTTCACTTTTTTGACCATTTTTATTCTTTTTACCCTTTGATTTTTCTTTTAGGGTATACCCTCTTTACATTTTTAAAATTTTTTGATTTTTTGAAAATATAGAAAACCTTTGCAACAAGAAAAGGTATGAACATATTACAGAGCTCATCAAGTCAATCATGAAATATGACACCTATTGGTATAGGAGAATAACATTGGTGCCACTTGGGGATGGCTTTTCCTAGTGAAAAGTCAAGAACAACAGGTTAGATGGCCTTCTAAATGGGTTTGACTGTGCTCTGAAATCTCCTTCTGTTGGTTGCTTTATTATATATATGGCAGTACACTTTTGACGCGTAGGGCCTTCTCTTCGGGCTTCAACTTCATCAAGCTACTATCCATTCCAAAATGTGACATTACCAAGGATATAGTATGTACATGTTAACATCAGAATACATTAAAAAGTTGGATCAAACTAATGTTTTAGCATCTGACCATTAACTGGTCCTTCTCCTATCTCTGTACCGTCCAAATTCTTCAGAAAGTAAGTATTGTTCCCTTGTAAGGCCTGAATAATAAAAGGTCCCTTCCATAGGAGATCAAACTTCCCATGTTTTTCTTTGTCTCCTCTCCTAGAATCCCATCTCAAAACTTTGTCCCCAAGGTAGAAATCTTCTGCCTTGGTTCTCTTATCAAAAATTTTCTTGAGTTTTTCTTGTACTACTTGGGATCTTTGATACACTTCTTCTCTAATCTGCTACAAATGGATGGTTTGGTTAATTCTTATTTGAATATCATTGGGCTCCACCTAAGCCTCCTGAAGTAGTTTCATTACAGGAATTCCTAAAGATGAAGGAAATACAGCCTCCAAACCATAAACTAGTTCATAAGGACTAGTTCCAATAGATTTCTTTGTAGTGAGTCTGTCTGCCCACAATGCATTAGTAAGTTTCTTGTGCCAATTTTTCGTGTTCTCTTTCAATAATTTTTTAATGATATTAATTAGCCTTTAATTGGATGACTCAGTTAAACCATTACCTTGAGGGTAATAGGTAGTGGAATGGCCTAAAGTGATATGGTATTTGTTACAGAAACTTATCATTTTCTTGGATTTGAAGGCAACAACATTATCAGTTATGATTTTCTCAGGACAGCCAATTCTAGACAGTATGTTGGTTTCTAAGAATCCTATAATGACTATGTCATTGGCTTGTTTGCAAGGAATGGCTTCTATCCATTTGGTGAAATAGTCTGTGGCAGTTAGGATCCATTTATGTTGACCAGAAGAGGGAGGGTGGATTTCTCCAATGAAGTCCAGTCCCCATTGTTGGAAGGGTTTTTCAGTAGAAATTGGTCTCAGGGGTAATGGTAACAATTTCCTTTTGCCTTCAAAAATCTGACATTTGTGGCAAGCAGTAACAAACTTCTTTACATTAGTGAACAAGGTTGGCCAATAAAATCCAGCTTTGAGTATTTTGTCTGTAGTTGATCTCCAGTAAAGGTGTCCACCACAGTCTCCTGCATGAAATTCTTTAAGAACCTTGTCAGCTTCTTCTTTTATTAAACAATTCAATAGAATACCTGCATGATTTTTCCAAAAGAGAACATTATCTAAAATACAAAATTTTGAAGCTTTCATCTTTAAAAACCTTTTCTTCGTTCTGGATAATCCTGGAGGAGCTTGTAGGTTTAATAATACAAAAATTATATCAGCATACCAAGGTGAATCTAAGAAGGCCTGGCTAATCTGTGGAGTCACCATATCCTGTTCATTAATATCTAGGGCTTGGCAATTTGTTTCAGTTATCAATTTTGTCAAACCCTGTCCTTTTATAAGCTTTGTGGGTTTTATTTCAATATCATATTCTAATATAGTAGCAACCCATTTACCTCATTTGCCTTCAATTCCATCCTGGGTCAGGATGTCTTTGACAACAGCATTTGGCACATAGGCTATTACATGGGAGTATAATATATAGACTCTAACATTTTTAATAGCTTTCACAAGTGAATAGGCTTGTTTTTCCATGATTTTGTACTTTAATGGTGCATCTCTTAGTTCTTTACTGAAAAAGGCTATGGGTTTCTCACATCCTTCATCATATTTTTGCAGTAAAAAAACAGTAATGGTGTGTTCTAATGCAAATGAAAATATTATGAAGTCTCTATCAAACTTTGGACTTGTCAGGACCAGTGCTCTAGTCAAAGCCATTTTAATTTCTTCAAACGATTGTTTGGCTTCTACTGTCCATTTAACTTTTTCATCCTTTTTCAACATATTATTCAGCAATCTGATTAATTCAGCTAAATTAGATATAAAGCTTCTCAAGAAGTTAATATTTCCTAAGAAAGCTTGAAGTTCTTTGACATTTCTAGGGTGGGGTATCTGTAGAATGGCCTCAACTCTAGTGGGATCAATTCTAATGCCATCTTTGGAGATGATATGGCCTAAGAGTTTTCCTTCTTCTAGACCAAACAAGGAATTTTTAGGATTCAAGGAAATGCCATATTGTCTGCATTTTAAAAATACTTGTTTCAGATGATCTAAATGTTGCTAATCTGATTTGGAAAAAATAGTCAAGTCATCTAAATATATGACCAAGAAATCATGAATTTCTTTTGCAAAAGCTATGTCCATTGCACATTGAAAAGTTGCACCTGCATTCTTAAGTCCAAATGGCATTTTAACATATTTGAATGCTCCCCATGGTGTTGTAAAAGCAGTTTTTTCTTGGTTATCAGGGTGAACCAGAATCTGGTTATAGCCAGAGAACCCATCCAAAAGTGAAATCCTAGAGGCACCTACTACCCTTTGTAAAATATGATCCATCTTAGGTAAAGAGTAATTGTCTTTCAAAGAAACCTTGTTTACATTACTTAAATCAACACAGAGCCTATTTCTCCAGTATTTTTCCTAGTAGGTACTAGATTAGAAACCCACTCTGAAAATCTGATAGGAGCTATTATCCCTGCTTCATACATTCTTTTGATTTCTTTTTCAATTAAGGGAATCAGTACAGGGTTAATCCTTCTGAGCTTCTATTTGAATGGTTTTTTATTTTCCTTTAAAGGGATTGTATGTTGAATTATAGAGGTATCATAAGATTTCAGGTCCTCATAGCTCCAGGAAAATATATCTTGAAATTCTTTCATTAATTCAACATATTTGAGTTTTTGTTCAGGAGGCAAAGATTTGGATAATAATTTTTGATTTTTGTTTTTTTTTTTTTTTTTTTTTTTTTTTTTTTTTTTTTTTTTTTTTTTTTTTTTTTTTTCCAGTTCCCAAGTTATAGTCTTCAATGTCATCTTTTAGAGGTTCCATCTTAGGTTTCCTTGGGATATCATTAAAATCAAATAGATCTTCCAAAGGAGTTAATCCTTTAGGCAAATCATTATCTTTCAAATTAATGACTTCAAATTCTTTTTCAATAGTTTCATCAATGTCCATTTCTTTGAGATCCTGCATGTTTTTATTGGTAAATGTTGTTGGGTGAAGCATTTGAGTTGCACTTTCTATTGAAATGTCTATTTCTATCTGATTTGTCTGATCAAATTCAGTAACTGTATCTATATCTATATTAGTGCTAGAAAACTCTTCCTCTAGTGTTAAAAAATTGATAATTTGAATATCATTATCAAACACTTGCCAATTCTTTACATTGTCTGGTATGGCTAGCCTGTGTCTAATCTCAGCTGTGAAATGATGATTGGGTTCAAATGGTAGCTTACAGGTGCTAGCAAACATTGCCAGACTATGAGTGTGCAAATTATGTTGTCATGGGATTTTAGCTAGCTGAGTTTCTAGAAATGTATTAAGAATCTCAATCACTGTTCCTCTGTAGGATATTAATCTGGGATTGTTTGTGAGAAAATTTCCTTTTATATGTTGAATGATTAAATCAAAATCTTCTAGGACTGATACCCTAATGGCCCCTAAACTTTTGACCAGTTTGAGACCTAAAAACAGAGCTTCGTATTCAGCCATATTATTAGTGCATTTAAAGTTTAATCTGTAGGCATGGCCTTCAACATGATCATTCTCAAGATTGTGCACCCAAATTCCTGCTCCTGGTCCTAACTTGTTAACTAAACCATAAAATTCTAAGTACCAAAGGATCTCATGTTCATATTTAGTATCAGGAGTCTCATGGAATTGTTTAATAAGAAGATCTGGCTTTTTAGTTTCTTCTGGTTCCTTTTGAGTGTCTGATGTATCATTGTTCTCAGAAATTTCTTGAATTTGAACACTAAATTTTTCATTTGTGATTTCTTCTTGTTCAACTGCTAAAACCTTGACTTCATTCAAAGGATCAATTTCAGCATTGTAAAGGATGAAAGAATCCATATCAGAGTGTATGGAGTAGATAGGGAAATTATAAGGTCTCTCCTGGCTACTCACCACATATTTCATTAAAGTTTCTCTATACAGTTTCTTAGGTTGACCAAATACTGAAATAGTAGCATAAGACATGTCTAACTGTAGAGATCCTTGAAGCTTTGCACCCCAAGATCTAGACAGTAACATGCCATACATTGGTGGAATATCAGCTACTACTATCTCCATTAAAATGGTTTTGGTAGGCCATTGAACTAGTGATACACATAAGTCTTTGATCAATCCTAGACATCTGACCTGGCTCGAGTCAAAAGAGAATAAGTCTTTGTATGACCTGGTAATATCTAGGTCCAGTTTTTCCATTACATATTTAGGCATTAAGT
>APFE030641498.1:77702-204347 GCA_000404065.3 Pinus taeda | reverse complement strand
GTATGTAGGAGTATGTAATGCATCCAAAGATACGAAGATGACCAATATCAGGCTTCTTCCCAGAAAAAGCCTCCTCCGGAGTCATGTGCCCTAAGGCACAATGTAGACTCCTGTTCTGCAAATAAACAGCTGTGTTGCAGGCCTCTGCCCACAAAAACAATGGCAACTCCTGATCATGTAACATGGCTTTGGCAGCCCCTACGATGGATCTGTTCTTCCTCTCCATAACCTCGTTCTGCTGGGGGTTGTAAGGAACAGTGAACTCCCTCCTAATGCCTACCTCCGCACAATAATCAACAAAATCTCCAAGGGTGTACTCTCCCCCATTGTCCAACCTCAGGGACTTGATCTTCCGACCTATCTGTGTCTCCACAAGAACTCTAAACTCCTGAAACCACTTGAAGACCTCACTCTTGGTCTTCAAGAAATAAATCCAGGTCCTCCTAGAGTGATCCTGAATGTATAAAACATAGTACTCATATCCACTCAAGGAAACATGAGACATCTGACCACTCACATCGGAATGAATCAAATCAAGTATCCCAGTCGCTCTGCTGTCACTGCTGGGAAAAGGGGATTTGGCAAACTTGCTCATCGCACATCCTCTGCAAGTATCAAAGTGATCAGTACTAAAATCTGGCACACCTGTAGTGATCTCCCGCAATGTCCTCAAGGCTCCATGATACATATGTCCCATCCCGCAGTGCCAAATCTCACACAGCTCAAAACTGCTAGCTCTGTTATCGATACTACTGCTCAATTCCACAAGGGACTAGAATGCAAACTTGTACACATTTACATGGCATACACCTATCACTCTAGCTGAATCGGTTGGAGTGCCCTTGGGATACATCAACACCTGTCCTCCCCTGAATAGTACCTGATATCCTCTATCCTCCAAAGCTGAGACGGATATGAGGTTCTTCCTCATCCCTGGCACATAAAGAACATTTGTCACCTTCAAGGGAGGTTTGGACTCCCTCTGAAATGTCACCATCCCCACCCCGACTGCTCTAACAACTCTGTCATCACCGAGTACTACCTCTATATCAGTGCCACTCTCTGAAAGCTCTGAGAAGTACTCACGGACTCTTGTCATGTGACGTGAAGCCCCACTGTCCACATACCAGATACCCGAATATGCTCCGCTAATCGAGAGAAAAGCATGCTCCCTCTGAACCTGTGTGGCAGGTGATCCTGCACTCGAGGACTCACACGTAGTGAACGCAAACTCCCGGTCAAAACGACCTGCAAAGTCCTCAACCTCTGTTGAAGCTGCCAAGCTTTGGTCCTTCCCCTTCTTCTTCTTCTTCTCCGGACACACAACTGCATAGTGTCTCATTTTTTGACAATTCCAACACTTCACCTTGGAATAGTCCTTCTGTGTGTTACCCCATTTACCTTTACCTTTGCCTTTGCCCCCACCATTGCTTGTGGAAGCCTGCCTCTTCCCTTTGTCTTTCTTGCCTCCTGCCAACAGCGTTACATCCTCATCCTGTTCAACTGGCTTAGCTGCCCCAACCTGACCTTTCCTGATCTTTGTCTGAATGCAATCAACCCAAAACCTCTCCCATGTGGGAAGGGTTTCACGTGCACAAACTCCATCTGCAAAGTTCATCCATGAACGGGGGAGGCCATTCACTGCAATCCGCACCAACTCAGTGGGTTGAATGGCCTCTCCAATTGCTGCCAACTCATCTCTCACATTAGTAATCTTTGTGAGATATCCAGTTGCACTATCATTACCCGTCTTAATGTTATTCAACTTCTCCTTCAGGACCATTTTCTGGTTCTCATTGGTACTCTGGTAGAGATTGAACAATGTTGTCCACATCTCGTGGGCATTGCTCTTTCCTCTCACATGAGGAATGCAATGGTCTTTGATTCCGTCTAGAATCAGTCTCTTACCCTTGTTGTTCTTTTTATTATAAGCAGCCAACTGAGTAGCATCAGCAGGCACAACAACAGGGGTCTGTGCGGTATGCACCATGATATCCCAGACTTCTGCCTCCTCAAAGATACTCTACATTCTCTCCTTCCAAACACTGTAATTTGTATGCCCATCCAACCTATCCTCCACCCTCAATCCCAATGACATCCTGCTGTCCTAAAACTGAAAATAACACTGCTGTAGTAAACATAAAACCTGCTGTTTATGAAAAATCAGCTTGCTGGAATTTTCTGAGTGAAAAATCAGCAACTGTAATTTTTCTCTTTTGCTGTCCCAAACTGCCCTTCAGCACTCAAGCTCTGATAACATGTAAAAATTTCAGTTTTCCCACCCGGTTTTCAATTTCTCCTTATTTCTCCCATGTAGTTAAATGCCCTTTCCCATAACCATACATTCAACAAGCTGGAAAAAATAAATTTTGCTGAAAACACAAATTCTGGAAAATTTACAGAATGCTGGAAATTGCAGAAATAAAAATCAGCAGTAATAAACAGCCATTAAAACACATTAACACTGATATTTTTGGTCAACGTGACCCTGGAAAAACCCCCTACAACTCTTGGGGAAAACCAGTTTGAGAGCTCTTCTTTATTTCTGAAAAATGTCTTTTTACAGCAAGAAAATTTCAGCGAAAATTACAGCAAAATAATTTTTTCAGCAAGCAAACTTATCCGTTTTCAGCCCAATGGACCACCTGGAAACTTTTCAGTTTTCAGCAAAAAAATCAGTTTTTTCTGCTTGTTTTTGCTGCTGTTCTGCTTGTCTTTCTGCTGTTCTGATTTTGCTGAAGAGCTGCCTGGTATGTGTGCCAAACTGCTGCCTCTTTCTCCTTCTTGTCCAGAAATCTCCCTTGCTCTCTTGCTCTCCTTCTCCCAATCTGCTCATGAAAGAATGAATGATCTTTTCCTCCTTTTCCTCCTTTAATATAACTCCAAGTGACTTTTGGGTGATCCAAGTGACTTTTGGGTGATCTCTAAATCCAATGGCTGAAATAGATTTAGATCAATGGCTGAGATTAAATGCACATTTAAATCTCACTTTCTATTTTTTAATTCACCCACTTTAATAAAGACCCACTTAGTCATTTATTTCCAAAGTCACTTTTCCTTTCTAATTTTTCATTGACTTTATAAAAGTCACTTTAAAATTAGACTTAGTAACTTTATCACTTAAAGTCACTTTTAAATTAGATTTTAACTTTATAAAAATTATAAAGTCACTTTAGGAGAAAAATTAAAATCTTTTGGACACTTTTCCCTAGGCCAAAGATCAAAGCCTAAGGGAACCACCTGTCCTCCGGTACCAAATTTCAACATATTTGAGAAGTCCTATATCATTTGTTGATCTTGACTCTAGGCATTCCTAACCTTACTGTAACATCATAAACTCCTAGATCTTGATTCTTGCCTTTAGCTTTTTCTTGGAGAGCCATTAAGCTTCATTGAAGCAAGAGAGCCTTATATTGAGCCTCTCATTTGAATGGGACTTGGAAATCACTATAGGCCACATCATTGATCCATCATCCTAAGTGATTTCCTCAACACTAGGGTTCCTCCCGTTGGTGAAAATCCAAAAAGAGAAGGGGATGCAAGATGTGCTGACAGGGGGCCTTAGTCCCAAATTGTTGTTGTGCCCTCTAGCTTTAGCCTGCAAACTGGACCTGCTAGTTTTTTCAACAACAATGACCATCGGAATTAATCCCTTGCCGCGGATTGATGACTTATTCGATCAGTTGAGAGGAGTAGCGGTCTTCTCCAAAATAGATCTGAGATCAGGATATCATCAAGTGCTCATCAAGGAGGAGGATATCCATAAGATAGCCTTCCGAACAAGGTATAGGTACTATGAGTTCATGGTGGTGCTCTTTGAGCTTACAAATGCCCCAACCGACTTTATGTGCCTAGTGAACAACGTATTGCACCCTTATCTGCATAAATTTGTGATTGTTTTTATCAACGACATATCGGTGTATTCAAGAACTAAGGAGGGACATGAAGAACACTTAGTAGCAGTACTACAACCACTAAGGGAACATAAGCTTTATGCAAATCTGAGCAAGTGTATTTCTTTGAATCCCAGATCCATTGGGACATAGTCTCCATGGATGGGATAACAATGGATCCAGAAAAGATCAAAGCCATAATGGAGTGGCCAACACCAACAAATGTAACAGAGGTAAGATCATTCATGGGAGTGGTTGGTTATTGTAGGCAGTTTATTAAAAATTTCTCCAAGATTGGTAGTCCAATCACCATCCTACGAAAATAGGGGAATAAGTTTGAGTGGACAACTGAATGTGCAACCAATTTTGATCAATAGAAACGATTTCTCACCCATGCACTGGTCTTAAGGATCGCTAATTTAGTCGAGGACTTTGTAGTTTGCACTGATGCCTGCAAAGGATTTAGTGGGGTCTTAATGTAGGATGGGCAAGTGGTTTGCTATGAGTCACAAAAGCTGGATGAACATGAGCTAAATTATGTGATGAATGACTTGGAGCTAGCCGCTATTATCCATGCATTAAGAAGCTCGAGACATTACCTCCTCGACATAAGATTTACGTTAATGACTGATCATATAGGACTGAAATACTTGTTTGACCAACCTAAATTGAATGTGAGAAAGGCTAGGTGGTTGGCGATACTTAGCGAATTTGACTTTGAGATCCAATTTATAAAGGGAAAGGAGAACATGGTCACTGATACGCTTAGCAGAAAAGTGCAAATAAACCACCTAACGACCATTAGCTCTTATGGAAGTAACCTTGGAGAACGAATTATAGATGCAAGACAATATGACGAGCAATACCAACAGATAAAGGAAGAGTTACAACAAGCGGACAAGGGAGAGAAGAGTGAGGAATATCACCTCACAAAAGAGGGTTTGATCAAATTCAAAAATAGGATCTATGTGCCAAATAACAGTGAATTAAGGAGGGTCATACTCAAGGAGTTCCATGCCAACCATATTTTGGCTATCCAAGATATTAGAAGACCCTCACAACCATCAATTTTTTTTATTACTGGCCTAATTTGAAGAAAGAGGTAGCAAACTTTGTTGCAAAATGTATGTAATGCCAGTAGGTAAAGGCTAAATGCAAACACCCATCAGGATTATTACTGATCATTCCCATTCCAGAATGGAAATGGGAAGTGATATCCAAGGATTTTATTACAGGATTGCCAAGAACATCTTGGCAACACGACGAAATCATGGAGGTAATTGACAAATTGAGCAAGGTGGCTCACTTTGTAGTAGTCAAATTCACCAATTCAGCCAGCGAAATAACCCAAATCTTCATCTGGAAAATTGTGAGACCATGTGATTCCCAAGAAAATCATCTCTAATAGAGACACTAAGTTCACCTCAAGATTTTGGAAGGAACTATTCGTAGGCTAGGGACAAAATTGGCCTTCAACACAACTTATCATCCACAATCGGATGGACAAACAGAAAGAACAAACAGGATCCTAGAAGATATGTTGAGGATGTGTGTGATGCCTTAGCCAAAGAAATGGGAAGAATACCTCCCACTCATAGGTTTTGCTTACAATAATGGATGTCAGGAATTTCTGAAGATGAGGCCCTTCGAGGCATTGTATGAGAGGTGTTGTAACACTCCTATTAGTTGGAACGACCTAGTAAGCAAGGTTTTAATTGGACCTAAAATGTTGAGGGAATTAGAACAAGAAATGCAGGCCATTAAGACAAATTTGAATGTGACACATGATTGACAAAAGAGTTAAGCCGATCAACATAGAGTGCATAAGGAATTCCAAGTTGGGGAACATGTATATTTGTGCATTAGACCCAAAAAGAGCTCACTGAAGATTGGGTTATGTGCCAAGTTGGCACCCCAATTTTGTGGACCTTTTTGAAGTACTAGAAAGGATTGGGCCGGTGGCTTACAAATTGGCCTTACCTCCTTCAGTAAAAATTCACGATGTCTTACATGAATCCTTGCTTAAGAAATATGTGCATGATCCTAATCATGTCATTGATTGGTTTGTTCTACAGGTGGAGCTAGAGGGGAAATTCCAGCCAGAACCATTATGCATCCTAGAACAGATGAAGCTTATGCTCTGGAACTGAGCAATGCAGTAGGTTAAAGTGTAGTGGAGACACTTTGGGCCTGAAGAAGCTACACCGAGACCAAATAAGCCCATATATGCTTATAGGAATTGATGTTCGTATGACAAGTGAAGATATAAGTACTCAAGGATCCCTCAAACACGCTTGTAGATATTTACGAGATTATTAGCACATGGTTGAGGAGATTTTTCTTCACACCTTGCTGATTCTAGAAAAGGCCCTGGGAGGTTGGCAAATGGCAGGAAACGAATAGGCCTACAAAACTGAGTAGTAGTGATAGGGGCACACCATTGGGTGGTCTAGAGGGGTTAGGCCTTAACTAACTAGGGGGAAGTGTTTGGACGGTAGAAAAGAAGGGGAGATCGAACCAAGAGGTGACACGAGAATACAAATGGAAGTGCGGTAAGAGAGGAAAAGAAGAAAACAATAGCAGGAAAAACAAGGAGAGAAGGTCAATATTGAATAAGCATCTAAAGAGCACAATTCAGGGCATTCATTGTCAAGGAAGGAGAGGCACGAGTTTGGAATCGGGTGGTCGACTTGACGAGGGAAGCAGGGGAGACTTGCAACACTAGAGGTTCGTCACAGTGAACTCGCAGAGAATTATGCCATAGATTCTTACTGTTTTTGTGCCTGGATGCTAGGGTTTATTTTAGCAGACAATATTGTGTTTGAAACTAGGTTAATTGAGGTATATGTTGTGAATAATTTAGTGTCTAGAGGCTAGTATGTATTCTAGGAGACTGCTTTGTTTGAAACCAGGTTAACTGAGAAACAGGTGGTGAATAACATGACTTAAGCCATCAGAGTGATGTCATTCCATATTGCTATTTTATTACCTGATACCTGCGTATACACTTTGTTAAAATGATTGTTTGATTGTCCTTATCCTTTAGAGGGTGAAAACCCTGTAGTTAATTCCATTTTGCAAGTAGACTGGTAGTAATGCTACTGCTTGACTATCATTACCTTTGAGATAGCAAAGACTTATAGTCATGTCCATTTGACCTAACTAATTTCCAGTTGCTTTGGTGGGAAAACAATTGGGTCAACCTTTATGCCTCATAACTTTACACTGTAGACTTAAATTCCTTATTTCTGTTGATGGAATTATTGTTTAAGTTCTCTAGGGTACTTGAATTGACTGACGGTGGAGATCTCCATCTCTGGAGTCCCTCATAGCGAAAGGGCAGAGGCCTTTCGCTGCCCTAGGCTAGTTTCCTTGTTGAATGCTCAAAATTAGCACACTTTGGATTCCCAACATCCCTAAAATAATCCCTGGAATCCCTAAAATAAGTGAGGTGGGATTTTCGTCTCTAGAGTCCCTCATTGGTTGATGGGTGGAGGAGAGTTACCTCTGGAATCCCTGTATAAGCATACAATTGAACACCTATATGTAGGGTGGAGGTGGGACATGTTGATTTTTGTAGCTTGGGAGGTACGCCAAGCCTTGAGGATCGAGAGTTTGGAGGAAGGAGCTCCACAAGTGGCCTTTTGGGCTTGAAACCAAAGCCCGGGGTTTTGCACCCAAAGTGGTTGGGCCAAAACTGTGATGAGTTTGTGACATGTGATGGATGAGGATGATAGTAGATGATGAGACGAATCCAACACATCGAGAATCATCCAATTTTGAGTTGTCGTTGAAGGTAAATTAATTTTTGAAGTTTACATGTGGGTTTGTGCACCATAATACAAGTCAACCTTGTTGTTGGAGAGCCCAAGAGTGGCCTAGATTTCCACATAACACATGTAAAAATATAGGTAATATGTGAGGTCATTTGAGGCAATCACAAGTGCATAAAATCATCACAAAGAGCTCTTAATTATAGTGCGAGTTTGTGGCAAGGGAGGTTGACACAAGTAGTCGAGTTTATGGAGATCATTTTCTGTTTTGGGTGTGAGTTTCTTAGGAGGAGCCGCAACGCTAAGGCAACCAGTATGGAGGCTTGAGGGCAGTTTTGTGACCACAATGGAGCAATCCTACCTTGCAGATCAGATTGCAGAATATAAGTGAGCTATGTGACTGTTTTCTGTATGTTTTTGGGTGTGTATATCTCTGTTTACAGGGCTGCAGTAAGGGGTTGCTACAACAAAAGTTGGGAGGTGAAGTTTAGAGGGCCAAAAGGCTTAGAAAAGCTCTTCTAACCAGGCCGTAGTCTCCTCTAAGGGTAGTGATGGAAAACATGGGTATTCTCCTACTGTATTGGGATTGTTTGCAGAGTTGGAGTAGGCATATTAGTTGTGGTCTAAGTTGTGCATTGTAGGAGGCCTTGTGGAGGTGCCCAAGGCCCACAACTTACACCTTGGATACCTTGCGACCAACAGCTGGAGGAAATAGCCTGATTGGATAAGTTTAGGGCACTAGTGTAGGGATGTTAGCGTGCCCTAACCAGTTTGGTACATGCATAGAACCCTAGGCAAGAGAGCAGTAGCATGGGGTTGCAGATTGTCTCTTGGTGATGATTGGATGCTAGGTGGATGGGGGCCCTAGGAGAGGACTGATTGGTGGAGTCTATAGGCAGCCGAGAGGAGGCGTTTCCTAGATGATTATATGCCCTAACTAGGAGCAGATGCTACAACATGGTTGGTCACTCGTGGTTTGTTGGAGGCCAGCGTGTAAGTGGACCAAGTGTGGATGTGGATTGGCTTTTATGGTTTGTTGGAGGACAACGTGATAGTGCCCAAGTTGGAGCCTGGTGTGCACCATCTTCATGGATTTAGATGGTTGCTAGAGTGGCAGTGGTTGTGCTCAAGGTTTGATCAACCAGTAGTAGTTTGAGCAACCCAAGACTTGTCGTGTGGAGAAGGACATCTACAACAGATGATGGGCAATCCTCCTAGCTCGTGTTCATTGTGGGAGATGGACATCTTGCAGTTGTAGGTGGCAACCCTCCATTCCCTATGTTGGTCTTCATAGTGGTCTGAAGTCCCTGAGTAGCTTAGGAGCGGTAGTGGGTAGATTGAGAGTTGTTCACAAGTGGAGCTGTGAACAACTCGACCTAAGTCTCGATGTGTTGTGCCCTTGATGGATTAAAGCACAACTAGTGAGTAGATTGATACCCGAGGTTCAGTGGCCAAATGGACTTGGATTGTTGATAAAGGCAATGTTGCAGATCAAGAGTCGAATGACTGGGTAGGTACAAGGTATGATCGAGGGGAGCTGTGAAGTCGACTACATCAGCGAGATGGTCATAGTATCTTGTTGAGGGTAGATTGTTTATCGATGGATTGACACCATGCCTTAGTTTTGTATTCTTGTACTAGTGGATGTACGACAGCCATTATCCCTTGTATGGGAGCCCTAGATTGTTGTATTATATGTTGATTAATATAACGAAGTTGGGTTGAAAATTGTAAAAAGTTGTACATATTTAGCGCACTAGTAGATTTACTGTTGTTTACATTCCGTTGTGATCTTTGGTTTGGTAGTGTCAGTGATTTAAGATTCTATCCCAGACACCAAGATCGTCGAAAAACAACAGGACAAACCTCTGGAATCCCTGGTCTGGTCATTGGGATAGGTTTTGCAAGCTAAGGGGTGGTAGCTGCATTGTTGGTAGTTTGTCAATGGTTGGGAGGAAAATTATGAACTTTATCCCAATGCCCATTATGAGGTACCTTATTGACTGTAGTTGTTTGAACGATTCACCATATACTAGGTTTACAAGATTACAGTACTTCCTAAATTGCATGGTAGAAGATAATCAATGGATCTTGTAGTCATGGATAATCCTATACCTTTAGGTGCTGTTAGTAACCCATATGCCAAAGGTACTTCTACAAGCTAGATGGTTTACTCAATCTTTGGGACATTATGCTTCTTAGGGAACATTAACATGATGCAAGACCTGAGGTCTCCTTAAGATTAAGCCACTAGGTACCATGATATAATGTCACGGTGGAGCTTCCCTGGTAGCTTGAAATACAATTCATGAGGTTCATATAAAGAATGCCCAGTGTATCGAAGTCATCTAGAGTGACATTGCTTGTCTTATGCATGAATTTGACATATACTATTGATTGTAGATTATTATAGTTTTGTTCTTGATATTTCCTTGTATAAGTTATGTTGACCTATACTATGACTGTGGCTTATTATAAGTATGTTTCTGTGTTTCCTTGTATAATTTCTGCTATTACTACCACTGTCCCTAGAGATTATGCTATCACTGTTCCTAGAAATTATGCTATGCCCTCTTTAAGGACGACACAATTGATAATTTGCTTTGTTACTTTGTTCTATCTATGTATGCTTTTCTAAGGACATTACATTGGTTAGTTTTCTCTTGCATATGTATACAACATGTTAAATTGGCAACTAGGGCCAAACTTCATGTGGGTCATCCTATTTATGGCAGCTGATATTTTTATTGGATCCCTCTCGTCGAGAGGTGTAGGATTGATCTAAAGATCATCCGATTCCGATAAGTATTTATGGAGATATGAATTTATTTTGATTATGTAATTATTAAGAAGCCGACCAGCACTTGTGTAGGCTCTAGAAGCCCAAACGTCACACCTATTCAACCTATACGTTCTTGGTATAAATAGATGAAGATTTGATGTCTTTTGAACACACATTCTTGAGTAATCTCCTCCTCTCCACGTCTGGGTTTTTGGTGAAGGAGAGAGACACCATGAGTGACACGCTGGTCATCAAAGTGATGCCCTAGCTGTTGTACGTTGCCTTAAGCCGCAGTCAACGTGAGAATCTGCTACTGGAAGAGCCGCAGTCAATGTGAGAATCTGCTCCTGGAAGAGTCGCAGTCATAACGCTAGTCATGAAGGACCATGAAGCCACATTCATCTATGTAAAATACGCATCAACAAAAGACCTATCACGCAGGTTTGGCAGCATAGATTAAGAGAGACGTGGACATATATATACGCAGTTCACGCTATGGTTCATATATGCAGTTCATAATAGATACAGTGGACATATTACACTATTCAGATTACACTTGTTATGGATAATATCTCCACGCAGTTATAATACGCATATGGGAATGATATGTATGTAAACGCAGTCATATATTATGGAACGACAACAGCTGCATGGAACGAAAAAGTCATATTCGTTATGTAAATGCAATCATATAGGAATGCAGTCACAGATAAGTTGGCAGTGACATAAATATGGAACGCAAGATCTAACATCATAATTTAAGATATATATATATATACATGCAGGACAACAATATATATATATATATATATATACGCAGGGCATAATCCAACGCATTCATGGATCTGCTGAGATGTATTCATCTACGAACTGAACCCTAACACGCTGATATATTTATGGTACGCTGATGCTGTAAACCCTAACACGCATATGAACGCAGTCAAGTAATGAAGGCTGTACATATCAAGGCAGTTATGTATTGAAGACTGTACATATGAACGCAGTCAAGGTAATGAAGGTAGTATACATGGAACGCAGTCACATATGGTTTCATATGCTGTCTAGAGACTCCTTCCACAACAATAGATACATATACACAGGCACGCATTCACTCAGGTATATATGTATTCAACGCAGCTTAGGCATATATATATCTCAGGCAGTATATATATACACGCACAACTTCATTTAGGCAATATATATATATACACAGTGATGAAAACAGATTACTGTAGATGATAACATGATTGTGTAGTTTGAGACTGCATGGAGGATTTTGGAACTATAGCCTAGCTGCTTTGCTAGGCTGCAAGCCATAGCAAGCAGCTAAGGTTGATGATAGTATTATAGTGCTACAGCATGATAATGCACATGCAGCATTATGACTATGATTCATACTAGTAGGGGCAACATATGCACAGGCAGCATGATAATGATGATGCATGGGCAGCATGAAGCATGAAGATGCATGATGCAGCATGATGGTGCTACACGGTAAGGCGCAGCAGATGAACGAAATGGATAAGTGAAGTCGTCACCTAGGAGATTCAGTTGAAGCAGAATGTCTTCAACTGATCTCATCATTATAGGAAATGATCTATGCTTAGATCCAGATAAGTCAAAGTGTTGACTTCTGTTGTAAATGTATTATCTCTCTCTCTCTCCTTCTCTGCTGAACCTTGAAGATAAAAGAAGATTTGATCAAAGGGTTTCCCCACACATTGTGGGGTTTGTCCCTGGCTTGCGCCACATGTTGTGTCCTCTTCTCTTGGTTTGTCTTCTGCGATTTATATCTATGTTCTATCTACAGTTTACTTTACACTGATGTGATTGCTAATATGGAAAAGAAATTAAATAAATTGCTCTAGCATAGAACATACCTAAAATTAACATGGTATCAGAGTTGAGGTGAAGACAATGCCCAAGCAAGAGTGAAACAACAATCCCTAAAGAAAGTTGGGACAAGACAAAAGGATCAATGGGTTCTTCACAATTCACTTAGGGTGAAGTCGAAGCAGAGCATATTATTAGAATGACGTAGCAAAACTTCTGATGGCATACCTAAAGATCACTTCATTGGGAAGTTCGGATCTAAGGGTGGATGGAAAGGTAGATGTCTTGGTTATGAGTTCGGCCCTTATGTGAAGGAGTGTCTGAATGACAGAGATGCAGGTCATGAAAGACACGGTTGAATCTTCATGGAAGCAAGGAACCAAGGCAGTTCATCGGATAGAAGGGTGCACTCTCTAATTTGATAGAGATGTAAACAATCGTGGGATTACACTTGGAGCCGATGCCACCTATCTTGAAAAGGGAATGGAAGTCAAAGGTTTTATGGTGGCATTCGTCAATGGAAAGGTACGTGTTTGAAATTTGAATTTTCAAAGATGTTTTTGATTTTAGGGTTGTATCAAGTTGCAGGAAGTCCACTGGGGACATTATCCATTAACACAGCACCGGAGGTCTATGAGTCAGATGGTAACAGAGATCCCTGAATTCAAAAAGAGCATGTAGGTACATGTCTGAGATGTACCGAAGGAAAATCTTACAAGGGGACCATTCCCCCTCTTGTAGTAGGTCCACAGGTTTGGAACAACCCATGGAGTTTGAGATTGATGATCAGGAATCTCACGTATGCTGGTGGAAGAAAGCCGTCTATGGCTTGAAGCAAGACACCCCGAGCATAGTATGAGAGGATCAACCGCTGTCTGATGAAGATGAGATTCACTAAGAGTGAAATCTATCCAAACCATCCGAAGGTTGTGGATGATAGACCTCTCATACCAAAACCTATTTCTGATAGGTGCAGACGCTCTCATTTGTAGAAGACAAAGGGAGTTGGATTCCGAATGTGGAAAGATAAACTGCTAGCCTGTGACTACCTCGAAGATCTTAACTTTTAGAGGTTATATGACGGACTTGATTTGGGAATGCCTTTGAGTTTCATGAACTCATTCACATTGATGTTCTTGGTGAACCTCCATCCAGACATATGTTTTGCAGTTAGCATGGTGAGCTCATATTTGGTTGAGCCTCACTGGATTGGTGCCAAGAATATTTTGAGATATCTTTAGGGCACAATCTCTCATGGATTGAGATACACTGCCGGAAAGATAAAATTGCATTATTATTCGAATGCTGAATGGGTAGGCAGTGTGGAGGATCACTAGACCACTTTTCACTGCTGATTCTCTTTGGATTCTGCTTCAATGCAAGAAGTAGAAGTCGGTTGCTATAAGCACCGCCAAGACTGAATACATGGCTACGAGTATGATCTCATATGAAGCTGCATGGTTGCGGAAGCTCTTAAGTGAGCTATTTTTCTCTGTGACAACCAGAGGTGGGATTCGATTATTGAGGAATCCCGTATTCGATAATTGCTCTAGCAGACATATATCAGATACTGTCTTATTTGGGATATGGAAAGTCGACGAGCAATGAGGCTCCATCGCACTGAGATGATGTACAGGTCGCTAAAGCCCCGGGGGAAAGATCAAATTTGTGATCTTCCTGAATGACTTGGAGTCGTCGAGAGACCTTTGTAAAAGGGTCTTGCGCGTTGTATACATTGAGCTCTGGGAGCTCTGTGGGGCTTGCGGTTCTTACTGGAGCAACATACGACCACAGGGTGACTCACCCGGTGGTGCGCACTGTAACAAGATGATTTGCTCTCTTATGGGACAAGATGATTCACTCTCTTGTGGAACAGGATGATTGGCTCTCCTGTGAGGCCTGGATTGATGTGTTCTCCATGGCGATTGTAGAAGGATTGATGTGTTCTCCTGTGAGGCCTGGATTGATGTGTTCTCCATGGCGATTGTAGTAGGATTGATGTGTTCTCCTGTGAGGCATGGATTGATGTGTTCTCCATGGCGATTGTAGGAGGATTGATGTGTTCTCCTGTGAGGATAGGATTGATTAGTTCTTCTGTTGAGGCATCCTACCCATGCAGTCTGGGGCTCATGGGAAGTACCTCTCATCTGATCAATGAGCAGGGAAATGAAGTTAGGGACCATAGTAGTACTGATGGATGCATCGTTGTATCTACCATACTCCCTATGTTAGGATGACCTCCATTGATCTGGGATCAATGATACTGGTATGGGACCAGTGGTAGGAGTTGTACCATACTATGACACTGACTTTGGGTTGGTTAAGACTGGTCTGGGACCAGTGGTACATACTCTGAGACTGACTTCGTGTCAGTGCAGTACGGGTCTGGGACTAGTGAGAGTGGTACATACTATGACGTTGACTTTGGGTCGATTGAGATTGGTCTGGGACCAGTGGTACACTCTCTGAGACTGTGATACTGGTCTGGGACCAGTGATAGGAGTGGTACCCACTATGACGCTGACTTTGGGTCGGTTGAGACTGGTGTGGGACCAATGGTATGCACTCTGAGACTGACTTCGGGTCAGTGGAGAATGTTATGAGACATTCTCGATCAATTCTTCTTCATGGTTTAACAGAGCTAAGTAGAGCATAGCAGAGCCAACAGAGCTGAGTAGAGTAGAGCAGAGCTGAGCAGAGTAGAGCAGAGCAGAGCCAGTAGAGCTGAGCAGAGCAGAGTAGAGCTAGCAAAGCCAATAGAGTTGAGTAGAGCATAACAGAGCCAGCTGAGCCGAGCTGAGCAGAGCCGAGCAGAGATGAGCAAAGCTAGCAGAGCTGAGCAAAGCTGAGCAGAGCATAACAGAGCTAGGCAGAGTTGCGCAGAGCAGTGCAGGGGACTGATGGCAGAGATAGTACAGTCGGACTTATAGATAACCGAATGGAGTTCTCCCTAGTTGAGAGGGAGTGTTAAATTGGCAACTAGGGCCAAAATCCATGTGGGTCAGCTTATTTATGGCAACTGATATTTTTATTGGATCCCTCTCGTTGAGAGGTGTAATATTGATCTAAAGATCATCCAATTCCGATAAGTATTTATGGAGATATGAATTTATTTTGATTATGTAATTATTATCAAGCCAGCCAGCACTTGCGTAGGCTCTAGAAGTCCAAACGTCATGTCTATTCAACCTATACGTTTTTGGTATAAATAGATGAATATTTGATGTCTTTTGAACACACATTCTTGAGTAATCTCCTCCTCTCCACGTCTGGGTTTTTGGTGAAGGAGAGAGACACCATGAGTGACACGCTGGTCATCAAAGTGATGCCCTAGCTGTTGTAAATTGCCCTAAGCCACAGTGAATGTGAGAACCTGCTCCTGGAAGAGCCGCAATCATAACGCTAGTCATGAAGGACCATGAAGCCACGTTCATCTATGTAAAATACGCATCAACAAAAGACCTAACACGTAGGTCTGGTAGCATAGTTTAAGAGAGACGTGGACATATATATACGCAGTTCACGCTATGGTTCATATATGCAGTTCATAATAGATGCAGTGGACATCTTACGCCATTCAGATTACACTGGTTATGGATAATACCTCCATGCAGTTATAATACGCATATGGGAATGAGCATATGTATGTAAACACAGTCATATATTATGGAACGACAACAGCTGTATGGAACACAAAAGTCATATTCGTTATGTAAATGCAGTCATATAGGAACGCAGTCACAGACAAGTGGGTAGTCACATAAATATGGAATGTAGGATCTGGCAGCATAGTTAATATATATATATATATATATACGCAGGCCATAATCCAATGCAGTAATGGATCCGTTGAGATGTATTCATCTACGAATTGAACCCTAACACGCTGATACGATGTATACGTTGATACGCTGATATATTTATGGTACGCTGATGCTATAAACCCTAACACGCATATGAACGCAGTCAAGTAATGAAGGCTGTACATATGAAGGCAGTCATGTATTGAAGACTGTACATATGAACGCAGTCAAGGTAATGAAGGCAGTATACATGGAACGCAGTCACTTATGGTCTCATATGTTGTCCAGAGACTCCTTCCACAACAATTGATAAATATACGCAGGCACGCAGTCACTCAGGTATAGATGTATTCAATGTAGCTCAGGCATATATATATCTCAGGCAATATATATATACACGCAGTCAATATATATATACACGCACAACTTCATTCAGGCAATATATATATATATACGTAGTGATGAAAACGGATTACTGTAGACAATAACATGATTGTGTAGTTTGAGACTGCATGGAGGATTTCAGAACTATAGCCTAGCTGCTTTGCTAGGTTGCAAGCCATAGCAAGCAGCTAAGGCTGATGACAGTATTATAGTGTTGCAGCATGATGATGCATAAGAAACATGATGACTATGATTCATACTAGCAGGGGCAGCATATGCACAGGCAGCATGATAACGATGATGCATGGGCAGCATGAAGCATGAAGATGCATGATGCAGCATGATGGTGCTACACAGTAAGGCGCAGCAGATGAACGAAATGGATAGGTGAAGTTGTCACCTAGGAGATTCAGTTGAAGCAGAATGTCTTCAACTGATCTCATCATTATAGGGAATGATCTATGCTCAGATCCAGATAAGTCAAAGTGTTGACTTCTGTTGTAAATGTATTATCTCTCTCTCTCTCTCTCTCTCTCTCCTTCTTTGCTGAACTTTGAAGATAAAAGAAGATTTGATCAAAGGGTTTCCCCACACATTGTGGGGTTTGTCCTTGGCTTGCGCCACATCTTTGTGTCCTCTTCTCTTGGCTTGTCTTCTGTGATTTATATTTATGTTCTATTTGCAGTTTCCTTTATGCTGATGTGATTGCTAATATGGAAAAGAAATTAAATAAATTGCTCTAGCATAGAACATACCTAAAATTAACACAACAGAGTAGAGAAGACGATACCAAATTAATGGTTGTAGCTATACTTCACTGTCTTACATAGACAACAAGAGAAACTCAAGACTATGCAATTTTTGTAGCCTCAAATTGCATTGCCATCTTGCACAGTCATAACATATTGCCATTCAAGTATGTGTTGTCCCACCATAATATTTTGGTTAATTGTTGTGTTATTTCATCACAAAGTTTTGCTACAAACTAATGGTATGTAAACTCAATATGCTGTCATTATGTATTCATGATGGGGCATGATATCAAGTGTGATTGTTTATCTCTATCCTGGGCAGGACATGTTTCTTACAACTGGTTGGGCATGATGTTATATGTGATCGTAACACTGAGCATAGTATACTGTTACAAAATGTGCTATCATTAATTATTCATGTTGGGAGAGGTGTCATGTGTAATTCTCCATTCCATCATAGGGTATGATGTAACACTGAGCATAGTATACTATTACAATATGTGCTATCATTAATTATTCACGTTGGGGCGAGGTGTCATGTGTAATTCTCCATTCCAACACAGGGTATGATGTAACATGTGCAGCCTTTGATTCATTACTGGGCAGAATGCATTGTTAGAATAGCATATTGCTATGTGTTCTGTTACTTATGTTGGTTTTCCCACCATGCATTTAGTATCTATTATATGTGTTTTAGTAATATGCATTATGGTCCTATGAGCTACCGAAATTGGTTAAAAATCTATTGTTGTATTTGCTGCACCTCTGTTCCTAACATTTTCGTTAAGTTCACTTGACCTATCCTGTTACTGAATTGCTGCACAGCTTTTGAATCTTGTTATATATATTTATACATACTAGTGAAGAAAAGTTCAATATATGGCAGTTGACAAAGTATATAGGTTCTGTGTTCAATGGCTTGTTTCCATGTATAGTGATTATTGATTGTGTTGTGCACATTAACTCACCACAGGGCATGCAATTGCTTTAATTCCAGTTTGCTTTCAACTTGTCTTATTTATAATTTTAACCCATTTTGTAGCAATTGGAGAACACCATTCTCTAACCTTAAAATCCGCAAGGTTAAATATTGAGTTCAAATGTAGTTGCAATGACATTATGCAGTGTTGCGGGGTAGTGCCCCCCCCGATCCCGCTCCCAATCCGCGCTCCGGGCGGGAGCGACTTGGGAGCGGGTCGCTCTAGGGAGTGATTTCGAGAGCGCACTCCCTAAAACAATAATGCTACTTGCCTTTTCGCGAGCGTTTAGCCTTTTTTGCGAATTTTTTTTTGTAGTAATGTTCGAAATGCAATTTTGTTTCAAAGAAACAAATAAGTTTTGAGTGGGGCAACTTAATGATCAAGCCTATGGCCTTAGTATTGATATGTGACTCATGGTAATGTTAAATTCTTAAAGTAAAAGGATGAAAATGAAGATTAAGGAGAATGTCAATGAAGATCAAGGACATTCTCCTTAATATTCATTACATTCTCCTTAATCTTCATTTTCATCCTTATACTTAAATTTTTAACATTACCATGAAATGACTTAGGATATTTGAGAGTGGTTCCGACCTCATTGGATTTCATATGGAGAAAGTAGAATTTTAGATTTCATTCAAAATCCAGCAAACTTATCAATTTTTCAGGATTGCAATGTTTCCATCCAATTTTGTCATGTATTAGGGTATGGAACTCATATTTAATCAAGAGAACCAATCCCTCTATGTACCTTGATGTTAGTGACATTGGTTGTCGAACTCCTCTATCACGACCCTCTTAAAAATGTACGCATCACTCAAACAAAATCTTGACTTGACATGCTATGCTTTTTCTATCCTTATATTAATGCTTAGAGGGTGATATTAATGTCAAAGATCCCTATACAGATACATAGGTAATGACAAAGATACCTCTGAATATTAATGCCTAGAGGGTGATATTAATGACAAAGATCCTGATTTTCCAACAAGACTAAAAAACTAGACATTTTGCATGGTGGTAAGAGGCCCAAGCATAAGCAATAGATAATAGATTTACTTGTCTTTTCTAGTTTCTAGTAGTTTTTATAGCTATTGACACTTCCATATTTATTATGATATATTTTTAAACAATACATGACAATTTAAGTTTGAAGTTGGCAATTATAACTCATTAGTAATGAATTATGAATATGATGCTTCATGAAAGTTGAAAGTTGTTTCATTTCATTTTATAACATTTCATTTCATGTTAGATATTATTTGTTGTAATGGTTACACTTAGCTTACAAGTACAACTTTGGTGATCAATGATGATAAATGTTATATATTGAATTTTGAAGGCTTGAAACTTTAAGATTGATGAATCACAAGACTCAATATGTTGTATGTTACTATGTTACTAACTTGTGGACATGGTTGATGAAGATTATAACTTCTAGATGATTGTTGTTATATGGTTCAATCGATGGATTTTATATCTAATTCACAATTCTACATGTTTTTGTTGACATATATGTATCAAAATATAAAAATATAAAAAATATATAAATTATATAAAAAACGCTCTGGGATTTGCTCCCAAACCGGGAGCTTTTGAAAATGTCGCTCCCGCACTCGTTTTTGCTCCCGTTCCCTGCTTTCGCTCCCACTGCCAAGTAACACTAACATTATGTATATAGTTCATAAGAAATGTGATCTATATGTGACATTATGCATATAGTTCATAAGAAATGTGATCCTTTGAATGGGAAATATGGCTGGTTAATGATGTTTGCATTGCTAGTGCTTAACATTTCCATAAGAAATGTGATCCTATGAATGGGAAAGATAGCTGGTTAAGGATGCTTACATTGCTGGTGTATAACATTTTCATCAGAGGTCAGATTTTTAACGTATTAGATGTAAAGACTGTGGCATATTCTCTTCCAACGAAGGGAGTTGGTTGATATTTTAGTCATATCCACCATATGGATGCCAGAAACCAATTTTTGTACAAATAAACTAACTCCACCATTGTCACAACCGGGCATACCAAAATCAGATTGCCACAAGCAAGTAGAGTCATCACAACAGATTGAGTAGTTAGAGCCTGAGGATAATAAGGTCACGAAGGACAATTCTATGATTAAGGTGTATAAGAGGGACCACCATATTGATATAATCACTGATAGGTACACTTGATGACTGAAGAGAAATTCATAACAAAGGTTTTAGATTACAGGGGACGGTTTGCCATACAGCCTTGTCAGACCTAGACAAGGGTTCCGAAGGTCATGCTTGAGGGTTTTAGTGCAACTACACAAAGCATAAACACACCAAAAAACAAATTATCCTTCACATAGATTTCAGAGCAGTCCCCATGAAATCATATAAAAATGGGGTTCATGCATAATGACCAGGTAGGATTGGCATTATATGACATCATAGTTATCAGAACCAGACTGGTCATTGAACCGGTAGACCCCCTAGATCGAGCACCAGTTAGAACTGTACGGGAACTAGTAAAAAAACTGGACCAAAAAAAGGGTCATCCAAAAACACAAAATGTTTAAATTTTAGAAAAAACATATATATTCATGTGCATCCATATGAATCCAAAGCATTTATACACAAATAAGCAAAAATTCTCATTTATATAGCATGTAAGGGTGCACATAACCAAAATAACACCAAGTGCACTCCATCTCTAAACCAAAAATATATGAACAAACAAGCTCCACATTGTCCCCAACACCCAAAAAAAATTGTGCTACAACAAATATCTACATATCATCAAAATCATTGAATATATTGGGATCTTCGTCATCAATATCACCCTCTAAGCATTAAAATAAGATAGAAAAATCAGAACTTGTCAAGTCAAGATTTAGTTTGAGTGATGGGTATTTTTTTTAGTAAGCTCATGATAGAGGAGTTCATCACCCAATGCCACTAACATCAAGGTGCATAGAGGGATTGGTGCTCTTGATTATATAATACATACTAGTTCCATACCCTTGTACATGAGAAAACCCAATGTAGCGTTGCAATCCCCCCAATCCTGAAATCTTGGAAAACTGTTAAGTCTGCTAGATTTTGAGTGAGATTTAAAATTCTACTTTCTCCATGTGAAATCCAATGAAGTCAAAACCAATCTCAAACATCCCAAGTTATTTCATGGTAATGTTAGAAATTTAAGTAAAAGGATCTTAAACATTACCATGAAATGCATAGCAATAATAGGGCCATATGCTTGAATACTAGTTACCTATTTTGGGCTAGTACCCAAGTAAGACCAACATTAAAAGAAAAAAGAAAAACAGGACCCACTTGTTGCGTTCTACGTGGCTTTACCTTCCTGAAACGAACAAAAAACAGTGCAAATCATCGGTTCGAACCGTTTTTTACCCCAAAATGGTCGGACTGGTCTGAAGGCCGGTCCGATTTGACCCTTATAACACTGATGACAATCCCCTCGTTTTAAGAATCCCTCTATTTAATACACGTAGGTAGAGGGAAAGTTGTTAGTATGCAATGCAACCTTCACATATTGAACATGGTCATCATCATTTGACATCTAGTGCCATTATCTATGGGGCAGGAAGTTACCCGTGGCACATCGTGCTAGTTCATTAGCTCAATCTCCACAAACTTAGAATGTTTAACAGATTAATCCTCCAAGGAATGGTGTTACAGGGCAAGCACCCCAGGTATAAAAGGAAACCTACTCGAAAGGGAGGACCAAACCATTTAATACACCTAGCAAAAAAAAATAAAGAGGCCGGGGCATTGGTGGTGTTTAACATTTCCATAAGAAATGTGATCCTGTGAATGGGAAAGATAGCTAGTTGAGGATGCTTTCTTTGTTGGTGTATAACATTTTCATCAGAAGTCAGATTGTTAATGTATTAGATGTAAATTCTATGGCATATTCTCTTACAATGAGGGGATTTGGTTGATATTTTAGTCATATCCACCATATGGATGGCAGAAACCAATTTTTGTACAAATAAATTAACTCCACCACTGTCACAACCTTGCAGACCAAAATCAGATTGCCACAAGCAAATAGAGTCATCACAATAGATTAAGTAGTTAATGCTTGAGGATAATGAGGCCATGAAGGACAATTCTACGATTAAGGTGTATAAGATGGACCACCATACTGATACGCTAATAGGTACCCTTGACAACTTGAGAGAAATTCATAACACAGGTTTTAGATTAGAGGGGAAGGTTTGCCATACAACCTTTCAGACCTGGACAAGGGTTCCAAAGGCCATGCTTGAGGGTTTCAGTGCAACTGCACAAAGCATAAACACACCAGAAAAAAATATCCTTCACATAGATTTCAGATCAGTCACCATGAAATCATATAAAAAAATGGGTTGCATGCATAATGACCAGGTAGGATTGGCATTATAAGACAATCCCCTTGCTTTGAGAATCCCTTTGTTTATTACATGTAGATAGACGGAAAGTTGTCAATATGCAATGCAACTTTCACATATTCAACATGGTCATCACCATTTGACATCCAACACCATCAGCTATGGGGCAGGGAGGGACCTGTGGCGCATCATGCTGGCTCATTAACTCAGTCTCCATAGAGTCAGAATGTTTACCGCATCTAGTCCTTCAAGGAATGGTGTTACAAGACTCATGAGACATATCAATGAGAAGGAATTCATTGTGCATGAATGTTAGAAGGATGTAGCCATAGAGGAGCCAAGTGCTGTCCATGAAAGATGCCAAGGGTTTCTATAGTGAGGACCATGCATCTTCTGTGCAAGGGAAGGTGGATCCATGGTTGAAAGTAGAGGTAGGCTGCAACAAAGATCAAGATCCTAGCTGCAACCTACAAAGGGTTTGTATTGTAGCAGAAAGGGTCTAGCAGCACTATGCAAATGACAAGAGACCTGATTCGAGGCAGTAAATGAAGGGTGAAGACCTACATGACGCAAATTTGTAGGTTGAGACCTAGATTAGGGGCTCAGGGTTGGAAAGAGTGGTCTGTTGGTTAAGCCGAGGACCTAAGAGACTACAGGGAGAAGGCATAGTAGTACCCGTGGCACATCACGCTGGCTCATTAGCTTGGTGTCCATAGACTTAGAATGTTTAACACATCTAGTCCTTCAAGGGATGGTGTTACAAGGATCATGATACATATTAATGAGAAGGACTTCATTTTGCATGAAGGTTAGAAGTATGTAGCCATAGAGGAGCCAAGTCTAGAGGTCGAGTAGGGCTAGAAAAGAAGCCAAGGTTTGTCCATGAAAGAGGCCAAGGGTTTCTATAGTAAGGACCATGTATATTTTGCGCAAGGGAAGGTGGATCCATGGATGAAAGTAGAGGTAGGCTGCAACAAAGATCAAGATCCTAGCCACAATTCACAAAGGGTCTGTCTTGTAGCAGAAAGGGGCAAAAAGGGTCTAGTCGCAAATGACAAGAGACCTGATTCGAGGCAGTAAATGAAGGGCCAAGACCTACATGACGCAAATCTATAGGTTGATGTTAAAATTTGGCAGCTCAGGGATGAATTTCTCCTAGAAGAAATCATATCTCTTAGTTTTGGTTGAACCATGTTAATTTTAGGTATGTTCTATGCTTAGAGCAATTTATTTCAATTTTCACAGTTAACTCAATATCTTTTCCAGATTAGCAATCACATCAGCATTGAAGTAAACTGCAGATAGAACATAAACATAAATCGCAGAAGACAAGCCAAGACAAGAGGACACAAGATGTGGCGCTAGCCAGGGACAAACCCCAATGTGGGGAAACCCTTGATCAATTCTTCTTATATGTTTTTCAATAGTTTAGCAAAGAGAGAGAGAGATAGTATGTTTACAACAAAAGTCAACACTTTGACTTATTTAGATAAGAGCATAGATAATCTCTAAGAAGATGATACATGAGATCAGTTGAAGAGATGCGTCTTCAACTTATTCTCCAAGGTGACTCCTTCACCTATCGTTGTGGTGCATTTCGTCATCATGTTGCACCTCACTGCGTTGCACCATGTTGTACCCATCATCACTATGCTGCATCTCATCATGCTTCATTAATCATGAATCTACCCATCACTGTACTGCATTATGTGCCATTGTTGCACCATGTTGCCATACTGACCTATGTGTACGTTGCACCTTGTTTTCTTGTTGTCCCCTGCTTGCTTGTTGTCCCTAGCATGCTAGTTATCCCTTGCATGCTAGCTGTAACATTGCATGCTTGGTGTATTTGCTGCTAAGTACCATATAGTTGTCCCAATGTTAGTTAGTTGTCCCTTGCATGCTGCTCTCCTTCAGAGACAAATGCTCCGGCAATTCCTGCAGTTTCGGTTGTTCTCGACAGTTCTGACAGTTCCAGCTTTTCCCGGCAGTTCCGACAGTTCCCGGCAGTTTCGGCAGTTCTGGCTTCTACCCTCTGGATTAGGGCAACGTTATCCCTTAAGATCCATTCTCCTACTAAAACCCAAAGACAAGTAGAGAGGAAGAGATCCCAAGTGTGTTGAAATGACTTGAAGGCCACCTCTGTTTATACTAAAACGTTGAGCACAAGTGGGGTTTATTTGGTTGTTGGCCGACCTTGACGAATTGTCCCATAACAGAAATAAATTCATATCTCCATGAATACTTGTCGAAATCGGATGATCTTTAGATCAATCCTACACCTCTTGATGAGGGATCCAAGAAAAATATCAGCTTCCATTAATAAGATGACCCACATTGAGTTTGGCCCTAGTTGCCAATTTTAACACTCCCTCTCAACTAGGGAGAACTCCATCCATTGATCCATATGTCCGACTGTACTATCTCTGCCATCAATGCCCTGCCCTGCACTGCTCTGTTGAACCATCAAGAAGAAGAATTGATTGAGAATGTCTCATACCATTCTCTACTGACCCGAAGTCAGTTTCATCTGAAGAGAGTGTGTCACATCACTCTTACTGGCCCAAACTCAGTTTTATTGATCCTAGATCAATATCACAAGAGAGTGTCTCAAACCACTCATACTCATCCCAGATTAGTTTCATTGATCCCAGATTAATGGAGGTCATCCTAGCATAGGGAGTACGGTAGATACATCGATGCGTCCATCGATAGTACTACTATGGTCCCTAACCCCATTTCCCTGCTCATTGATCAGATGAGAGGTACTTCCCATGAGTCATAGACTGCATGGGTAGGATGCCTCGATAGGAGAACTAATCATCCTATCCACAAGAGAACGAATCATTCTGTCCCATAGTTGCCACGAGAGAACTAATCATCCCGACCCACAAGAGAACTAATCATCCTGTTTCATAGTTGCCACAGGAGAACTAATCATCCCAGCACATAGGAGAACTAATCATATTGTTCCACAGTTGCCACGGGATATCTAATCATCCCGGCCCGCAGGAGAACTAATCATCTTGTTTCATAGTTGCCACAGGAGAACTAATCATCCCGACCCACAGGAGAACTAATCATCTTGTTTCACACTCACCACGGGGTATCACAAGGGAAGGTTGAACTTGCCATCTTGTACATAGCGCACCACCAGGGGAGGGTGAGTCGCCCTGTGGTTGAATGTTGCTTCAGTAAGTACCCTAGAGCTCCCAGAGCTCCCAGAGCTCAATGCATGCAACATGCAGGACCCTTATAAGAAGGCCTCTCAATGACTCCAAGTCGTTCGGGAAAGTCACAAATTTGACCTTTCCCTGGGGCTTTGACAAAATGTTTGCGACCTGTACATCAGCCTCAATGCGATGGAGCCTCCTCGCTCATCGACTTACCATGTCCCAGATAAGGTAGCATCTGATGTCTATTTGCTGGAGCAATCATCGAATACAGGATTCGTCAATAATTGAATCCCCCCTCTGGTTGTCACAAAGAATCATAGTGGTATTCATCATGTGTACAAACAACTCACTTAAGAGCTTCACACGAGATCATACTCGTAGCTATGTATTCGGTCTCGGTGGTGCTTATAGCAACTGATTTTTGCTTTCTACTCATCCATAATATCGAAGTAGAGTCCAAAGAGAACCAACATTGAGAAGTGCTCTAGTGATCCTCCACACTGCCTGCCTAGTCAGCATTCGAATAATCATGTAGTTTCATATTTCCGGCAGCGTATCTCAATCCATGAGAGATTGTGCCCTAAAGATATCTCAGAAGATTCTTGGCACCAATCCAATGAGGCTCAACCAAATATGAGCTCACCATGCTAAATGAAAAAGATATGTCCGGATGAAAGTTCACCAAGAATGTCAACGTGAATGAGTTTATGAAACTCAGACACCTTTCCCAAATCTGGTTTGACATCACTACCATATAACTTCTGAAAGTTAAGATGCTCAACGTAGTCATAGGCTTGCAATTTATCATTCCACATCCAGAATCCAACTCCCTCTTACTTCTGCAAATGAGAGGGTCTGCACTCGTTAGAAATATGCCATCCTCATAAGGTGCCGGTATGAGAGGTCTATCATCCACAACCTTCGGGTAATGGTTTGGATCGGTTTCACTCCTAGTGAATCTCAGCTTCATCAGACAACTATCAATCCTCTCATACTACACCCATGGTGTTTTGCTTCAAGCCATATAGGGCTTTCTTCCACTTGTATACATGAGATTTTCGATCATGAATCTCAAACTCCTCGGGTTGTTCCAAACCTGTGGACCTGTTGCATGAGGGGAATGGTCCCCTTATAATTTTTTCCTTCGGTACATCTTAGAGATGTACCTTCATGCTCTTCTTGAATTCAGGCATCCCTATCACCATTTGACTCACATCGGGTAGGGCCCGATAGGTAGACCTCTGGTGTTATAGATGCGATATGTCAATTGACATGATCCCTAATGGACCATCGTACAACTTGATACAAATTGCCAACCCTGAACCCATGAGAAAATGCATCTTTGAAAATTCTATTTTTTTTAACACATACCATTCCATCAATGAGTGCCACCCTGTAATCTTTGACTTCCATTGTCGAAATGGAAACCAAGTTCTTCTTGTGATCAGGTACATAAAATAGATTTTGTAAATGAATCGAGTTACCCTCATTCAATTGAGGGGTAACATTCCCTACACCCTTTCCGGGATAGGTGCTATCGGCTGCAAGTATAATCCCACGATTGTTTCCATCTCTACCAAATTAGAGAGTGCACCCTTCTATCTGATGAAGTGCCTTGAAGCACTACAATCAATAAGCTAGATTCTGAAAGAATCTGAAGGAGAGGGCCAATACAAGATAATGCTTCTTTCTCTTATAAAAAACAACATTTGATTCTTCATGCTTGGCGTTCCTTGCTTTCTTTGAAGAGTCGGCCATTTCCTTGATGAACTGCATTACCTGTCATTCCTTTGATCATTGAAGATGTCCCTAGAATGATTGTTATCATCATCAAGTGATGTGTCCCTGCCTGTCGGACACTCCTTCGCATGATGGCCGATCTGCCTTTCCTTTCATCCTTAGATCTAGACTTCCCAATGAAGTGATCTTTAGGTAGGCCATCAGAAACTTCTATTGCACCATTCTGGTAATATTCTTTGCTTCGACTTCACCCTCAGTGAATTTGAAGAGGGATGAGGAATCCACTGATCCTTTTTTCCTTTCCCAACTGTCTTCGGTGATTGCTCTTTCACTCTTGCTTGGGCATTGTCTTCACCTCAGCCCTGATACCATGTTAATTTTAGGTATGTTCTATGCTTAGAGCAATTTATTTCAATTTTCACAGTTAGCTCAATATCTTTTCTAGATTAGCAATCACATCAGCGTTAAAGTAAACTGCAGATATAACATAAACATAAATCGTAGAAGACAAGCCAAGACAAGAGGACACAAGATGTGGCGCTAGCCAGGGACAAACCCCAATGTGGGGAAATCCTTGATCAATTCTTCTTATATGTTCTTCAATAGTTCAACAGAGAGAGAGAGAGATTACATTTACAACAGAAGTCAACACTTTGACTTATCTAGATAAGAGCATAGATCATCTCTAAGAAGATGATACATGAGATCAGTTGAAGATATGCGTCTTCAACTGATTCTCCAAGGTGACTCCTTCACCTATCGTTGTGGTGCATTTCGTCATCATGTTGCACCTCACCATGCTGCACCCATTTTCACTATGCTGCATCTCATCACGCTTCATTAATCATGATTGTACCCATCATTGTACTGCATTATGTGCCATCGCTGCACCATCTTTCCATACTGACCTTGTAGGCTACACCTTGCTTGCTTGTTGTCCCTTTCTGACAATTCTAATATGAATTTCCAAAAGGAGTCACATCTAAATTTGGAAGTGACTTTCCAAAAATAGAAAGTCATGTCTAAATGATCAAGGATGATCTCGACATATGGAATCCATTTTAAAATCAAATCAATCATGATTATACAAGTCAAGAATTAATATTCTTATCCTTACTAGTATTATTATTATTATTATTATGATACTATTATTTATAAAGTAGTCTAAAGTCATACACCTTTAATGGATTAATAAAAATGAATTATCTCATAGAATAAGTAAATTGAATTATGAATCTCTTACTTGGAAAATCAAACCTCTCTCTTGGAATAAAATAGTAACTCCACACTTAAGAGAATGTAACTCTCCCTCACTAATTCAATGTTTCGCAAAAGTGTAACTCCTCATAAAATGCACTTGTAACTCCCTCATTCAATTCGATTTGTAACTCTCACAAATATCCTCTTATGTCTAAGTGTGACTCTCTCTCTCCCTAATTTGAATTCTAACTCCTCAAGACAAGTGTACTTCTCTCTCTACTCTTGGGATGAGTTACACTTCTCCTTAAGTAACTTTGCCCTCATGGAATTCGATTCTCCTATTATTGGCTTAAGGAATGAATTCATTCTGTAACTCCTCTCCTCTCTCATCTATTTAAGCAAGAGCAAGTGAGCATTGAGAGTAGCATGTTCATTGTGAAGAAGGAGAGCTAATGTTGAGTGTGTGTAAGAGAAGTGTGAGAAAAAGTGAAGAGTAAGAGCAAGGGAAGCGCTGGAGCAAGTGTGAAGGACAATATTTGATCAAGAGAAGGAGATCTTCACGCAAAGAGCAAGAACACTTAACTACAAGTTGATTAGACATTGGTGACATCATTCATTCTCATTCTCTCTCTCTCTCTTTGTATTTTGTTGAGCTATTGAAGTAATCTAATAGAAGAAGAATCATTTGGGTTTTTCCCTTGTGGGTTTTGCCCTGCTCATGGGACCTAACTCTTAGCGTCTCATATTTGTGCTTCGCTGTCTTCATATGATCTTTAATTATATGTTCTATCTACAATTGTTGATCTGAAAAGTTGTGAAGAAGAAATCTGCATTCTAAGTAATTGTAACAACATAGAACAATCCATTTTTTGCAAAGTACATTCAACTTTCTGCAAAGTACATTCAATTTTCTGTAAATTATATTAAGCTTTCTACAAAGTACATTCAGTTCCATTCAATTTTCTGCTAAGTACATTAAATTTTCTGCAAGTACATTCAGTTTTATGCATTGAACTTTCAAGCTTATGCAAAGAATTTTTAAATTTATGAATAGAACTTTAAGATTTTAACAATTCAGACCTACATTAGGGGCTGAGCACTAGAAAGAGGGGTCTATTAGTTAAGTCGAGGACCTAAGAGACTACGCGGAGAAGGCAGTGTGTGTGGGAGGTCTGCGAAGGGCTAGAACGAAGGGTTTGAAGGACAAATTCGAGGAGTCATAGCTAGTAAGAACATGGCCGAGGTGTGAATGGTAGTAAAGGGCTTGTTCAGGAATGTAATGGACCCCAAAAGTAAAGCTGAGGCTTGAACAATCCAAGAAAAGTCTACTCGTAGCCTAAACAGTGGTAGATTTGTGAAGGTCAAGGCCCAGAGTTGAAGGTCAAACAAAGTGGGTGCAATCCAAGAGTGGTAAAGGAAGACTACAGTGAGAACAAGGGCAAGGACAAAGTTTGTTGAGATATGTTATGTGCCAGTCTCGTTGAGGAGCTTGCTAAAAAGACCTATGAGATTGCTAGCCTATGAAGTCTCTCGAATGTTTGATCAACACTAGATGTGGAAGACATTAATGGGTAGCAAGAGATCTATGGGTAGAAGGGTTTAACCCATGTCTAAGAATGCTACTAGGAGAAGTTTAGAAGGATGCTAAGCTTGTCCTAAAGTTTGTTCATAAATGAATTTGTGAATAGAGCGCATTTCGATGGCTAGTATGCAGTGGGTTGATGGCCAATATCTATTGTGAGTACGCTGATTGTTGGAGGGCTAATATTCAGTGATATGAAGGGAAAATCCACTTTGAGTAGCAAAGATATTATGGGTTAATACGTAGTCCATTTGATGAATCAAGCCATTGTGAGAAGTTGTGTGTAACAGAGGGTAATGTGGACTGAAAGTATTGAAGGAGAAAGGATTCTCCAACAAGTAAGTCAGATTGTTTATCCTTGTACGTTTTGTGGGCATATTGTAGATATGAAGCAGCAGATCACAAGCCCTATGTTTTTGTATACTATGTATACTAGTTGTACTAGTGATCGAGGGCCATGATTCCTCTCATGGGAGCCCCATGATTCTTTTATTGATGGATTAATAAAATAATCAAGCTTTGGGTTCAAATCTTTGTGTACTAAATTGATTTCACTGTTGAAGATTTCCAATGTGCAAAGTGCTAGAATGTTTGTGTGTTCCTAGTGTGTTTGTGTGTGTGATTATCCTTAGACCAAATCTAGGGCCTAAGGAAAATTCAACACTCTTCCCCCCTGTACTAATGTTAATAATGAGCTCCATTCCTTTAACCTAGTAGAATTGAAGCTTGCCCTAATATGTTGCCCTCCTACTTTTGTAGACTTAAAATATCTCTTTTCCCTCCTTTGATATATTTGCTCCCCTTCATTGACAATTAATGAACACATCTGCAGGATACTCAAAGATATGCTCTTTAAGGTTTTCGATTTGTCTTAAAGTTGTCCTTCACATTCTCATACCTCCTTGATATAGGCCTTATATCCTTTCTAACTTTCTAAAGGTTCATCCCTAGTGTTGAAGATGGACTTGAGAAAGACATCTTTCCCCTCCTCTAAATAGTCCACTAGTTATTTCTTAATTACATCCTCCCCTTTTTGATAATATAATGCACTCCATGCTATTATTTTTCATGAGAATTTTGGTGTATTCCAAAGATTTCTCATAAGGTTTTCTAGTTTTGTTTTTGTTTAGCGGATGAGGAAATTAGTGCAGACTTGAACAACTTAGTCGATGTAGATTTCGTAAGTGAAGGCTAAGGCTAAGGTATGTATGATTAATTTATCTCATTTTATTCTACGTAATTACATAATGTGTTATTTTTTAAAATTTAGAGGCAATGTAGGGCATTGGAAAGTGGTGTTTTTTTCTTTTTCTTTAAATTTAGAGGGCAATGTAGGTAATGGAAAGTGTAGGAACACTATTGAATATCTTTGTGTAAGAGGGTGCCAAAGGGCGAGTTCTATTTTGTTGCACAACCCATGTAATCCTCCCCATTTCAAATGCAATGGCGCTACTCCCTCCTTATTTTTGCATAAGATTTTTGGTTGCCGTTAAACATTTCTCATCGTATATTATAGTCTGTTTAATATTTCTCATAAGAATTTTAGTCTGTTTTAAATATTTCTCATGAGATTTTTTGTTTTGTTTTTTCGTTAGATTTAATAGTTGGAGGAATCAAGGTTGGGTCCTAGCATCTGTAAGGGAATGTGGAGGATTAGTGATGAATCTACTAGGTTTGTGCGAGACAGATCGTAGTAAAGTGCAAAGTGTGAGGAAGAGGTGAGTTCTTTTGGTGCCAATTCCATGTTATGATCAATTGTGTCAACCTCCTTATTTCAAATACAATGGCTCCCCTCCCTTTTTATGTAGTTAGGGTTTATGATTTTTGATGTTTTTATAACTTGCATTTACTTTTGTATAAGATTAATTATAGAATTTTTGGTCTCTATTTAAAATTTCTTGTAGGATAATCAGGGTTTTGTTTCATATTTATTTGAAGATACTTCATGTGTATTAAATATTTTGTAGAATTTCCACGGAATCCTATAACTGCTATGATGAAAAATTTGAAACTAATTTTGTTGCACCAAGACATAGGATTTCTCTACGATACATAAGCAAAAAAATAATAGAAAAACAAAGATAAAGAAAATAGTCACACAATAACACAATATTTTTCTAGGTAACCCAACATAGAAAACCCTCTCCTTGCTAATAAATTTTATTGAGAAAAAATGAGCAAACAAAACTCTTTACAAGGCAATATGTATCAACAAAAAACAAAGCTGCTCTCATTGCTAATACTTAGCTCAAAACCTCCTTGAAAGAACTCGACCCAACTCCTATTTGCTTGCGTTGTCCGACTCCTATTTCCTAGCCCTGGAAATCCCTATTTCTTAGTGCTTATCTGAGCCCCTATTTCTTAGGAATTTCTACCTAAATCCTGGCGCATATCAAAAGGAAAATCCTCTCTCAAATTGTATATAGGCTGCTCCTTACATGCTTTGCTAGCAAAAACTCTTTCTCACACAAAATCGTGCTCCACAAGAATGGTTCAATGATGTGCCTTCGACCTCCTTTTAAGTTTTTCCACTGATGCTAAATTTGACAAGTTCATTGTTTGAACTCAGACTTGTGATTAATTTGTTAACTTAGTCGAATTGACTCTTCTTACTCATCATAGCCCCAATTAGACATTGAGACTCACACTCATCCTTTTCCAAATATAAACTTGCACTTGGAGACAAACAAAACTAAGCCTCCAAATTCTGTGCATGAGTTAATTGCTCCATGACTTGTCCTCGAACTCGTGCATGCTAAAGAATGACTGATCGAGGTCTTTCTTCACTAAGGCACAATTCAATAATACCTATCTCACTACTATCTCAACACTCCCTCTTAGCAAGGAAGGGATTCTGTATAGTTCCCAACTTATCTTTGAAATGAACAAAACTGCTTCTGGCCAAAGCCTTGGTCAAGTTATCCGTTGTCTCCTCATCTGTTGGAATGTACGGTAGCTTGACTATCCCTTTCTGTACATAATCTGTGAGATGATGATACTTTATCTTGATATGCTTTGAGCGATCACGAAACATTGGGTTCTTAGAGAGCTTGATGCAACACTGATTATCATAGCCTATCACAGTAGGCTCCATCCTCTCTCTGAAAAGTCCCACAAGCAAATTCCTCATCCAAATAGCCTCACATGCTACCAAATTAGAAGCCATGTACTCGACCTTTGTTGAACTGAGTGCAACTAATCTATGCTTCCTGCTGTACTAGGAAACAATTGTTGACCCAATGCTGAAGACGCCTCCTGAAGTACTCTTCTAATCTGTGGAGCTCCCTGCCCAATTTGTATCTGTGAAGCCCTTAAGGCTCACTCCATCAACCTTTCTGTACCACAATCCATGATCCAATGTGATTATGAGATACCTCAAAACATGCTTAGCAATAACCTAGTGAACTCAGGTTGGTTTCGTCATGAACGGACTCAGTTGGTTGAGTGCAAATCAAATATCAAGTTGCGTGTTGACCAATTACATCAACGACCCGATGAGTTACGTGTATGCTGTAACATCCACTCTCTACTCTACTACATCCACCTTCCTCCAATTTGTGACTAGAGGTGTGGCCATGGGCCTTCAATCCTGCATATGAAATATTTAGAGAATATGTGCCCCTTCCCCATGAAGATCTCACCATCACCTTGCCAAACCTCCAATCCAAGGAAATAATGCATAAGCCCCATATCCTTCATCTCAAACTCCCTTGCAAGGTTCTCCTTGCAATCTTGGATCAAGTTGTCTGCTCCATTCAATATAAGGTCGTCAACATAGAGCACTGGAATGAGCAGAAGTACTCTAACCATGATGTAGTATAGGTTGGCATCCACCTCACTCTTAGTGAAGCCCAATCCTTGAAGGTAGTTGTCAATACGAGTGTAGCATGCTCTTGGAGCCTGCTTGAGCTTGCACACATGTGTGTCTTTACTGAACTGCTCAAACCCCTCTGGTTGCTCCATATAAATCTCCTCCTCAGCTGCTCCATGGAGGAATGCTGTCTTCATGTCCATCTAGTGGATCTGCCACCCCATCTGCGCTGCAAGTGCCCAAATAGTCTTGATGGATGAATACAATGCTACTGGGGCAAAGGTCTCATCTGTTCCATGCTTCACCTGTACACCTAGCGTGAGCAAACTACTGATTTTCCCTCAGGTCGTGGCACAATCTCCCAAAAATTGTTCTTCATGATGGAGGAATATTCTTCTACTTGCCAAACCTACTGCCAAACTTGTTGAGAACCAACCGCCTTATAACTAGAAGGCTTAGTGTCCACCATCTCTGTCATCAGTGCCATATAACCTGTGTACCTCTGTGGCTGCTTGCTCTGCCTGAACATTGTGCTAGGAGCTTCAACTTGCTCTTGGGCCTCTTGAATCAATCTCTCGACCTACATGGATTTCTTCCTCCCTATGCTAGGAGTCTCTGAGTACTTATCTGCTCTCGTCCTAGTTTCTTCTCCTCATCATCCTGGTTTGCACCCTATTGTGGGTGCTGTTGTGCGAGTCTCTTGTCACCTGGATGAGGCTCCTCGTTGGGAGCGAGTAGCTCCTCCATCTTAGGTACTACAACCTGCTCTCGCTCTAAGGACCCCAAGAGAGCTCTGGACTGCTCAAACCTCACATCCGGCCTAAGAATCGTCTTCTTGAGTCTTGGTAGATACACCTTGTATGCTTGAGTTGTCTCACTATATCCCACGAAAATGCCTTTTTCCGTTGTGGGCTCCAACTTCTTTCTGCTGTATTTGGACACATGGCAATAGACTTTTGTGCCAAAGATACGAAAGTGTTAAACATCAATCTTCTTGCCTATGAAAGCCTCCTTCAGTGTAACTCGACCAATAACCTTGTGTGGACTCCTGTTTTGCAGAAATATTGTAGTGTTGCATGCCTTTGCCCACAAGAACATAGGTAGTCCCTGATCATGCAACATGGCCTTGGCTGCTCCAACAATACTATGGTTCTTCTTCTCAACCACCCCATTTTGCTAAGGGTTATGTGGTGCTATCAGCTCTCTGTGAATGCCCTCCTTCACACGCAAATCCTTGAAGGCATTGAAGACATTCTCCACCATTGTCACTTCTCACTACCTTGATCTTCATCTTGGTCTAGTTTTCTACCAAGGCCTTAAATTCCATGAATTTGGTTAAGACCTCATCTTTCTTCTTAATAAAAAATATCCAAGTTTTTTAGAATAATTATCAATGAAAGTAACATAATAGCTGTCTCATAAGAGATGAAGAAGAGAAGGGCCTGCATACCTCTGAATGCACCAGCTCCAAAATCCTGTTGGCTCTACTGCCTTGGCCCTGAAAGGAAGTCTTGGCATACTTGCCTAGTGTGCACCCCTTGCACACATAATGCTAGTCAAAACTGCATGTTGGTATCCCGTGGCTATGTGTTCCATGCGCTTGTGCCAAAGTTCTCCAACATCTCTACTCTGCTTACCACCACCTGCCTTGCTGCTTAAGGTAGCACATGTCTCAATCTACAACCTATAAAGGTTCTTCACCCTCAGATCTATATGCGTCACTGCTCCAGAAGCTAAGTGCCTGGGGTTTGCCATACCTTTGCTGAAGATGACATCATATCCCTTGACCTCAAGGGTTGCTACTGAAACAAGGTTCTTCTTCTGTCTTAGAACATATATGAAATCTTTGAGATGGAGAGGGCTCCTAGAATCCCTCTCAAAGCTAACAATACCAACTCCCTTAGATGCGTACTTGCCATCATCTCCTAGCTCGATATGAAACTGTGTGTACTTCCCCTTCAACTGCGTAAAATACTTCATGTTCCCGATCATGTGGAAGGAGGCTCCAGAATCAATATATCACATGTTGCTCCCTTTTGAGCTTGCCATGCAAGCTATCATTGAGAAATATTTCTCTAACTGAGAAGTAAACACATCTAACTCAACCGATGCAACCACATTAATCTTATTGGACCCCTTATTCCAATTAGGACAATTAGTAGCATAGTTCCCAAACTCATGATAATGGAAGAATTTGATCTTAATAAGATCCTTCTTCTTCTCGTCCTTTTGACTAGACTCGACCTCCCCTTTTCCGTTCTTGTTGTTGGCTTCGCTTGCCAGAGCAAAGTTCTCCTCGTCCTCTGTTTTTGTTGATGTACCATCTCGGGTCCCACTCCAAATCTCTTCTTGAATGTAGTTAGTCCATAACCTTTCTCTATTGGGAAAATTCTCTTTGCCATTGACAACATTCTAGAAACCATACCAAGACTTGTGAAGTCCTAGTAAAGCAAAAGTGACAAGGTCTTGCTCAGGTACAATGACATCCATACCACCTAGCTCATATCAAACCTGAGTGAGCTTCAAAAGACACGTGACGATGGGCTTTCCTTGTCTCATTCGGATACTCCTTAAGAGAAATCTTCTTGGCATCATTGGTATTCTAATATATATATAAAATAGTTTTGAACATCTCGAACGATGTCTTCTTCTCATGGATATGAGGAACTATATGATCTTTGACCCTTTCTAGAATAATCCTCTTGGTCTTGATATCATTCTTAATATGTTGGGTCAACTTTGGGGATTTTGTGGTGGTGGTATAATGCTGTTGGTGAAGTCTCCCACCCCATTAGCCTCCAATACTATCATTATCCTTCCTTTCCAAGAGACAAAGTTAGAGGCTCCCTCTAAACAACGTTTTGATCTCAATCCTGGGAACGCCATCCTGCTTACCCAAAGAGCTCTCCTTCACAATCTATAGCCAACTTGTGTGATTGATCTGTGTTGGTCACAAACTATTCTCGGTGCCGGTCTTTATATTGATTGCTGCTCTGGTACGTTGTGGAATTTCCACAAAATCCTGCAATTGCTATGATGACAAATCTGAAACTAATTTTGTTGCACCAAGACACAATATTTCTCTCGTTCCTTTTTGTTTTTTCTCTTGTTGTTTTTATCTTTCACTATTGTTGTTGCTGTTTTTCTTTGTTTAAATTTAAACATTTATGAGCATGACTAATTTGTTTAAATTTAGATGTTATGTAGTCTAGGTATAAGAAGATGGAGGATTTTGATGAGACTCTTGAAATATCTTTGTGAGAGAGATGTGGGCCAGTGCAACGAAGGTAAGGTAGATGGTGAGTTCTTATTTGATGGAAAGCCCATGTATGTTATGCTATGAAATTGTTCTTATTTCAAATAAAAAATTCTCCTCCCTTGGCTATTTAGGGTTTGTGATTTTGGTCTTTGAATAAAATGTAATTAATTTTGAATTATTTTTTTGTTCTATTTTGTGTCTTTTCAAGATTTCTAATAAAGATATTTTGATCTTTATTTAATATTTTATGGTTTGATTTTGATTTTTGTTTGTTTAAATTAGAAGCATTTTACGTTATCGGTAGTTTGTTTAATTATGAGTGAAATGCAATGTAGGTGAAAGAATGCAGTGCATCACTAACGAAACTACTGAAATATCTTCATTGAGAGAAACATTATAGTGGAGTGCATATACAAACATGGAGGTAAGTTTTCTTTTGGTGCAAAATCCATTCATTATCTGCTACAAAATCTTCTTGAAGCAAACACTAGTTCTTTTCGCTCTTTACTTATTTAGGTTTTATGACTTTTGGTTTTTGAATAAGATATATCTTTTGGTGCATAAGATTATTCATAAGATATTTGGTCTTTGTTTCAGATTAATATTTTCTTGTCTCTATTTAATACTGCTCTATTTTTTGATGTGCAGGGTTTCCTTGGTTGGCCATGGACACTTTTTGGGGTTGTAAAACATACTCTTGTTTGTGTTTTTATGGTTTTTCTTGTTATTTTTGTTTTTTGTTTTAATTGTTGGTGATATTTTTTGCTATTGTTGATTTTATTTTTATTTTTAGTGTAGGTATAGGAAGATGGAGGATTTTGATTAGACTCTTGAAATATCTTTGTGAGAGAGATGTGGGTCAGTGCAACAAAGGTAAGGTAGATGGTGAGTTCTTATTTGGTGGAAAGCCCATGTATGTTATGCTATGAAACTGTTCATATTTTAAATAAAAAGTTCTCCTCCCTTGGCTATTTAGGGTTTGTGATTTTGGTATTTGAATAAAATGTAATTAATTTTGCATAATATTTTTGTTCTATTTTGTGTCTTTTCAAGATTTCTCATAAGATATTTTGATCTTTATTTAATATTTTATGGTTTGATTTTGATTTTTGTTTGTTTAAATTAGAAGCATTTTACATTATTGTAATTTTTAAAATTATGAATGCAATGCAATGTAGGTAAAAGAATGTTGTGGATCTTTTTTTTTTGTAAGTCAGAGAATTATATTAAAAAAGGAAAAAATATTTACATCGAGTCTGCAAAGGCAGACAGTAACCGAAATAGCACCTTACAGCCTTGCCGAACAGAGGCGTAGGAGGCGAACTGCCATGAAACAAAAAGCCCATAGGCAAGTAGGATAGAAAGCCGGAAAGCTCACCACGCAGGGCGGCAGAGTTAAGACCACAGGTTTATCATTGATAGCTGACAAAAAGGCAGTATAATTTGAAGCCAATACCAGGCCGAGACAAAAAGCCCAAAATCGGCATATAGACTCGAGGACGATTATGGACATAATGACTACCATAGACCAGACAACGACATAAGACACAAGAGGGCATAGAACCAACCAGAGGAGAGCCGAAGACGCCAAAACTGAGCCAAGCGAGCCCAGGGTCTAAGGGAAGCCGTCTGGACGCGGGAAACCACCCAGCCTGCTGGTGATGTTCAGACCCACATCGAGGAAATGCCTATCCATTTTGTCTTGCAGATCCTGCATGGAATGGAAGTTCTGGGCTTCCTTCATCTTCTGTTCCTGCACCACAGGGTCCGGGCTGATAGTTTGCCTGAGCAACCTGATGAGCAAGGTGAGCTTCTTGTTAACAATCTCCACCCCTTCCTGGATGGCCGAGATTCTACGATCCATATACTCCTGGCTGGCGGAAGTATTACCAGGATGACCGTTCAGGGGAGGTTGCTCCTTCTCAGTGTTCTGCTTATCAGCATCCTTCATGTCCAGGGCTTTCGCCAGGAGAGTTTTCATCCTCCAGCTTTCCACCTTGGTACGCATGAACTGGGTGGTTCGTTTCGCTGGGGTGCCCGGGTCACAGATCCAATCGACCTCACCTGCAACCTTTCCCTCCTGCTTGGTTTCTTCTTCTTGCTTGACTTTAGCCTCTAACTCAGCGATTTTCCGTTTGCTTCTTGTAGAGGCTCTAGTGACATACATGTTCTGCGCATTGCGCAGATCCTGGGTAGCCCCCGCACATCTACAACTGGATGCCTCCATACTGAACTTATGCGCCCTGTAACTGCACCGCTTTTCTTGAGTTTGCTTGCTACTGATGCTGGCCAAGCTAAGGGTAGAGTTAGTGAAATCCTCGAACGATCTCCCTGTTAAATAGATTGGAGCCTTGGTATGCTCCCGAGAATGGCTTTCCATAGGGGCGAGAGACGTGGTACTAATGCAATTAATATTGAGGGTGTTCACATGATTCTTGTAATCTTTTCCTGCAGGCGCAGGAGAATTCCTGAGTGCCTTTCTTCTGATCTCGGAGTGCTTGTCCTTTCTTCTCAAACGGTTCTTACGGATAACCTTGTGGCATGATCTTTGTTGATGGTTCCCATACTTGAATCTGCTCCGTAATGAATGCCGCCGCTTCTTCTGTCCAATCCTCCCGTAGGTGTGATGGGGTGCCTGTTTATTGCTCCCGTTTTCTGTTTGACGGAGCCGGTGAAGAGGACCGTTACCGGTTGGGCTCGGTCATTGGTGTTCACGTCGTGTTGTGCCAGCTGTGTACATCGGGCTTTCAGATTTGGACAGTTCACCTCCTCCCAACAGCTGTCCCATCCGCTTCCCTGACTGTCTACTCCACAGTTCGCTAGGTAATCCGCCACCTTGTTTGCTCGACGTCGGATCGCCTGGAAAACAAGACCCTGCATGCCGCCCAAGAGTTCAGCAATACTCTCTGTGACTTTGGCTAATCTCCAGCGTTTGATGGCTTTTTTAGCTCTGATTCCTCTTTGTAATTTTTGCACAGTGGCAATGACCAGAGAGGAGTCCCCTTCCACAATTAGATTGTGGAGATTTCGGGATTTTGCGATTCTGAGGCTGTGTTCCAGGGCCGCAAACTCCATTTCGTTGTTGGTGCTTTCTCCAAGCGCTCTGTAATAGATATGCAGAATGTCTCCCTTCTGATTACGTATAACTCCTCCAATTCCAGCCAAGCCAGGGTTGCCGCGCGAAGCCCCATCAAAATTCAATTTAAGCCCTCCAACCGGTGGAAAAGAATGTTGTGGATCACTAACAAAACTACTGAAATATCTTCATTGAGAGAGACATTATAGTGGAGTGCAGATACAAGTGTGAAGGTAAGTTTCCTTTTGGTGCAAAATCCATTCATAATCTGCTACAAAATCCTCTTGAAGCAAACACTAGTTCTTTTCGCTCTTTACTTATTTAGGGTTTATGATTTTTGGTTTTTGAATAAGATATATCTTTTAGTGCATAAGATTATTCATAATATATTTGGTCTTTGTTTCAGATTAATATTTTCTTGTCTCTATTTAATATTGCTCTATTTTTTGATGTGCAGGGTTTCCTTGGTTGGCTATGGACACTTTTTGGGGTTGTAAAACATACTCTTGTTTGTCTTTTTATGGTTTTCTTGTTATTTTTGTTTTTTTGTTTTAATTGTTGGTGATATTTTTTGCTATTGTTGTTTTCTTTTTTTAGTTTTTGCTGTTGTTGTGGCTCTTATATCTTTGACTTTCTGAGCATGGCCATGCTAATTTGTGGTTTAGTATTTTGTTTTTCTTATGTCTTTTGATTTATTTTTCTCTTTTTTTAATTCAATGCGTGGAGAAATCAAGAAATACCTTAACAACCCATAATGTGGGTGTAGGGTTGATGTGGAGTCGACAAGTGGAGAGGGAAAATGTGAAGAGGTATGTAATTGGGGAATTTACTTGTCTATGGGCAAAGGCAAAAAATGTATGTATAATGGAAATTTACTATTATGTCGTTTCATGCCCATTTAATTTAACTGATTTGTTGCTTCATCCTTATATCATGTGTTTGTTGAAATTTAAATGCAATGCGGAGTAAGAAAGGTGAATGAGTACTAATGATACTATTGAATATCTTTGTGTGAGAGAGACGTGGAACACTATAGCAAAAGTAGAAGCAAAAGTAGAGGGTAAGTTATCTTTTGGTGCAAGGCTCATGTAGCATGTATGTTCTACTATAAAATCCTACTAGATCTTGGTTTAGATACCATGGTTTTCCGCCCTTCTTGCCAATTTGGGGTTTTTAAATTTTCGTAGCATAAGATGTAATTATGTTTAAATTATATGCATCTTCTATTATTTGGAATTCTCTTATTTATTGGATGTAGTGCAAATGCAAGGAAGGTGGCCAAGCAAATGTGGAGGAAGAATGTTGAAACTTCAGAGTTTTTTGTGTAAGAGAGACTTGGAGTAGTGTAGGAGAGTGCAAAGGTAGAGGGTCAATTCTCTTTTGGTTCCAATATGCTTATCTTCTCATTTTCACTACAATGGTTCTCCTCCCTCATTATTTATTTAGGGTTTATGATTTTTGGTCATTGAATAAAATGTACTTTTGCATAATATTATTGATAATTTTTGTGGTCTTGGCTTATGATTAATTTATTATAATACCTTTCAATGTTTGTTTAATATTTCTTATAAGCTTTTTGTTGTTTGCCTAAGAACTTTTTGGTTTTCATTTAATATTCTATGGTTTGGTTTCTGTTGCATTTAGGAAGTGGAGATATAGAGGCAGGTCCTAGGAATGTTGCAGATTACATAAGTGCATTTGGTGAAGGGGAAGACTAAGCAACAGGAGGAGGTGGGTATGGTTTCATTTGTCTGTTTAAATTAAATGCATTCTATATTATTCGAGATTTATTTGTATGGTGAGTGCAATGCAAATCTAGGTAAAGGAAGGTGGAGGAACACTGAGGAAACTACTTAAATCTTTGTGTGAGAGAGACTTGGAGAAGTATTGGAGAGTGCAAGGTACAAGGTGGGTTCTTTTTTAGTTCCAACATGGATATTTTCTCGTTTCAATACAATGGTTCCTAGACTGCTTCACATTTCTCATAGGATATTTTGTGTAGTTGATATTTCAATTTTTGGATCATATTTCTCACAAAATATCTGGTGTGGTTGATATCTCTTTTTTGTTATTCAATGGATCTGAAAATTAATGGAAGACCTAGTAGCTCATATTGTGGGATTACAGTTGATGCAAATTCCACACATGTAGAGGAAAAAGGTAAGGGGAAGGTATGTATCGCTTGCTTTTGTCTATTTAATTTTATAATTCCATGGTGTTTTAAATTAACTCAGTTATTGCTTCAAAATTATATCATGTGTGTTTATTTAAATTTAGAGGCAATGCATGTAAAGTAAGGCTGAATGCTAATGAAACTTTTGAATATCCTTTTTTGAAAGAGATGTGGGATGCACTATAGATGAGGCAAAAGTAGAGGCAGAGGAGTTATGGTCCAAGACCCATGTACGTTTTGCGTAGATGGTTCTCATCACTTATTAATTTAAGGTTTATAATTTTTGGCCTTACATAAGATGCACTTAGTTTCGCATATGATTATTCATAAGATTTTTGTTGTTTGTTTAACATTTCACATACTTTATTTTATTTTCTTTTGAATATCTCTCATAAGATTTTTTACTCTATATTTGATATTTTTAGTTTGATTTTTGTTAGCTTTAGCCGATGGAAAAATAAAGACAAGTTTCAAGGCTCAAGGTGCTTTCAATAAAGAACACGACTCAAGATGAGGAGGTATGCATGGCTCCACGTGTATTTGATTAATTTAAAGGCATCGCATATCATTTGTAATTTATTTATTTATGAATACGATGAAATGCTTGTAAAGTAACGTTGAATGCTAATGAAACTATTAAATATATTTTTGTGAGAGAGACATGAGATGCACAATAGATGAGGCAAAAGTAGAGGTAGAGTAGTTATGTTATGGTGCAAGACCCATGTATGTTTTGCATAGATGGTTCTTCTCCATACTTATCTATTTAGGGTTTATGATTTTTGGTCTCTACATAAGATTTACTTTTGCATATGATTATTCATAAGGGTTTTGTTGTTTGTTTAAGATTTCTCATACTTTGTTTTAGTTTCTATTTAATATCTCTCGGAATATTTTTTGCTTCTATTTGATATCTTCTAGTTTGGTTTTTGTTGGTTTTAAGCAATGGAGATATAAAGACAAGTCAGAAGGTTGTTGTAGATTCTATTTGGCTTTCAATGAAGAACACAACTTAAGATGAGGAGGTATGTATGATTCGATGTGTGTTTAATATAGAGGTATCACATATCATTTGTGATTTATTTATTTACGAATGCAATGCAATGTAGATAAAGGAAAGAGCAGCAAAATCGGAAGTGCACTAATGAAATGAGCAAAATATTTTCATGCGAGGAAGATGGTGGCAATGAAGGAGAGTGTAGAGGCAGAGGTGGATGGTGAGTTATTTTTTGATTATGTTATGAACTTGATTCATGAAACTAGTGAATTATTTATGTAGCAACACTATATTATAGTGAAGAGGAAGCAGTAAAGGTGAGTTCTCTTTTGGTGCAAAATCTGTGCTATGCTATGAAATCATCATGTTGGTCTTCGTTTTATATTTCTCCCAAAATTTTTGGTATATATTTAATATTTTCCATAATATTTTATGGTCTCTATTTAATACTCTTCTTTTTTTTAATGTGCAGGATGTTCTTGATTGGCTGTAGACGCTTTTTGGGACTGTAAAGAAGAGTTTGTCTACTATTTCTCTTTGTTTGTTTTGTTTTTGTTATTTTCATTTTGTTTTTGCTATATTTTTCTATTCCTTTGTTTTTGTACAACGACTGTTATTTTTTTTATATTTGTGAGCATGGCCATGCTAAATTGTGCTTTAGTATTTTTTATTTTCATGTTTGTGTTTTTTTTGTCTTTTGTGTGTGTGTGTGTGTTTTTTTATATACCTTTGTTCATGGTTTTTGTTTTGGGTTCTATGAGTGTGGAAATTAAGGCAACCCTTAACAACACATATTGTAGAATTAGGGCTGATGAAAATTCAACAAATGTAATGGGCGAAGATGAAAGAGGTATGTATGAGTGAATTCACTAGTTATTTGCTGTGTAATTTAATGGGTTTTTGTTTTAATTGAACTCTTTTGTTGCTACTTATATCATGTGTGCTCATGTAAATTTATTATAGGAAATATGGGTAAATTTATTATCGGAAATATGGGTAAAGGAAGGTAATTGGAATCTTCAAGCATAAGCAACACTTTCTTCTTATTGAGTAGAGTTTGTAGATATGGATGAAACAAAATAGAATTTTCAATCGAAGTTATGACATACTAGTTTTCATCCTACATTTGGGAGGGGTACTAAGCACTTTGTGCAATCCAAGTTATGACATACTAGTTTTTATCTATATCTACACTTGGGAAGGGGGTACGAAGCACTTTGTGGCACTAGAGTGTAGGATTTTTACATGTGCATTTCAATCTCAACATTTTCATTAAAACATGAGACATAGGCAATATTGGTAAACAAAGATAATTGGAATACTCAAGCATAAGCATAACTTTCTTCTAATTGGGTAGAGTTTGTGGATATGTATGAAACAAAACAAAATTTTTAATCCGAGTTACGACAGACTAGTTTTCATCTACATTTTGGTGGGGGGGGCGGCGCTACTAAGCACTTTGTGCAATCCAAGTTATGACATGACATCCTAGTTTTCATCTATACTTGGGAGGGGTACTAAGCATACTAGTTTTCATCTATACTTGGGAGGGGTACTAAGCACTTATTGGAGAGTGTAGGTTTTTAATCTCAACATTTTCATTAAAACATGAGACATTTGTCCTTTTAGCCCCATAATAATATCTACAATTTTCTATATTGTTGCTTCAAGAAAATTTGCTTCTAATTGAGTAGAGTGTTTGTAGATATGGATGAAACAAAGCAAATTTTCCTATCCAAATATGACCATACTAGTTTTCATCTACAATTATGAGGGCTGCTAAGCACTTTGTGCCATTGGAGAGTGTGGGTTTCTTACGTGTGCATTTCAATTTCGACATTATCATTAAAACATGATGCATTTGTCCTTTTAGCCCCATAATATCTACAACTTTGTATATGGTTGCTTCATGTTTTTAAGGAGCCAAAAGCATCATGGAATTCTTCCATCATTCTATCATAGAGGAATGCATCTTTGACAAGAACTTATCACAGTTAGGAAATATAAAGAACATAACAATTTTAGCTTCCTAGAAGCCTAGGAAAGAGTGCATCCAACTTTGACCTCACTCTAACAACTACCTTTAGCCCTTATCCTACATACATTCTTCTACCATTCTTCAATCAAATTTAGTTGGGCCTTAATTGACATATTAACCAATCTTGAGACGAAGCCTCATGCTTCATCCTACATATATTTTTTCCATTCCTAAATCAACTTTCATTGGGCCTTAAATCCACACACTAACTTGTCTTGAGACCAAGCCTCAGAAAATGTAGGAACATAGGCTAGCTAAAACCAAATAGGGTCTCTAACTAGACAAAAAGGTGATGAAATCAAGCCTTAAAAGAAACAAATGCATTAGAAGATCGAAGCCATGTCTTTCTCTTCATTCTCAACACCTTATTTACTTGGCACTTCCTAAGATTCTTCCATCTTTCCAATCCACACGATATTGTGACTTTTGCATGGTTCTTCACCCTACTTTGTCATGTTTGTTTGAGGTGGAGGTCTTGTTACCCACCACCTGTGGCCCTGTGGGTAGTATGCATATGAGAAAAGTTTTCTCCTAGATGGTTCTTAGCTTGCAACTAGCAACCCCTTGCAGCCACCAGATAGCTCGATGTGCCATTGTCTTCGCCACCTGAGCTAGGCTTGTGTTCTCTCACCCATCTGTTATGATTGTATGTTTGAAGGTGGGCTTCCCGACCTCGAAGGTATGGATTTTCGTTGGTATAGTTGAGTTATTTTCCTTACTTATCATGGACACTTTTGGGCATGGATTGGTGGGGATTCGACAAAAAGAGTGGGCGAGGTTTTTACTCTTGTCTCCTATGTGTGATTCGATGGTTAGCCTTGTATCTTTGTCCTGTGGGATCTCCTTTATTGGCCACTAGCTCCAGGGTTAGTCCTACATGGGAAACCTTGATTTTGGTTGCATGGTTCCACTTCCTGACACCATATACATCACTCCCTTCCACTCATTTTAACCCCATTCATCACTTTTCCCATCTGGGTCCACATGTGTCCACTGGGTCCACACAAGGTTTGCCTCCCCTTCCCCTTGTCCACACTTTGAGTTAGGCCTGGAACGATGCCCAGAAGTTGATGTAGCTAAAATGAAAAGAAAAAGCATAATTTGGCCACTCTCAACAAGAAATGTACCACAAAATGCAAAAGATGGTCTGGACATACAAATTTAGCATGTGGGAAAAAGCCAAACATGAGCTCTACCCCTTATTTATGGCCATCACCCTATTTCTTATGGGCCCTAGATGAGCCCCCTTCACATTAAGGAACCCATGATCGTCCCAACCCCTGGTGGGCAATGAAATGCCCCACGTTAAAAGGGGGTACCTACTGCTACATTCTATAGATCATGCTCTCACCCCCTGGAGCCCCGAGTAGTTATGAAGAAAAATTAGTCAAAGGCAAAAGGCATATGAAGAAGGGTGGAAAAACAAAGGCGGACGTAACTCATGTACCATGATATGCTCCATTTGTTGAAAAAATGTAACTAGGTTTGATCTTCATAATGACAGATGTATTATGATTTTATGTATTTAATGAAATAGAAAAATAAATTTATTATTATTAGTCTTCAGATATGGGTTTCATGCTCAAGAGAATCTATTTTTATAGGTAAAAGCGCCCATTGAGTGCTTCTAGGTTTGTCCTAAAGTCATTATGTTATTGTCATGTATGAATGACCCATTTGGGCATGTTACATGTTGTAAAAAGAAATTTATTTGAGTCATTGTAAGACCCTCCAAGTCCTCGTCGCTAGTGCTCAACAAGTCAGCTTTCATAAAGGAGCTATCGACCTATCTAGAAGGTGATGTCGGCCTAGACATGATGACAAGTCAACCTAATTACACGGGTTAAAAGACTATATAAAGGAGTACTTGGCTACACTTGAAGACACATAAATCAAGCATCCTCGAAGAAGAAAGAAGTGCAAGTAGGGAAGGGAGAAAGTCTCTTGAAGGAACAAAGAAAAAGAGGAGATCGAAGTTTTTTAGCCTTGTTTTTGGGTCCCTCCACTCACACGTGTGACTGCAACTATGGTTTTTGTAGTAGGGTTTCAACAGTCCTTGAAGAAGCCAAAATAAAGGTCATGAAAGGAGCATTCTTGCTAGCTGAGGTCTCGAGAAGAAATGTCAGGTCAAGCGAAGGAAAAGAGCCTCACCAATCTACCCCAATCAACTCACACATGCAAAATTTCAGTGATTACAAGTAGGCCGAAAATTGCAGACCTGTAGTGAGAGACCAAAACTTGAAAAGAAGTTGAATCTTTGGTAAGGCAGTCAGTTTGACTAGCGTTGACTTAAAGGAAGAATTTTGACTTGGTTTTGGAGAGTTTCTTGATCAAGGGTCTAGGTCTTGGAATTTGTCAATTGAAGATTCTATAAGAAGAAGAATTTTGTGGGTTTTCCTCTCAAGATTGGAGGGTTTTGGCCCTGGTTGATCACCTATGTTTTGTGTCCTTTGTCTCATTGTTCATTATGTTTTCTTAGTTGTTTGATGAAGAAAACACAATAATAATCAAGTTAAAGAAGAATCTAATCAAGAAAAATAAAAAATATCCACAAGCAGTTATCATAAGCAAGAGAAATCACCTATACTGCTGCCCCTAGATTTCTCAACATGGTATCAGAGCTAAGTTGACAAGTCAAGTAAGGGCAACTTATTAAAGGACTTTCAAGGACCGAAGTTCTAGAAGATTATCAGAGGCATCAAATCATCAAGAAGATCCTCTCATGTCCAAGGCATTTTGAGAACAAAGATTACATCATCATCTTGAAGGAAGTCAATACTTGAAGCATTCTTGGGTACCTCGCTTCTTCATCATCTCAAGAAGAAGATCAGAATTAATTTTTTTGGGTTGTAATTCCTCTCATTCGTGGAGAATCTAGGGTATATACCACAAAAGTAGCACCAAATTTCAATCAAGATGTAGAGTCAAAATATGGAATAAAAAATAAGTTAAGTTACAAGCCAAGATTTTGAAAGAAAAGAAATCTGGATTATTTGCACCGTTGCATGAAGACTAATCTACAAACAACCACAAATCTGAGATTCTGAGGTAGATATGATTATCTTAAAGTTTCCATTCAAGAACTGAGATTGTGCAAAAGATTGATAAAAAGAAACTCCGAAAAGCAACATCAATCCAAACTCATTAAGGTCCTCTTTTAGGCATACGGTTGATCTCTGTCAAGAATTATAAACTTGCCAAAAGTTCGAAGCATAGATCTTTCTATCTCTATGATATCATAGATCTCTTCTTCAAAGATGTGTCCTTGTGACATTGCTACTCTACTCTTCTTACAAAATTTAGATTCTGTGGTGACCGAGAACATGTGGCAGTTACTAGTCTCATATATATCTGATCACTGTACTAAAGTTTGAAAGATCCAAGGGAACAAACCCGAAGTAACCCAGTCATCAAACAAATGTGGAAGCTATAAAGAAACAATAACATGCTTATATCTATCAATTTTGCATAAGGACCTGTGAAGCTATAAGGACATCAATCCAAGGTCGGTGGCAATCTTATACTTGGAAGAATCAACAGATGAGTACAGTGAAGAATATCTCACTTCCGAAAACCGATCGATGAAGATGGCATTTGGAAATGCAAGTCATCTCGACAAAGGTAAGTAACCATAAGGTATGTATGATATATTTTAAAGATATTTTTGGGTTGAAGATAAGATTCTAGGGTTTGTTAGTATTGTAGGGAAAAGGATGAACCCTAGTATAACATAAGGAGGGCATAGAATCTGATCTAGGGTTTGAACTTTAGAAGCCCTAGAATGACCTCTTGATTGCATGTAAACCCTAAAAATCTTAGGATCATGTTTTGGTATTGCATACTTTGCTTGGGGTGCTTGTCAATAAATATTGCCAGTACAAGAAGTAAAGATGGATGGGGTGAACCTTTGTTCTAAGAAACATGATGTAAGAAGGAATTTGTATAACTATGGATGTCTGGATCTCAGCAAGGTGAAGAATAGGGCAAAGAATGCCTCCACCAAGCCAGTCAAGAAGAAAAACATTATTACGAGATGCATCGTTTAAGGGATGACATCATAATTGCATACGATAGAAACAAGAGCTCATGACATCATCATAATAAGCTTGAAAGATAGCTGAAGTAAAGGTCTATGGCAGTCATCAATATAATGAATTAGCTCTTGGTAACCTCATTTGAAGTATAAGTAGTATTTATGGGTGAAAGAGAGTCATCTAGTAGGAAGCTCATCATACATCATTGGGAAGGAGCATCTACAAGATGATGATAATTAGATCCTCTACTAGAATATTCATTGGAAGGTTCATCTCTTGAAAGATGTCTCCCTGAGAAATCCACTTTGGATGGGATTCATTGTTTGAAAAATGATGGTACGATGACAAAGGAATGCAACTTGTTGAGATGATTGAAGCAAGGATAGGAAGTTGCTGAAGGAAATCTAGATGACCAAAGAAGAAAATAGGTATGTATGCATATGTTTAATGAGTTAAGTTGTCATTATATAGTTGTAGATAATAAGGATGCATGCTCCATCACATGAGCATGATCAAGGGAAAAGGATCTCTTTCGTTAAAAGGATGTACGAAGGCATGGTTCACATATTGACTAGATGAAATCAACATAATATGTCCACATATGGAATATGAGGTGGTTGACAAAGATGAAGGGACTACGATTGGAAGCTCTTGAGAAGCAATGTGTGAATAAAGAAAGGAAGAGATCATTAAAGTTGCAATATGGAGAAGGCAATCAACATCCAATGACAAAAATATTTGACTATGATATCTCCATGGGAAAGATATGAAGACCCTGATGAAGTCTGAAAAGAAGGAGACCCTTGACATTATATATCTTGGAAATGTGTCAAATATATGTGCGGGATGTTAATATTGCAAGCAAACATATGTCATGATGAAAGACCATCATAAAAGGTAACTTTGATTTAATGTCCATTTTGATTTTGAAAAACATCTGGTTGGGTTGATACTGAGCTACTATTGAAATAGAGTTGTAGATGTTACCTTCAACTAAGCACTCATGTGGTTGGATGAAAGATCCTAGAGGGAACATGACGTGGAAAAGGTAGTTGTATAAAGAAAAAGCCAGATGGGGACTAAAAGATTACTTTCCAATAGAAAGAGGGATGATAGGACCAATGTGGTTTGTGAAGGAAAGTGATGGATGACTGATGCCTTACAAAGATGAAGGATCCATAATATTAAAGATGAAATTCATGACATCGAATGGAGGAGCGCTACAAGTAGCTGAAGGTCCCATGATCTCCACCAATGAATAAAGAGCTACTGATAGAAACATGTTTCGAGTTAAGAGGGAGCCTGAAAGCAAGTTTCTAACTTGGTAGAAACTTGGAAGCAAGGCCCTAAGCTAAGATGGAGCTTGGGCACATTCCTTTTATAGGAATGGGTACATTCCTTCATTGGAATGGGTACATTCCTTCATTGGAATGGGTATATCCTCCCTAGTTGAGAAGGGAGAGATAGACACATCATTCTTGTCTTTGTTTGGGAAGAAAGAATGGAGGATTGGGTAAGAATTTGGCATCTGATACTCTTTGAGGATGTGGTAGGGCATCCAAGATAAGAATAGTTGTAGAAGAACAATATTCTTTGAGGATTGGGAATCCAAGATAAGAATAGTCTTGGAAGGACGTACACTGTGAACACTCGGGTGGGGTATGTTTCTTGAGAGACAATGATGAATTTGTGTATAAATCATTGGTCTCACCAACATTGTGCTCTGATCTTGTGGAGAGATAGAGATGTTAGTCAAGGCCTTGTTATGTGACAATTCTAGATGATATGATGCTATACAAATGGGTTACCAATGAGACTCTTCTTATGAGAATTCTTTAGATTGAGAATTGTTGAACAATGTAACTAGGTTTGGTCTTCATAATGAATGTAAATGTGATTTTATGTAATTGATGTAAAGAAAAATAGAATTATTTTTGTAATGCTAGTCTCATGAAAGGAACTTTATTTTTAGTGATGGCTCCCATTGTGAGCCTTTAGGATTGGTCATAAAGTCAAAGAGAGTCAATGTCATGTATGAAAGACCCTTCTTGGGCATGTTGGATTTTGTACGAGTCATTAGAAAAATATAAATAGTCCTCCAAGATCAAACAAAGTCTCCTACAAGTCGGCTTCGAAGGATAATAATATCTTCATAAAAGGACACGTTGGTTCACCACATGTCATGTCGGCCAATTAACATGGGAAACAATTATAAATAGGGCAGCTCAACCCTATTTCATAGATAGAATTTCAAAGACAATTTGGTCAAGGTCTGAAGCCAAAAAAAGAAAGTGCGAGGTTCATCAAGAAGGCAACCTATCACCAAGCGAAGGAAGGGAGAACATAACTGAGGTTATTTTTGATCTGTTTTGGGTGGATACTCTTCACACGTGGAAGGTATATGGATTGCAGAAGAAGATGAGTTATTACAGGTCAGCCACAGAGAAAATTAGGGTGATACTCAAGCTATATTACCATAATAGAAGCCTCCATCTAGAGCGGAGGAATTCAGAACATATAACTGAGTTAAGAGGTGAAGCTAACTCTGAAATATTACAGGCCTGTTTCAAGAAGCCAAGAAAGGAATCTAAGATCTGAAGGGAAGTTGAGAAAGGAAACTAAGTTCCGAAGGAATTCGAGAATTGCAGGAAGCTAAAGTCTAAGGAGCGACCAAGAAGGAAAGAAATCAACAGTTTGACAATCATTGACTCAAGGAAGGAAGGGGTCAAGCTTAGAAGCTTTGTTTCTTGGTCTTGGAGAGGCAAAAAGGTCAAGAGTCTTGGTCTTGGTATTTTTCAATTGGAATCTCTATAAGAAGAGGAATTTTTTCGGGTTTTCCTCTCAAAGAGTGAGAGGTTTTGGCCCTGGCTAATAGCCTATATTTTGTGTCTCTTGTCTCTTTATGGTTTATGGATTGGTAGTTGTTTGATGAAGAAGAACACTAATAACCTAAGTAAAAAGAAGATCCTAATCTAAAGAAGTAAAAAGCACTCACAATCAGTTACTAAAAGAAGAGAAATCACTTAACTGCTGTGCCCTAGATTTTTCAACATGGTATAAGAGCTAAAGTGACTAAGTTAAGGAAGGGCATCTCATCAAGGGAAACTCAAGGATAAAATCTCAAGGAAGGCATCAAAGCAAAGATCACCTTGAAGTCAAAGGAAGCATGATAACCCTAGATCAAAGAAGCCTACAAAGTAGTATTGGGATCATCATCAAGAGGGAGAAGGAAAAAACCCTACATCTACTCAAGTTAAAGTGTTTTGAAGACTATTCATACAAATGAAGTTGGATCAAAAGGTAGTGTCATCTCACTCTTTGTGGGATCAAGGATTATTCTTGAAGAAAACTACCTTCATCAAGGAGAAGTTTTCTATCCTCCATATCATCATCAACAAGAAGGAAGTAGTAAGAAGGAGCATCCTATCAAGTAAGTATATTTATGTCCACATCTAAATCTGTCAAAATGTCTTTTTGCAAGGAAATCAACAAATTGGTTGGGGCTTCAAACTATCTTGCATGGAAGAAAAGGAAAAATTTGAATCTCATTGAAAATGAGGTTATTATGGAACATGTGAAAGGTTCTATCACTAAACCAAGAAAGGAAGATTCTCAAGCTCTTGCCAAATGTATGGAAGGGGAAGTTAGGGCTCAAAAGATTCTCATAGAATCCATCAAAGATCCCCTCATCCCATATGTATCTAAACTCGAAACTTCAAAAGAAATCTATGACAAACTGGTGGAGTTGTATTTCGTAAGCACTGCTAGAGAAGTCATCTCATTAAGGCAAGAACTCTACAAGCTAAAGATGTCAAGGGAAGATAGAATAGCCTCATACTTTATGAGGATATCTGAGATCTGGGATCAATTACAAGATCTAGGGGAAATCATGTCTGATAGAGAAATGACTATAGTTGTATTAAATGCACTACTGGAAGAGAGGGGTAACTTTACTTCAAGCATTTATGGGAAGAAAGAAGCTACTCCATTCTAGGATCTATGGTCAGTGTGTAAGATTGAAAAATCTAGATTAAAGGCCAAATTTGATGTGGGAGCAGGTGAGCAAAATCAAGCTTATGTTGCTGTGACAAAAAGAAAGGGACAATTTGGAAAGTTTGGTCCTCAGAAAAAGAAGAAGAACATGGCTAAAATACAATGCTATGGGTGTCAAGAATATGGACACTATAGGAGAAATTGTCTTAAGCTCAAGAAGGACAATAACAAAAGAGGAAGAGAAGAAGCCCACATCACCAAGGAAGTGGAGGAAGCTGAAAAGAAGAAATCCAAGGAGGAAGTTATAGATCTCCACTATTGAGATAGTCTTCTTCATGTAAGTTCTTTTCAAATTCCTAAGTCTTTTAAGATATGACTAGCATGATTCACTAAGTAAAATAATGGGATGCATCAAGGCATCATAGAAGCATTGAAAGTAAGAGCTTGAGACATCATCATAGAGAAGAATGAAAGACTATCTGAATCTATGGAAGTCAAGTATATAGATCTTGGAAATCTCATTGAAAACACAAGTGGCAAGGTCATCTAGGACAAGGTTCATCATACATTTGTCAAATGGAAATATCTGCCGATGGTGATACTTTAGGATTCTCTGATGAAATCTTCATTTAAAGGTTCACCAATCATGAGGGGAAGCATTTTGTCAAGAATTCCAAATTTGTGGAATTCATGGGATGATGGTATGATGACGTAAAAGTGAAGCAAATCAAGCGATTGAAACTCTTTCAATCAAGGAAGCCTCTGCAAGAAGTCTAGATAATCCAAAGGAAAATGAGGTATGTATGCTTATACTCAATATTAAAGAGTCATGCCATATGGTTGCAAGTAACATGGATCAATGCTCTATCTTGAGAGCATAATCAAAAGGAAGGATCTCCTCCCTCAAAGGAATGCAGGAATGCATGGATTACACATTCACTAGATAAAATCAACATAACATGTCCTCCTATGAAGTATGAGGTGGTTGAAAACAATTGAGGAACTCTGATTGGAAGCTCTTGGGAATGAGATGTGTGAAGAAAGGAAGGAAGAGATCATGGAATATGCACAACCATGGTAAAGGCAATCAACATCTGAAAGACCAAGAAGATTTGACTAGGATATCTCCATGAAAGATATGAAGACTCTGATGGAGTCTAAAACAGAAAGAGATCCTTGACAATATATATCTTTGGGAGATATGTCGATATGTATGCAGGGTACTAATTCAAACTAGTATATGTCATGATGAAAGACCATCACAATGGTAATGTTGATTTTAAATGTTCATTCCTTTATTTTTTTATCTGGATAGGTTTATGCAGGGCTGCCAAGGGAACATCTATGGGTGTCTTCCACCACAGATGCACATGTAGTAGGATGAAAGATCCTTAAGCATGGCATGCAGATAGCAACATGGCATGAAGGAAGGCCAAATATGGATTGATGGATCACTTTCCAATGATGATATGGCGACTCATGGATGAAAGTGATGGATGGTTGGTGCCTTATGTAGAAGTCCCTAACATGAAGACTTGTAGATAACAAAAAGAATTTCATGACATTGGGAAGAGGAGTTCTTCAAGCAGTTGGTTTTCCCATCATCTCCACTTGAGGATCTGCTGTAGGTTCCTAATTAAGAGGGAGCCTGGAAAAAAGTTTCTTACTTGGAAGAAACTTGGAAATTCCTAAGCCAAGAGGGAGCTTAGGTACATTCCTTTATTGGAATAGATATGCCCTCCCTGATTAAGAGGGAGAGATAGACAAATCATTCTTGTCTTCACTTGGGAAGAGAGAATGGAGGATCGGGTAAACCTCTGGCATCCGATGCTCCTTGAGGATGTATTAGGGCATCCAAGATAAGAGTAGTTGTTGAGGACTGATATTCTGATTTGATAATCACCCTATGAGCGACCTTAGTTAAGATTTATTAAATGAAGGTATTATAGACTCATATGTTGGTGTGTGTGTCTATGTTATTTAAGCAACAGATCGATCAGATTGCAAATACATAGACACTTGAAATGGGAAACAATAGAGAAACAAAGTAAGCAAATACAAGAACACAAAAATTTAATAAGGAGTTCACCCTATCCTTCCAGGGCTACATCTCCGGTCCAAATTTCAGTGGTGGCTTTCTTTTATTATGTCTTGAAGCAAAGAATTACAATGAAGGAGCTCAATGTGAGTCTCGTGAAACAAAATTTTCTTGGCAAGGTGGTTCTTGGATTCCCCAAGCCACTAGACTACACAGACTCTTTTCCTTACCAGCTTTGTGACCTTCTGGTCTATAATGGAGAGAGCCCAATGTGGTGCTTAGTCGGACAGATCCTCTCTGGGATGGCTTGAATCCCTCAAGCTCTCTGGTGTTCGATGTTGCCTTTGGTTAGCTTGGCCCTCTGCCTTCCATTCTACTGTTGCTTCACTGTCTTTCTTCTCTCTGTTCTTCCTTTCTGTGTTCTGTCCTCCTCTCCCGGTTTTGGTGGTTGTTTTTCTGCTTTTCCTGTGCATGGCTTTAAGGCCATTCGTACCCATGGCTCTTCGATTCCTCTTCCACTTCCTGTCAGATCGCTTGCTATAGCTTCGCTTGGAGTTCCTTGTTCGGCGTCATCATCAGGCTCACAGGGAGTGGCCACATGTCCTCTCGTAGCTACGCCAATTCTCTTCGTCGGTTCGGTTTTTTTGTTACGTCGTGGAATGAGTCTTCTGCCACCTTGGCAGTCAAATCGGACGTCAAATCTTTACAAATTGCGGTTTATCCCCCGTCGATTTCGTTTTCCCATTGGGCGCGATCTGAGTTGTTAGATTTGAGGCCTCCACATCTGACGCCATACGCACATTTCGCGCGGTTGACTTGCTCGACTGTTGGCGTGCGATCAACGACTGTTTCCTTTCTCCTCCGCTATCACGCGTCAGGCGCTAGGTGGAATCACTCATTTTCCTTCGAAACCACTGACCGCCCATGTACGCCCCCGATCACTACCGCCGGTTTCTGGAGCGGGACCCGCCTTTAGCGCTTTAGCCTTTATCCCATGGTTTTCCTGGCTCTCATGTGACCGAGCACTTGGGGCTTCTCCAATTTGGGGTTTTTCACCCAACATCAAAAACCTACTCTGTTTCCCGATCCGGGCCTCCCAGGGGCTAAATTCGCCTCTCGCGTAGTCTCCATGGGCCTCGGTCAGCGCGCTTTGACCAAGGTCCTCGTCGTTCCACGTTGGTTGCCATTGCCACTGGTTTAGAGGTGTTTTTGATCAATGTTGTAAATTCTTTGAAGTTTGTCCCGACTTGGTACAACCATGGCTTTGTTTAATCATTCTTTATGGATCCAATTCGGATCACATTCTTTGAGGGCTGGGAATCCAAGATAAGAATAGTCTTGTGGAACACACCTTGAGAACCTGGGTGGGGTATGTTCCGAGAGTGACAATGATGAGGGTGTCTATACATCATTGGTCTCGCCAACATTGTGCTCAAATCTCATGGAGAGATAGAGCTGTTAGTCAAGGCCTTGCTATGTTATAATGCTAGTTGATATGATGTTATACAAATGGGTTACCAATCCGACTCATCTTATGATAAATTCTTCAGATTGAGAATCACCAAGTACCATTATGAATACCTCCCTAGTTAAGAGGGAGTGTTGAAAAGTGTAAATAGGTTCGGCCTTCATAATGACATATGTAAATGTGATTTTATGTAATTGATGTAAAGAAAAATAAAATTATTTTTGTAATGCTCGTCTCATGGGTTTCATGAGAAAGGAATTTAATTTTTAGTGATGGCTCCCATTGTGAGCCTTTAGGATTGGTCATAAAGTCAAAGAGAGTCAATGTCATGTATGAAGGACCCTTCTTGGGCATGTTGCATTTTGTATGAGTCATTAGATGAGTATAAATAGTCCTCCAAGACCAAGCAAAGTCTCCTCCTACAAGTTGGCTTCAAAGGATAATAATATCTTCATAAGGGGATACGTTGGTTCACCACATGTCATGTCGACCAATTAGCATGGGCAAAAACTATAAATAGGGCAACTCGACCCTATTTCAGAGATAAAATTTCAGAGACAATTCAGTGAAGGTCTGAAGCAGTGCGAGGTTCATCAAGAAGGAAACCTATCACTAGGCGAAGAAAGGGAGAACATAACCGAGGTTATTTCTCACTTGTTTTGGGTGGATACTTGTCACACGTGCAAGGTATAGGGATTACAGAAGAAGATGAGTTATTACAGGTCAACCACAGAGAAAGTTAGGGTGATACTTATTACCATAATAGAAGCCTCCATCTACAGCGAAGGAATTCAAAACATATAACTGAGTTAAAAGTTGAAGCTAAATCTGAAATATTACAGGCCTATTTCAAGAAGCCGGGAAAGGAATATGAGATTTGAAGGGAAGTCGAGAAAGGAATCTGAGTTCTGATGGAAGCCGAGAATTGCAGAAAGCCGAAGTCTAAGGAGCAACCAAGAAGGAAAGAAGAATCAACAGTTTGACCATTGTTGACTCAAGGAAGGAAAGGGTCAAGCTTAGAAGCTTTGTGTCTTGGTCTTGGAGAGGCAAATAGATTAAGGGTCTTGGTCTTGGTATTCGTCAATTGTAATCTCTATAAGAAGAAGAATTTGTTCGGGTTTTTCTTTCAAAGAGAGAGAGGTTTTGGCCCTGGCTAATTAGCTTATATTCTATGTCCCTTTTTATGGTTTATGTATTGGTAGCTCTTTGATGAAGAAGAACACTAATAACCTAAGTAATGGAAGATCCTAATGTAAAGAAGTAAAATGCACTCACAGGCAATTACTAAAAGAAGAGAAATCACTTAATTTCTATGCCCTTATTTTTTCAACAAGAATGTCCAAGGACCATGTATGGATTATGGACTCCGCCCTAGCTAAGGGGGAGTGTTGAAAAAATATAACTAGGTTCGGTCTTCATAATGACAGATGTAATCATGATTTTATGTATTTAATGAAAAGAGAAAAGTAAATTTATTATTGTGATTCTTGAGGCATGGGTTTCATGCTCAAGAACATTTTTTTTTATAGGTCCAAGCACCCATTGACTGCTTCTAGGTTTGTCATAAAGTCATTATGTCATTGTCTTGTATGAATGACGAATTTGGCCATGCTACATATTGTAGAAAGAAATTTATTTGAGTCATTGTAAGAGTCCAGTGACCCTCCAAGGCCTCGTCACAAGTGCCCAACAAGTCGGCCTTAAAAAAGAGCTATAGACTTATCTAAAAGGAGATGTCGGCCTAGATACAATGACAAGTCGACCTAATTACATGGGTGAAAAGACTATATAAAGGAGGACTCGGCTACACTTGAAGACACATCAATCAAGCATCCTCGAAGAAGAAAGAAGTGCGAGTAGGGAAGGAAGAAAGTCTCTTGAAGCAGTGAAGAAAAAGAGAAGAAGATCAAAGTCTTCTAGCCTTGTTTTTGGGTCCTTCCAGTTACACATGTGACTTTAACTAGGGTTTCTGTAGTAGGGTTTCAACAACCCTTGAAGAAGCCAAGATAAAGGTCATGAAAAGAGCATTCTTGCTAGCCGATGTCTCAAGAAGAAATGTTAAGGTCAAGCGAAGGAAAGGAGCCTCACCAATTTGCCCCAATCAACTCAAACATGCAAAATTTTAGTGATCACAAGTAGGCCGAAAATTGTAGGCCTGTAGTAAGAGACCGAAACTTGCAAAGAAGGTGAATCTGTGGTATGGCTATCAGTTCGACGAACGTTGACTTAGTAGGAAGAAGAGTTTTTCAAGGAAGAACTGTGACTTGGTCTTGGAGAGGTTCTTGGTCAAGGGTCTAGGTCTTGGAATTTGTGAATTGAAATTTCTATAAGAAGAAGAATTCTGTGGGTTTTCCTCTCAAGATTGAAGAGGTTTTAGCCTTGGCTGATCGCACATATCTTGTGTCCTTTGTCTCATTGTTCATTATGTTTTGGTAGCTGTTTGATGAAGAAAACACAATAATAATCAAGTTAAAGAAGAATCTAATTGAGAAAAATAAAAAATGTGTCCACAAACAATTATCATAAGCAAAAGAAATCACTTATACTGGTACCCTGGATTTCCCAACACTACAATCATATACTGAAGTGTGGGCTTCCCCCTATAATAGCTACCCTTATACCATGGCATGTGGCTTGGAGCCTTCGCCTGATCCCCACTCTGTTCCATCACTATATCACATGCCACCTACCACTTAATGGATTTACCATGGACATGTCATCCCCTTTAAAGGTTGAAACCACCTATAATAGGCTCCTTGGTTATTCCCCCTCATTGAGTTGGGAGACACTTGTACATGCCAAATCCCACTATGGAAAGGCATGCCACCATGAAGTGCTCCATTGATTCCATGATTTGTAAGTTTTTTTACTTGATTATTCTAATGATTTGTTGTATTGGAGGGCAAGGGGACGCATTGGATCTTATGTAGGATTTCAGGTGGGTCTCCATTTGGGGTTTGGTCTCCCTATACGAGGTCCAAGCCATCCAAAGGACCACATGGGCACTTGTAGGGTGAGTGTTGAGAGCCATGGGCCTCCACCATAGGAGAGAGTACTTCATGGATCCCCAACACCATTCAATGATTGCTTGTGTTCCACCTTTCTGGATGAGGATGATGCACTTGAACCACCATGACCAACTGACTCCACTGACTCCACACTAGTACCACACACTTGGCAGAGGTTCTAGGGTCTAGATGAGGATGTGTTTCACTACAGGAGAGAAAGGGAGGGATTATGTCATTATCTTAGCCCTTACAGATGGTATACAATCATTATCAATCCACTTTGGAGGCCCATGAGGACGCCATATTGCCCCCAGACCCACTTGGGGCACCACATATGACTTGCTTGGATATCAAGGGGCCAACCCCTTGTCCACTATGATTGGAGTCCATTTTCTCACCATGACACACTTTGGACTTCATTAAGCCTTCTCAAGGGCCCAATCACTCATTATGTTGATTATTCTACCCTCTTGAGAGGCTTTTTCTTATGTTATTGAGTTCTCTTGGTGGGATTGTCACCAAGGAATTTTATTATTGCATATTATTTTAATTGTTGGGGCTAAATAAGACAAATTAGGCTATTTGAGTCCCCTATTGGATTGTATAAATAGATGAGAGGATGATTCATTTCTCTCATCATCACTTGGATTGGATTAGTATCTCTTGAGAGATTTTCACAATTTTTGTTGGGATAACTTTTTGGAGCTCTCTTGATGCACTATGATGTTTGGATTTTTGCTTGTTGTTTTTGGAGCTTCTTTGTAATGCAAGATTGATGAATGGATATACTCCCTCTCTCTCATGTAAGTCAAAATTTTGATGTTATTCTTGTTATCTTACATGTTAAATGCATGTATCTTGTTATCATTGTTCTTGTCCGAGTTAATGTAACACGAAATTCTTTTGGGACCTTGAATAAATGATTAAATGCATGTGTTGATCTTTGGGGGATTGGGTGAATGTTCCTAGAGGCACCTCTTAGGTTGAAAAGCTCGAAAATTTGTCTCCTTCACAAATTTGAAGTATGAATCCCTATTGACCTAGTCGTTTGCCCTTGGAGAGGCTAGCAAAGATCAATTAGGGCTCCTTAGCTCACGAAAATTCTCGATCTATGTGTATCTTGACTCCATTAAGCCCAAACAATAAGGTACTGATCATCAAATCCCTTTGGTGGTCAAATTCGCCTCTCTTTTCTTCACTCTCCCAAATTTTAGTTCTAATCCTAGGGAATCACGTAGGGCATCAAGCGAAATTCATTCTAGCCATTCAAAACCCTTGAATTTTGGTCCACTACTACGCTGGGGTTTTCTCAAGAGGTCCTCCAAATTGTAGGCTAATACGACTGTGGAATTCTGAGGTATAGAAAGCCCTAGCAACAAGACCATTTCTTTCCTTAGGTTGATTTTGGGTTAGTGTCCTCAATTGGGTCATTGCATTTGCATTTAAAACAAAATTAGTCCTTTGATCCTATTCTCCTCCCTAGTCAGGCCAAGCCCCTCAATTGCCGATGAACTCCATACCCTTGACCTGGCTTGGGTCCACTTGGCTTCTTTGTGGTTCCGCAACTTTATAACTCAAATTTCACAAGGATTACATAGAAGCTATTCCTTCACAAGGATTCCTAGGTCTAGGAAACCTATTATCAAGAGATATCCTCCAAACCTAGGCTTAAGTGTCCTCTTAACCCTTCCTAGAGAGCCCATCACCTTGCTTCCCAAGCAAGTAAGCCATTTATTTGAGCCTCTCTCGTGAATAGGCTTTATGAATCACTCCTTATTCCATCATTGATCTATTCATCCTCGTGATTCTTCTTATACTAGGTCTCCTCCCATCAATGAAAATCTGTAAAGGGCAAGGGGCCTTAGCTGAGGTGACAGTGGGCTATCTATCTCTCCATTGTTGCCCCTTGACCTAGTAGTTTCTCTATAGGATCCACTCCCAGGACCCTTGCTAGTTTGAGAGCTAACAGTTCCCACACATGTTTGCTCTCCTATACTCATGATAGGTGTGACCACTTCCGGTGGCCACTTGTCGAAGCTTTGATACTTTATAATGTTCCCATTACCCCAACAATTAACTTTGATATATCTAAGCAATACCCTCAAAATAACTTAATAATACAACAACTAAACGGAACATGTTCTTTTATCGGACAAAAGGGAGATAAAATCATGCGACAAAAACAACAAATACATAAGTATGTCGAATCCATTTCTTTATCTCCATTCTCAAGACCTTATCCACATGCACTTGCTATGATGCTTTTATTTTGCCACTCCACTTAGTAATGTAATTTCTAGCCATTAATATTGTGGTGGAGGGGAAATAACCCATTTTTTATGCTTGTCTTTGGGGCTAAGATCCATAATCCTCGTATCATGAGGGCACATGGTCCTCTCCCCTTCATGATTGTGCTGGTTTGAGGAAGAGTGACCCTTGCATGATTGTACTAGTTTGAGGCAGAGTGACCACATTTATTTGCCTTCTTCCACGTGTGATTTTTTTCAAAATTGTCAAGCAGACAAATCAATTGTTGATAATGAACTTGGTTGTAAATAAATTTAATATTAAATAAAGCCAATTAAGTTTTCTCTGTACAATTTGGAGAATATTAGTTTATGATGTTTAATTGTAATGTCTCCAACCACCCCTAGGTGATGCCACTCAAACACCCCTTGGAATTTTACCTTTTCACTCAAAATCCTAGGCAAAAATTAAACCAGAAATATATCTATATATATATATATATATTGACCAAATAAATTTAATGGATTTCATTTTTCCCAAGCACAACCAGAAATATAAGCATAATTTAACCACAATACAAAAATTAAGCACAATTAATCACAAGATTATAGAACCATATGTAAATGCAGTGGAATAAACATAAAACCAGTTCTCAGATACTTATCTATGAATGTTGTCATTGGCTGCGGACCTCTAACATTCCTCCCAAGCATAGACCTTGCGATTCATAAACTCCCAACCGCAGGTCAGCGTTAAGCTAGGGCTCCAACTCCACAAACAACGATTCCAATAATAATAACATATCCATGGCTAAGGCACCAACCGAACAATGATGACTTCAACCAATGCACTCCGCTTCCTTAAATCTGTGCCCAAGTGGCACACCCTTCTCCGGGACCTGCTAATCCCTTTGAGAAGCCCACCTTCCAGGGTGCCTCACAGTGAGCTAGGAACTTCTCAGCACAGGTCTCCAAGAGCTCGTCCTGTTTCTAGGGCTTCCAGACACCCTTCCAGGCCATAAACGTTTTGGATTCCGGTTAGTTCCAGAACCCAGATGTCACTTTCTTCTTGGGGACCTCCAAGTCCCATTATGGTGCCAACCTTCCATTGCTCACCAATCGATCATTTGAACTCCAGATTTTCCCTGAGTCCAAGCACAAAATTCACTAACTAAAAATCCTTTGTCGGTTCCAATACCCACATCGGGTTCATCGATTGGTACATAACCATGAATCACTGTATAATCCTCTTGAATGAATGACTAGGTAACCAACTTCACATCGGGTTCATCGGTTGGTACATAACCATGAATCACTGAATAATCCTCTTGAATGAATGACTAGGTAACTAACTTCCCCCTTTTATAAACATATTTCTCCTTTATTTAATATAATTAAAATATTACCTTTTCATCCTGACACCTCTTTTTATGTCATGGAGTCATGGGTTCCCTATACACCTTTGTCTAGGTCCATCTACAGGCATTATGTGTTTATTAATATTCATAAATTAAAAATGTTTACCACACCAGGCCTCTCAGCATCATAGCATATCAAACCATAATCATGCGGGCACATTGGTCTCAACACATAGACACACATACACATGAGCGTACTACCCTAGAAGCAACTTTCGGTGCACCAGCCTGATTAATTATGTCTTGGCTCACTAGCCTAATAATCGCGGTCCTCAGACACATTACATAGGCACACCGACCTTAATCATATTTGTAACTTGGCCCATTGGCCTAACATGTACATACACATAGAGGCTTACTAGTCTCACAAGTCTCAGGCTCACCAACGAACACATTTTTTACATGGTTACTACATTACTGATTTAGGGGGTGGAACTAGGGTTGTTACATTAATTATAGGCATTTTTGTATGGTGACATTTTTAGTCCCTCCCTCTAGCTAGGGACTATAGTTTTTGCGTAGCAGTCAAAATCCTTTGAACATATATTGGTTTGCTCAGTTTCATCATATTTAGTCTATGTTTTATCAAATTTTAATATTTATTTTATATATTCAGAAGAAAAAAATGAATTCATTATTATATTTTTTGAAATTTAAAATATCCTTTTTCATAGGTTTCATTCTTACATGATCTGACTTAAATCTCGAGTCTGGATTTATTTTACTTAATTGTTAGGAATAATTAATCATTTAAAAAATTGATTTTTGTATTGGTCACTATGTAGGCTTTTTTATATTAAATAATTATGCGATTACAGAGCTCCTTGCAATCAATGCTTTGCAATTCATTGTTTTCCATGTTGTAGGTGAGATATTGCAGTCTTGTTCAAATTGCAGAGTTTGTTACAACTGATACTCCACATTACAATTCTCTAAGACTTTTGGGTGTGTCAATTCTCTAACAATTTGTGGTAGCATGTTCGGATGATGTTCCTCCACCACCTCACAAATAGACCATCAATTGAACTGTGAGTAAGTTCCAGTGTCATTCTAGGCGTCTAAGGCATATCCAAAGCCATAAGCAAAGGAAAAGGCATTAGACTCAACATTCCTCCCCGTTCCGCCTACTTTCTTGGTGGAAGCGTCCATTATAATTCCCTAATTTCCCAACATCTGGTACACCTAGGTATGCTCTGTCTTCCACTAAGACATGCACATCTATAATAGTAGCTTTGGTGACTATGGAACACACTCTAGTTACCGCGAGAAGAAGCATAATTGAAGATTCAACTGGAAAAAACAAATGAGAGTGCTATTTTTAATGTGGTGATTATTGCTGAAGCAATAATTGAGCTGAGCTTTTTTCTTGGCAACTACAATTGCGTTTACCAAAGCCATTGCACGTAAGAGAGTGAGGAGTTATACCACTTAATAAAAAGTTCCTAGACCCCAGATCGAGACAACTGTTAACGACAGACAAAAGGGAGGCAAGGGGTAGGATGTGAAGAGAGGAAGGAGATTTCAGAACAAGAGGAAGCAAAGGGGAGGACTAGAGGTTACTATTAGATGGATAGGGTGACTATGGATACTACTTGCCACAACTAGTCATGCATGTAATGATGTGGATTGAGGCTACCACATTGAATTGCCACATCAATTACACCATTGGACCGATATACATAATATGATAATTTATGTACACGACATGACATTTATGCGCAATGATGGGTAATGAAAGGATTATATGCTTTTGAAATTAATCAACAAGCTCGAATCATATTGATAGAAAACACTGCTACTGATGAATTTGCTCAGCATGTGGCAGAGATATAGGCAGAGTAGTACAAAGGGAGTGGTAGGGTCTTTGCTCCTTTGATGGGAATAGAAAATTTCATTCATGTGGGAAGGTATCTAACTTGACGGATAGTAGATCGTAGTGGGTTCCCCTACTTAATAGTGGGAGGTTCCACTATTAAGAGGATTTTATTGAAAATTCCGAGCATTTATAGAGGGGAGACACCTTAGGAGAGAATCCTTATGGGTGCAATGGTGGAACAAAGACATAGATAAAGCAGGACAAAAGGAAAATAATGGGGGCACATAATATCTTTTCATTCAAAGAACTAAAAGCTTCCATCTTGAAATCCATACTAGGTGTTCGGTATCGTACATGAGTGGATGGAGTTGAAAATCCTTAATAAGGGCCATAACCTAGGTAAACATCCCAGCTTGGTCCAATTCGTTGAGGTTGAAGTGACATGTCTCTTGGGCTTCATGAGCATGATGATGTGGCCGACCTTGACAATTCACACATATGTGGGCATAAATTCAGAAATACATTTTTTCTTGTCCAAATTTGGTGATCTTTAGGTTGATTTTGGTCCTCTCGAAAAGAGGAATTCAATGCAATAATCATCTCCATCAAATGAGTTGTCCAATAGTGGAATTTGGCCCTAGTTGCCAATTTTAAGACTCCCTCTCAACTAGGGAGAATTACACCTGTCAATCTATTCATCATCATTGATCATCATGCCATCCTGTCGTCATGAACCATCTCTGTATCTCGTCTCAACTTTGTTGGACAATGATGTGATAATGAAGAAGAATTGGTCAAGAGTGTGTTATGAAACCAGCTCAAGAAAAGATAGAAAAGATAGATCAACGCCTTAGAATTCAGCCTCTTCGAGGGGGCAACCTCCTTTACATTACATAAATGAACAATTCTTCCATGATACAAATGAAAAGACCTCCTTTCTATATATAGAAGTCTAAGGGCTCATAACATAATCAGAGCCGACATAACAATAATAATGTAAGGGCACAATAATAACAATAGTGGGCTTCTATGGGGCACAATAGTAACAATATGGGCACTACATGGGTACATCAATATAATAAGTGGTTTGTACTAATAACAATAAGGGGTTACACTAGTAGTATAGGGGCCTAACATGCCCCTCTCCTTCAAAAAGTGTTGTCCTCAACGCTTGAGTAGTTCTTGATGCTTCTGTATAAAATCCTTGTCCTCCCATGTGGAATATTTAGCTGGTAAGTTCTTCCACCTTATGAGATACTCTAAAATTGATCGATTTCGTAGCTGTCGGGTTCTTGTTTCTGTGACTGCTCCAGGTTCCAATATGATTTTTCCTTCCTCTTCAATTTTTGACAATATTGTTTGAATTGGGATCTTTTGCAACTTTTGAATAAGTGGCCATACTTCTTTGTCCTTCTTCCATTCATCCATTGCTTCGCTTATCCAATTTGGTTGGATAATAGAAATAGCACAAAACAATGCTTCCACATCCTCATCCTTGAAGAGTCTTCCCATTCGGTAAGGTCACCATTTTTTAAGTGCATGTAGTATTGCCAACATTTCCTTCTCATGAATAGCTTTCTTGAGATGTAGCGGTAAAAATACCCAATCACCTACCTCAAAACATTTTTCACTACGATGTTGATCAACCTGTTGTTTCATTACCAAAGTGGCGTTATCCTTTAAAAGTTGGAGAACTTGTTGTTGATGCTCGATGTGATATTTCACTGCTTGAACCTTTTTCTTCTTTATTAATAGTCCCTTCTATCTCTAGAGTCTTGAGGCAAGTGTTAATTTTCTTCCAATCCTTTACAAAGATTATGGTTGGTTGGATTCATTTTTTTGGACACTCATGTGATCATATTCACTTTTTCTTGAACATTTTTCTTCTTGATATGTCCTTCTATCTTGATAGTTTGAGGAGTGGTAATTTCGACCAATGAATTACAAGATATGGTTGGATTCAATTCTTCTTTATTGCTCTGATCTTTCACTTCTTGCACCTTTTTCTTCTTGATATGTCCTTCTATCTCGATAGTTTGAGGAGTGGTAATTCCTGCCAATGCTTTACAAGATATGGTCTGATTCATTTCTTCTATCTTTGGGGTTGGATCCTGGCATATATCCTCTTCTTTCAATGTTTCTTGATCCTTTTCTTCCTCCTCTTCATACACTATGTAAAATAATTTCTTCTCAACACACTTATGACCTTTAGTGCATTTGCTATCACAATTGTAACAAAGCCCTTTTTCTCTTTTTTCTTCCAATTGTTGTGGTGTAACCTTGTAGGTTGTGGAAGGCTAGGAGAAACAACACTTTCATCTTCATAGCTGTGAGGGGTAGAATTCATTTTTGCCATAATTTTACTTTCTAGCATGTCACAAAGCCTTTTTACTCTTTCCAATTGTTGTGGTGTTGCTCTAAAGAAGGTGTTGCTCTTTGTATCCTCATAATGTGCTATCATTTCCTCTGTGAGAATTGACCATGTAACAAGTTGTTTACGAGAACAAAGCCCTTTATACCATAAAAATTGATCCAGTTATAAATATGAAGACACAATACATGCCTTTTGTAATAGTGGTACACCTTGTAGATCAAAATATTGCTCCATCTGAAGTATCCAATTTACCGGATTCTTCCCATCAAACTTCCTCATCTTGTTTTTTCTTGATTTTACGAGCTCGATCTTGAAACGACTGTAACTTTGTACTTTCAGATCTTTAAGTTCTAAAATTCTTATCTGTAGTAGCCCTCTATGTCATATTTCCAATGCCACTAGTCTGACCCCAATTGGATTCTCCAATGAAGAGTTATGCCAAATCTCTCACAATGACCTGATTATAGACTAGTTCAGTAGAGCGCACTTGTACGACGTGCCACGAGTCACTGTTTCGACATTTGGATCTGAAAAATGCATACACGAAACTACAGTTCGTCCTCTTTCTTTACCTTCTTACAAAATTTCAATCTGATCCCCAGAGAGAAATTTATGATGATTTTCCCTTGGTCACCTGTTCGGAATGTAATTCAGGACTCTGAAAAAAGACCAACTTCCTCAGATCATATCTCCGCAAATATAGCGCGAAAATCTCTGAAATTCTGACCCAATATTTAGCGTGATGTCTTCTCAGATAAGTTTTATTTTCAACTTCTGAAACATTGCATAAAAACGTTATAGTGAAAATGCCACGATGACCTGTTTGGAGTAGCGAAACCCTAGAATCCAAAGCTCTGATACCAAATGTTATGAAACCAGCTCAAGAAAAGATAGAAAAGATAGATCAACGCCTTAGAATTCAGCCTCTTCGAGGGGGAAACCTCCTTTACATTACATAAATGAACAATTCTTGGATGATACAAATGAAAAGACCTCCTTTCTATATATAGGAGTCTAAGGGGTCATTATATAATCAGAGCCTACATAATAATAATAATGTAAGGGCACAATAATAACAATAGTGGGCTTCTATGGGGCACAATAGTAGCAATATGGGCGCTACATGGGTACATCAATATAATAAGGGGGTTGCACTAATAATAATAAGGGGTTACACTAGTAGTATAGGGGCCTAACAAATTTTCTGTTGATTTTCCATTCTTAACTGTATTAGAGACCATTGGAGAGCAGGTCCCCCCATTCTTTCCAAGGTATGTTTTCGAAAAACATTCACGTCAGACCCCAAATCCAGGATAAATTGGTCCATCTCATATTCCCCTATCTGTGCGGTGAGTCTCATCTCCCACCCGATCCTTGCCTTGTGCTTGCCAAGCTTCCTGACCACACACAGTTCACTAGTAGTGCCATCTTTACCAGTGCACTGATTGATCAGTCCCTACAGGCCCTTCACAGCCTTACTATCATGGACCATCTTCATGTAGGTCTCCAAGAATGTGGTAATCATGGATGGGTCCATTTCTTCAACTGTTTTCTCCTGACTTCCAGAGGTAGAGACCTCAATGAAGCTTTTCTTTGCTTCCATTAATGTTTCTTTTGCGCACTCCAAATCAAACCCAATCTCCTTTTCTGGTTCTTTGTGGACCAATTCACCTTCTACAGGTTTCTTCCCTTTATCCTCCCCAGTTGTGGTTCCTCTTCGCAGCATAATGTTTACCTTAGGGTCTTCCTTGTGAGGCTCAACCCTCATCATCTAGAGGTTCTGCATCAGCTGCGGAGGCTATGCCCCCTTTTCACAAATCTTAGCCAAAAATATTGGGCAACCCTCAGTCGCATGGTCAAACTGAGTATAGTAGCAGCATGAAAATTGCGTAAGATTTAGAAAATCCCTCGCATAGTGTCCTGGGCCTCCGCAATTGTAACAAATCAACTGCCCTCTGCCTCTCCCAGGCCCTCCTCCACCTCACCCTCGGCCGCGCCCCTGATACTCACCTCATGTTCCCCCAACGCTTTGTTCAAGAGGTTGTGTTTTTGTTTGCACTCTGTATGCAGGTGCCCTATCCATCATCAATTTGTAACTTTGACAATTGCACTCGTCATGGCTTACTGATTGACAGAAATTGCCTAACAATTGTTGCAGTGTTTGTACAAATTTCTGTAATAAATGGCAATTATCAGTCATATGTTTCTTGCTACATAACATATAGGACACCATAGTGGAGGCCCTGTACTTGGCCCTGCCGCAGCTTCCGGTCGTAGAGGCATTGGTCTTCCTGTTGTAACATAGTTCACAAAAACTGGGTAGTGATCCTTGTCATGTCCCTGACCCTTGCATTTTATGCACCAAACTTCTTCGTGCACCTCTGGCCAAGCAATTCTGTCCTACTTCAGATTTGCATTTCGAGATAAAGATTTTGCAACTGCGCATGAATCTGCTGAACCCCCAGATTTGGATCTTGCATAAGCATTTCATGCAGTCTCATTGCAATCTCCAAGGCTTCTGCCTGAGTCATAATCTTCTGTTATGACAGCACAACCCTTAGGTGAGTAGGAGCAAAGCCACAAACCATTCATGGTGCTGCACATCCGTCAAATTCATATTAACTTCGTGGATTTTACACTTCAATCTCTGATCTAACTCCCAAGGGGTCTCACGTGGTTTCATTATGATTTCCTTTACTCCCACAATCAACTACACTTCAGACTTAGGTCTAGTGAATTCTTTATTCAGCGGGGTCTGGATCTATGCCATCGTAGTTGCCTGGTTTTCATTAAAGTACTTAATGTACTAGGTTAGCACGTGAAACCAACGTTGCCTTCTTCATGTGATCATCCACGATGCCCTGAGCTTCCCATACAGCCTTTATGACGAATCAAAATTGGTTCGGGTCCGCATTCCATATGCCCTTGAATACAAGCAGTTTTATAGAGTTCACCAGATTTGGAGGTGGCGGTGGTGTGGGTGATGGGGTGAGCGATGGAGGTGAGGATGGAGGTGGTGTGGATGGATGTGATGAGGATGGAGGCAGTGTAGGTATTTGCGGGAACCCTTGTGTTATCAACTAGCTAGTGCTCAAGGGAGAAACCTGTGGTGTTATTTCGTCGTCACTTAAAGGAGGTTCGATCAATGGGCTATACTCAGGACCTTTTCTTTGTCCATCCCTGAAAGGTTTTCCACTTCACATAGCTCCAAACATCAAGGTAATCGCATAACCAGATGTTCAAACAAAAGCATCTTAATCCAACTATTTAGTGATTTTAAATACTTACCTCGCGGTCCTTTGAAGAAGTGGTACTCTACTTCACTGTAACTGACAGAGGTATCAATCGCGAAAATCCTCCTATGATGCAGTCGAGCCAATGGTTGACAGCGCGCGCGATCTTATCTTTAGAAGCTTCCAACCTCCTTACTAGCTCCAGTGTCCAAACAATAGGACTATCAAGCCTCCACCTTCCTTGGTCGTCTGCCAACATCCCGATCCACTCGTATAACTCAATCGGGAAGGAACTGAAGAAGATTTCGTGTAAATATGTGTACAGGTATCTCTCCAACCATTGTTCTTTCATCAATCATAAATTCTTGTTTTCTTGTGCCACAAATTCATGGATCTTTCTGTCCAACCAGGTTTCAATTTCTTTATTAGTTGGATTCCAATGATATGACATAACACATCTCTCATGCAGATCCCCATCCTGGCAACATAACCATTTGTTGGCTTGATGGGCTCTATCCCAGGTTCAGCATTAGTCAGCCAAGAAAATCCCTACACTATTGATCCTTTCGGAATCAACCTGCAAAGCACGGACCAAAGTCTCACCCGAAGCAATATGGGTGGATGCAGGAACCAGATTTCCACACTCTGAGATGCTCATGATGTCGATCTATACTTCCTGATCCTTCCTTATTATAGATCAATAAGCTTTTAGGGCTTATCGATGTTCTTTTTCTTCTGCCCTTCAATACCTCCATGAAGTTACCTAACTGATCTTTGCGCAACCCTAACCTGATGTCCAGGAACTTACGTGCCTCTATGACTATGTTACTATATAAGTTCCCAAGTTATCTTAGTGTTACCTAATCTACCATGCATTTACAGTTACCTTCGCGTAATCCTTTATTCTTGCTTGCATTCAATTAACAAATATAATTGAATACATTTGCACATTAAATAAGCATTATAATGTATACCCAGATCTTATCATAATTTAATCAGATGCATTAAATAGAGACAAAATGCACCGTGATTTGTAGAATACTTCTCTTTATTGATATCTCAATTTCAGTACATACTCTATCCACTTTGCACACACAGCTGCAGGGGTCCACGCACTAAGTTGCGGACTTCCACCCTTGGCCTCTGCGCACTTAGCTATAGAGCCTCTACCTATGTTAAGACCCAAGAACACTTAGAACTTCTTACCCAAAAAACTCTTCTTCTTCTACTACTATTATTTTTTTTTAAGACTCCCTTTTTATACAATCCCATGGTCCGTGGACCATGGGTAGATATTTACAGCCAACATGAGACTTTACAAAACAAGGGTGGACAACCCTTTGACATCTTCGTGCTCCGCGACCACAAAATGCAAAGACTTTACATCTTTATTACAAAATTTGGGCCTTCTGCCCCAAAACATGGGCTTTTAGCCCCAAAACTGGCTCTTGGGGGAACCCGTTCCCAACATCACTCCATCACACTTAGCCTTCATGCAAATTTCATTGTTGCAAGTTGTACATAAAGAAAAGCACTAACTAGCACATGTTGTCTTCACTGAAAGTGTGATGGCCCTTAGAATTCGATTAAAAAAAAAAGAATATTCTCTTCCTAAAAGCTTCTTGAGTGGTTTTAACTATTTACTATTGGATCATATCTTTCACTCCTATTCTTGAGTTCTTATCTCTTATCCCTAGAACTTATCCTCCCTCTAATGTGGATATAATTCTTAGAATGGTAAATCCCAAACCACCTCTTTTACCCTATAAGTTCACTACCTCCCATAGAGTCTAGGTGAGATTTTGGAGACTCTTAGTTGTGCCCTCATGTTGTTTCTTTAAACGTAGGGATCCATTATCCATCCATGCACTTGAGTTGTGATTTAAGGCTTTCTTCAGGGGAAAGGAAGGACAATATGGTTGCGAGACATCTACAAGGTCGAGATCTACAAGGGTTGTATCTTCTCCTACATTCATTAATATAAAAAGTTCTTTTTTGCCTATACTTATGTCTCATTTATGTATATGTAGAACACTGCCTTCTTGACTCAATGTTTAGAGATGTTAGTATATGTTATTTATATGTTTTGGTTCTCTTGCTTGTTTTAGTTGTTTTTCAGGTTCCACTTTTAGAATTTGGAGTTGGAGCTAGAGCTTACAAGCAAGTAGAACATGAGAGATTGTGTTGGATTCTAGGTAAGTCTTTCTTCCATATTCTAAAATTATCTAAGGAAGGCATAGTATTTTTGTCCCTATTATTTCTAGATCAAGCCACTAGATATAGGGACTTTTTTCATGTATGTAGAAGGAAATATCAATCAAACAAGTATCTCAATACTAGTATTTTGTAACATTCCAATATACATGTCCTAGGCACTATCTGGCTCAAGATACATGCCACAAAGAAAGGATCCATCTGGCTACCTACTCATCATGGTATCCACCAATTGTGAATCTGAAGAGGACTCTCTCAACAGATTTAGTGTAATTCATCATGCCAAGTATCTAACGGCATACTTCTCTTGAAAAACAATTCCTCATCATCTCTTTGTTACACTTCTAATATCAAGAAGTGGATCGCCTTGGGATCAAAGGTCAACTCCCTTTGGTACTAAAAGATGAGATGATCTCATCTTGTCATAAATAAATTATTAACATATCAAACCAAATATAAAAGGCACACCTTCAACCTTGAAGAGAGGTTGGTGTCCTCATCACATGTCCTTCAATCCAATCAAACCAATCCCACGGGACATGCTTGAGTCCATATGGGGCTTTCTTCAGTCTAGAATCATGAGTCTCCTTCTCAGGTGCCTCAAATCCTTGAGGTAGCTCCAGGTATGATTTTTCCTTAAGTACATCATGGAGGAAGACAACTTCACATACATTTGTTAATAGTGCATTTGGAAATAGGTGTTAGGATCTTATCATAGTCCTTTATCAGTGATGAACTTTCTATCGCAGAAGCATCTCACATTGTTGGATCTTTATCATCTAGTATGGTCCTTTCATGAAGGACATATTGCTCCAAGAGACTTCTTGTCTCATAGAATCTCATCTAACTAATATATCTAATCTGACATTCTACTCCCTCTTAATAGGAAGCCCCTTTAGTCATAGTCATCAAGCTAGGCGATTGCAATCATTCCTTCGAGGTTTGAGCTATTGTCCATTTTCAAGTGCCACTCTAATCATAGGATGGCTCTACATTCTCCTCAATCTCAAAATGACTTGGTCCATAGATATATATATATATATATATATATATATATATATATAATATATATATATATATATATATATATATATATATATATGAAATTGTAATTTTGAATTATATGAGGTTGTTTACTTTTTGGAAAGATGAATTCAACATCCTGAAAAATATCTATGGAAGAAGATTGTCTAACTAGTTTACATTTTGGCCTTCTTTGGGTAGTAGCTTTTAGTTAGTTTTTTCAAAAACCTGGTAAGTAATTATTGGAATTACAAGTTTGAGGTTTTCAATCTCCATAACCTAAGTACCCTTGAGGATTTTCAAGATGATGAATCTATCTATGCATTCAAAAATGCAATTTAAACAATGAAAAAATAGAATCTCGCTAAGAATTGTATCAGTAGATTCAAATGAAAAATGTCAAAACATAGAACAATTAGACTACACCCTATACCAAATAGAATTATGTAATGTTAATCTTTAATATTTCCCATGTGTTTATATTAATCCCAAATAATTCTTATCACATTTAAAGGTAAAATTACTAATTTATTTTCTCATTAATTTTTTTTCTGAAAGAAAGGAATCTTTATATTCATGAGGGATGATTATACATGATGAAATCCATGGAGGGGCTATAAAAAACACCAAATAAACACTATGTAAAAATAAAATACTACCTACAATAGTATTTTAAAGACTTTTGACATTTTTAAATTGATCTTTACATGTGATACCTACTTTACAAAATTTTGTTGGGGTTTGATAATGAATAGAATAAGAAAGAGAGAAACATTGAACATACTAAGAAGAAAATTAGAAAATGAAATTCATAGAAGCTTTTTTCACCCCTCTACAGATTCATAAATATCAAAAGACCCATAAAGGAGAGATAGATCATCTTTTGAAAGTGTGTCTAACTTCCGGTTAGGATCTCTAAGAATATGTCGAAAAGAGAGTCATTCAAAGGATGGTATTTATTTTGTTACATATTAAGGGAGTGGCTTCAATGACACATTTTCAATGATATTATTGTTATTTTCCTAGCCAATGACATTTTGACAACATCCCAAAACCTACAATTTTTTCAAATCTTTCAACCCTGCAACAAAAAGTGGAGCCCTAAGGGTAATAAATGCAGCCTTGTTGTTTGAACCTATGCGTGGGGAATAATGAACATTGAAAGAGTGATTTCGGTTCATATGAATAACATTGGCAATCCAATAAATAGAGGGATGACCTTGGCTTGCACCATAAAAATAAACCCACAAGATGTAAAAATCCAAATTTGGCATTGTTGGACCCCTTGACATTTTTTACTTTGGATCCACTCTAAACTCATTGCATTACTTTAGGAACAAACAAATAAAAATATCAAGAGGAATGAAAATGTCCTTGTGAACACATGACTTATGAGGCCACCAAAGTACATTAACAAAAAAACATGGAAAATCTTTGAAATGTTGAATTGATTGTCTTTAAGCCATTCTTTGAAGTAGTATTTCAACCCTATTTTTGACCAATGAGATTTTTCTTGAATTATGGAAATATGGACCTGAATAACTACATTAAATATGGATAAGAAATAAAAATGTGAGATATATATTCCCCATTATGTTTACATAGGAAACATATGTTTGGCCCCATTCATCCCCTTTTCAAATTGTTATCCTGTGTTAGAAGTTTACTATCTAGGGAAGGCTAGAGAGTGATTTTTTATTTAAGTGGGGCATGAAGCTTTTATGGAAAACTCCACCACAATTTTGGATCCCCATTCAATTGATATTCTACAAACCTACACATCCTAATTTAGCTGATAAGTCACCTGATATAAGGTTTTTACACCAACACAACACATCTTCCTCCTATTCCTTGAGCTTAATTAAACTTGAAACTAGGATTCCAATAAAATTCTCCCACTTTGGTGCTAACTAACCTTCCAAACTAAGCACACATGTTGAGTTCTATCTTGATCCTCCACTGAGGAGGGGAGATTGGAATTTATCATCTTCATGGTAGAATATTCTTCTCGAATGGAGAGCCTAGATAAGAGAGGCTAAAAGGTGAAAGTTTTATGTGTCCCTTAACCACAAATCTTCTCCTATTTTGACTTTCATTTCATTGTCAAAATTTCTAAATTATCCAATTCTCAACGAATTTAAATATGAAAGAAAAGGCTTTGCATATGCCCTTGTGGACAACCATAACAAGGCAACAAATCTATAACAATTTGGTATGAGAAAAAACCAAAGTACTTAAAACCTTCTTCCATTTACTTCTAAGGAAAGGGAATATGAGAATCAATCTAAAAAAGGAGGGGATAGGGAATATGATGGGAATGCTAGAATATTTATTGAGGTTAGCATCCATGTCTATTGTTCTACAATATAGATCCAAATTTGCTTTCAGAGAGGATAAGTCCATGTTGACAAGGTTAATCCTCTCTGCAAACAGAGACGATCCCTCTAGCATAATGAGTGGGTCTAGAAAATAAAGTGAAAATCAACTATACATCTTCTTATATAATAATTGAAAAGTAGAATGAGAGAGATGACCTACCTCGTTCTGATGTTATTATGATTTCCTTTGTTGAGAGCCTCGAACCGCTTGCGTCACAGACTTGTTCCTACTTCTCTCAACGCTTATGTACCTGCACAAGTGATCAAGAGATGACAAAGCATGCCAAAACCAATAGAAAATCCAATAATAAACTACTTATCTTATCAAGGAATACCAAGCTAATACATACATGAACATATACATTTTGGGAAGATGAACTAGCAGTTGTATATTATTTAAAGAATAAAAGGAAACTTACAACCATAGCCTTTATGTTGAAAGGCTCTCCTTGAGTGGTAATCCAAGTCCAAGCCAAGAAACTCTCCAAACACTCCTTATCCAAGTCTAATGAACAACCTCTAAGCACAAGCTCAACATAGGGGTGCAAATGGACATAGACCAACCATTTGGGAATGGGAGAGGAGGAATTTATAGGCTAGGAGAGGGAGTTAGGACTCCTCCAAAGATAGGATTAGGCCCACATCTCAAGGAGGTAGCTCATAGGGATAAGAAAAAGAGGTCAAGTTAGGAGGATTCGACCTCATCTATGCGAAACCACCTCCAGCTCGCCACTCTGGAAGCTTCTAGATCACAAAGATTCTCATCCTCTTTGGGAAAATTACCTTTCTGGGATCATCGTGGGTATGGAAGGGAAAAAAGCAATGGCATCACGGGTCAAAAACAGTGCAATAGGTGACCATCGTGTTTTGAGCTTCATAAGAGCGATGACCCTCATTTTAGGGTTTTAAGAGCTATTTCTTTAGGGAATGCTCCAGACTTTTTCCAAGCAAAGTTAAAGGAGGGATCTAAAATATATACATGGATGAGTATATTGTATAATGATCATGTTTTACGCACTTCACAGTATGTAATAGGGAAGTGCAGGAGGCGTGACAAAATACTATGTAACAGATGCCCCCTAAAACATGAAGGCAAAACGAGGAGTGATGGCTGAGATTCTTTACGAGATCTTGGAAGGACGAGGACATGCATTGTTAGGAGACCAACAAATCAAGGATGCATATACATATACATATTTTAGATCAAGACATCAATCCATGGCATGGATGTAGCCATCTAGATAAAGAAGACTATATGAAAATATGCATGGTATGGGCACAACCATCCAAATAACAAGGATCATCATAAATATAAAGTCTCGCGGTATGGTCACTGCCATTCGTATAATAGAAACATGTGTACAATCATGAATGATAGATATCTCCCTACAGCATGAATCATAACAGACAAGACTTAGGGTCTTGCGCTCCATCTTGACCCGATCAAGGTACAAATTCTAACATGCGAATGAACGTGTCAATGTCGAACATGCTAGAAAACCACCTGATTATCATCCATTGATGTGGATGGTCAACATGCATGAGAGGAACCACCCATAATGATAATGGCTCTCAAGGTATGACAGTACAATCTTTGAATGTGATAATGAATCTCAATTTGACACTCGTGGAATCATCCAATCAAAGGCCAATGATGAAAACTTGTCTTCGGATGTGAAGAACTTGCCATTAAGGCATGCAAGCTCTAAGGTACTGAAAGGGAGTTTCTAAGTCATCTTCCTGGATAATGAACTGAAGTCGACAGGAAGTGACCCGTCGAGGGAGGTTCATAAGGATTCCCCCATGATCGACATGAAATAAGGAACAAAGTGGAATAAGTTTCAAGATTATAACAATGACTCAAATAGTGCATAGGTAAATAACTGCAAATTGTACTTCTCTTAAACATATTGGCGACACTGCTCCGAAATGTGCTAGCATTAGACTCAACGTAGGACCAAGGGCCATAATGACGAGATAGAATAGTCAAATGAGATGCAAAATGGATCATCCAAACCTGGGAGGACAAGTTTCTAAGTGAGGATATCCCAAATCTGACACAAGAGCAAAAGAGTGTCATGTTTAAGAGTGACATGTTGCTTATACAAAGAATGTTTCACCTTCATTTTTTCCCCCACTATTTCTAGCGAGTACCTCTTTATTTTTACACAAGCTTGAAGAGGATACCATATGCTTGTCATATAAGTTCACCATTTAGATTAATCCATCCTAGTAAGTTTTATGAGTCCTAGGAAGGAGAAGCTCAGTCTCATCATGATGATGAGTCTTTTGTCTTAAAATTTTAACGAGCCCAACATAAGAATAACTCGATATGTTTTTCACAAAGAGACGAAAAATAAAATTCCACCATTTCCCTTTTTGTAATTTGTCTCTCGAATCTAAAATGGTAGAAAACAATATTCGAGAGAACCTCCTAGCCATGTTCGACTAAGGTGTTCCTTTCTCGTACCATAGTTTATCTCAGTCCAGAAAAGGGTTAAACTTATACTGAGTAGAATTCAATTCATTTACTTTAACGAGTTCGAAATGACAAATACTTGACAATCTTTTCATATTTTTGGAGTCTAGAAAGAGCTGAAAGGGGACTCCACCTGGTGGAACAAGTGGTATAAAAGGATAGCAACTAGTTCCGGTAATGATGGAACTGCTCAAAACATGTAATGGTCAAGAGGCTAGCTAATAAAACCACTCATTGTAGACATTCCTCAAGAAAGGGTAAAATAGCCAAGTGAAGGCATATGATTGGCCAAAGAGATGGTGACGATGGAATGAAAGAACCAAGGCTCATCTGGCAAAAGTCGGCTAATAAAAATGACAATCACGAGATGTAAAGCGGGCATCATTTCATTTTTACACAACCTTGAAACATGAGAAAATATGCTTGAGTATATTTGAAGATGATTTCATTTTTTCACAAGCTTGAGACGGAAACAAACTATGCTTGGGTTTGGTTTCATTTTTACACAAGCTTGAAACAAAGATTAACTATGCTTGAGATAAGTTTGCATGCCCCCTAGTATAGTGACTCAATTCGAGTTACATTCCCCCCAAGCTTCACTTCGTTCACCTAAGTAGACTACTAGTTACTAACAGGTGGATGGAATGAAGGTTCACTTACAAGAATAAGTGAAAGATGTGACTGGGATTTTACGAGATCTAATCAAAGACTTGAATTGGAAGGGGATTTGTTTCATTTTTTAATGAGCTTGACACAGGAAAATAACTATGCTCATAGAGACCTATTTCATTTTTTAATGAGGTTGACATAGTAAAATAACTATTCTCATGGTCCTTATTTCATTTTTTAAGGAGCTTGACACAAGACAAGGAACTATGCTCTAGATCCTTGTTTCATTTTTTAAGGAGCTTGACACAGGATAAGGAACTCTGCTCCAAACCCTTGTTTCATTTTTTAAGGAGCTTGACATAGGACAGGGAGCCCTACTTCATCCCTTGTTTCATTTTTTAACAAGATTGACACAAGACAAGGAACTCTACTCTAGTTTCCTTGTTTCATTTTTTAATGAGCTTGACACAAGACAAGGAACTTTTCTCCATCCTTGATCACAACCTGAAAGAGGCCATGGATTCCAAGAGGTTCTCATCAGATGGGAGAACAACACTCTGGAAGGGATACATGTCTAGGGATCCAAGTGAAAAATCAGGCTCTAATTCCCCCAGTATATGGTGTACTATATCACTGATCAGTAGATGCGAGCATGGAATAGGTGGCCACGTAATTAACCTGTGGTGGGGGTGATACGCTTGCACATAAGAACCATTTAGGGATGATGGTTGATGGGGAGTTGATTCATGACCAATGAATGTAAGCTGATCAATGATCACAATGCTTCATTCAAGCGGGAAACACATCACTTGAAATAGGGAAGAAACAAGATCTCCCATGACATAAACATAGTCATGGCCAAGGAGTAGAATAAAATCCAACAGGCCTTGGACAACCATCATGTCTATATAGACGGCCTTTCCTCCCAAAGTAATAGGAAACTTAGGAAGGATCCTTAACTGTTGACTACTTCTTTTGTTAAAATCTAATAGATTTTGGGTGATGGGGACAAGTTGAGGAGAACATAAAGCTTGCCAAGAAGTTGATGACATAATACTAACAGATGCACCCTCATCTATGACTGTGCTAGGTATGACCATATGGTAAGCCTATACTGTAATATGAAAAGGCACATAAGATGGAAGGTGATATCCTGACAGTCGACTCCAATCAAAAGAAGTTACTAAACTACTCGGAAGGGGTGTCGTAAGAACATGAGAGACTCCCTCTTGCTCTATGGGAACATGAGAGATGCACTCATGCACCTTGGGAATAGGAAGATTTCCATCCAATTCATTCAAAACTAAAGAAACCAAAAGAACCTTAGGAGTATGAAGTTCACTCTCTATCAGAAAGCTACAGTTAACTGAAGGTAGGGTCAAGTATACCATTTTCTCAACCAATGCTTGGTCAAGAACAGGCTCACAAGACGCACTTTCAGAAAGAGTAGGGTTGACCAAAGATGACTTTTGATCAATAATTGGATCAACTAGTGAAGGATCAAGGGAAAGATTTCAATAACCAGTTGGAAGACGAGGTTGAGAAGCTGTAATGTTTTCCGACTCTTTGGAAGCTTCATCCATTAAAGGAAAAAGGTGAATGGGATGATTACCTTCACACAACTTACAAGGAAAATTGACTTTTCCCTTCTTCCCATGAGCTTTGTTGTTACTAGTTGAGGGCTTGTCACCAGCATGATCACAAGAGACTAATGATAAAGGTCGATGTGAATCTGAAGACCACATTTCTAAGACCTTGGGAATACCAGAACAATTCTGAAGAAGGTGGTCACCCTTACATAACATGCAAGGAATTTTACTTTCTGGGGTTGGTTGGAAGATTTTTCTTCATTAGTTGCATCCATAGCAATGGTTTCTTCGTTTCCCCCTTGCTTAATTTGCTTCTTCTTCTTCATCCTCTTCTTCTTCTTCTTAGCTTCCTCGTTACTAGAATCCATACTTTCACTAAGCGAAGAGGAAGAACGGGGTGAAGAAATAGGTGAAGAAGGTGAGGGGTCAACTTTAGGATCAACATGAAGTTGATGTTGTTCATGTGGAGGAGAACTTGGTTGAAATGCAGTTTGGACACTCGGAACCACTGAGGTTGAAAATAACCAAACTGGTAGACCAATGGTCAATCTAGGAAGGGACAATGTTGCCATATAGGGAGCACCTGTATTTCCAAAAGAAGGAAAAAGGCTAGGATTCCCATTAGAGGGGTTTCCTTGACTGGTAGACTCAAGAAATGTTGCCATTGGTATCAACCTAAGATCTACTAAGGAGTATTTCCATAGGAAGGATGTTGTTCTGTGGTCAATTAATTTTAGAATTTGAGACAAAAAATTTTCCTTTTCCTATTTTAAGAGTCGATAAAAGGACAAAAAGGTGACTAGTCGCTTTCGTTGGTTTAGTGAGCTCGAAAGGACAAGTGCTTGATGATCGTTTCAAATCTAAGGAGTTAGAAAAGATTGAAATGACTACTCACAATACTCTAGGCAAAAAGGATTACCAAGTAACTGTGAACTACAATATATACCTCAGAAAATAGATTTACCAAGGACTTGACATATGTGCAGGCAATCTCCTTGAATGTTGTGTTTAGTGTATCATGTTTACAGGGTGGCAGACTCAACTTCCTATGGATAAATATTTGCAATCTATGAGGTTGTCCCTTTATATACTTGATGGTACAAGGAGCACAAGTCCGTGCTAGTGCTATCTAATGCAAGAGAAAACGATAGCTGTGAAGTTTTAAAGGCACTGGAACACATATCTAGCCTAGACCACTAAGTATGAAGTGTTAATGTTTCAAATGTTCCTTAGATTAATTGATAGATTTTAGAGTTGATCTTGAAATTATGTTTCGGTTTTAAGGCTCAACATAATGTCACCGAAACATCTAAGATGCAACTATATGAGAAAAATAAAACTTTCATTTCTATGAAAGCTAGATTAACCAAGGGAAGAAATTATAATCAATAATGCATCAAACAAAATGCATCATGCAAAATGCCTTCCACTAACTTTCACTTTCGTCTTCCAAATGCAATGCAAAAAGTAAAAAAAAAATTCACTTTTCACTATCCTAAATGCAACTTTTTGAAAGCAAAATGATTTTGACTTTACAAAGATGCACTTATATGAATTATAATTTTCTTTTCATTTTGAATGATTTGATGCCCCTAATATAGTTTTTAACTTTCAATCATCGAAAAATGTGATCTATTCTCAATGATGAATCTCAAAAAATAACTTCTCAATACAACTAATCTAATGCATTTTCACGAAAAGTAAATTTTGAAATATAAGCTAAAACAGATGCAAAACGATGTTTTCAATGATCTCTAAAAAAAAAAAACACTCAATTAATCAGAAAAACAAACATCTTAATGACACCAACAAGCAGAAAATGATGATCAATTGACCAGAAACCCTTTACAAATTAATCAAGGAAATCAATCAAAACATTGACAAATCCAAGCATACAGGATGGGAAAAGACCTTAGGGGCCAAGACACACTCAATTCTTAGGAAGAAACCTAAAAACTTCTCACATTCAAGGATCATCGCTACTTTATATACCCGAGCCTGTGATTATCGCTACTTTGCATAGGCAAACCCACGATGGCATCACTACTTTGTATAGAAAAAGTAGTGATGATTTCAGTATGACCAAATAATGAAGAAAAAGAATTCCATCACGGCTGTAAAGGTAAAAACCACGATGCCATCGCAACTGTTGAGGCTAAACCCATGATGGGCGAGGAATATGGGAAAAAATAAAAATATTCCAAGAAACAATCTAGACTTAGCACTCTAAGGCAATAATCAGTGATGGTATACACCCAGACTGATGCAAACAAGCTGAGGAATTGACAATTGGTCAAACTAATCAAAAGATCAGGGTGAAGGATTAGATGGAAAGGATCATATGCTCCCCATTATGGTTGCCATTTTGTTGACAAGGTTAATCCTCTCTGCAGAGAGAGACAATCCCTCTAGCCCAATGAGTGGGTCTAGCAACTAAAGTGACAATCAACTAGACATCTTCCTAGATTATAATTGAAAAGTATAATGAGAGAGATGACCTACCTCATTCTGATGCTATTCTGATTTCCTTTATTGAGAGCCTCGAATTGCTTGTGTCAGAAAATTGTTCTTGTTTCTCTCAGTACTTATGTACATACACAAGTGATCAATAGACAACAAATCATGTCAAAACCAATAGCAAATCCAATAATAACCTACTTAGCTTATCAAGGAATGCCAAGCTAATACATACATGAACATATATATTTTGGGAAGATGAACCAGCAATTGTATATTATTTAAAGAATAAAGGGAATCTTACAACCATAGCCTTGATGTTGAAAGGCTCTCCTTGAGTGTTAATCCAAGTCCAATCCAAGAAACTCTCCAAACACTCCTTCTCCAAGTCTAATGAACAACCTCTAAGCACAAGCTCAACATAGGGGTGAAAATGGACATAGACCAACCATTTGGGAATGGGAGAGGAGGAATTTATAGGCTGGGAGAGGGAGTGAGGACTCCTCCAAAGATAGGATTAGGCCCACATCTCAATTAGGTAGCTCATAGGGATAAGACAAAGAGGTCAAGTTAGGAGGATTCGACCTCATCTATGTGAAACCACCTCCAGCTTGCCGCTCTAGAAGCTTCTAGATCACAAAGCTTCTCATCCTCCTTGAGAAAATACATTTTTTGTATCATCACGGGTATGGAAGGGAATAGAGTGATGCCATTGCGGGTCAAACGCAGTGTAACAGGCGACCATCATGGTTTTGAGCTTCATAAGAGTGATGACCCTCATTTTAGGGTTTTAAGATCTATTTCTTCAGGGAAATCTCCAGAATTTTTCCAAGAAAAGTTAGAGGAGAGATTTGAAATGTATACATGGATGAGTATACTATATAATGATCATGTTTCAGGCACTTCAGGGTATGTCACATGGAAGTGCAGGAGGCGTGACAAAATACTATGTAACCATCCATCAAGGAACATTCTTGAGTAAAATATCATACATGTCCCACAAAAGGGAGGTGGGATAAGTTGTGAAAATCAGATACTGTAACACCCTCGAGCATGCCTTTGGATCTAGTGTCACTTATCAACTCACTAAGAGCCTGAACAATAATAAGGAAGATTAAGAGGATAGAGGAAAGCCTTTCCTAAATCCCTTGAAATCCGTAAATCACTTGGAGGGAGACCCATTGATAAGAAGTGTGAAGAAAAAAATATTGAACACATCCCATGATCTAGTTTACAATAGGGAGCCTCATCCCCATTTTTAGGAATAGTCTAAGAAAATTCAAACTCACATGATCATAGGCTTTAGAAATATCAAGTATCGGGAAGACCATGGATTGATTTGATAACTTCACCAAGTGTATGGCTTCTTAAGAAAGCAAGACCACATCATGGATCTAATTTTTCTAGAGGAAACCAAATTGTTCTTCTGATATGATTTCACTCAGAATAAGAGGACAAACAATTACCTTGGAAATGATATTTTAAATAGTATTAAAAAATTAAATGGCCCTAAAGTCATCAAAAGAGTAACCATCCTGCCTTTTTAGAATAAGGGTGATAAAATTAGAATAAAAGGACACAAATTATTTCCAAAATGTTAAGATTCAATCATCACTTTTGAGAGTTTTTCTTAGAAAAATCATAGAAAGTAGAAAAAATTTCAACAATAAGGACATATGGACCTTAACTGTTTCGTTTTTGCATTAAGAAGAAGGAAATCTATACATCCACTCCTGAAACATTCTCTTCCAAAGTCTTATTCATATCTTCAGATATGACCAAAGGAAATTTAGACATTACGTTTAAGATTTCCTAGATGGGGTACCAAATTAGATCCTTGAAAAGGAACAAAGTGTCAAAATCCCTCATTTTCTCTATATTTAGAAAAACACATGACTAAACCTTCCATTATGTTCATTTCCCATATTCAACTCAATTTTTTGTAATAATTTTTGAATTGATGAAAGAATTTTATATTATTGTCTCCCTCCTTTATCCAAATCGATTGGCTCTTTAAATGCCAATTTTATTCTTCTTTTTCCAACATAACCTAATGTGAAGATTGCAGGTCCCAAATAAGGGATAAATTACATTCAAGAAAATCATTGAATACACTATCCTCATAAATATGTTTGATGTGAGTTTCTATTTCTTTCAGTTCCACTTGAAATTTTCCATTATATGAAGACATGCATTTTTTGTAGAGGTCTTGATTCGAGTTATATTTTCTACAAATTGAGACATATATGAAATAAGAGAGATATAGATGCACCCAAGAATATCTTGCCAACTTGATAAAATATTCTTTGAGGAACTAAGAAGGATTGAATTTTAGAGGAGAAGGATAGTCATTTAGAGAAGAATTGAAAGATTATCCGAATCCCACCAAAGGCCACCCAAGATTTTAATATATTAGGATTTCCCAAGATATATTTAGAGACTAGGAAATGATCATGTCTTTTTGAGATTGCTTCCTCATTGACATGAATATTTCTATATATAGGAAATAATTTTATATGTTTCACATCCACCAATGTATGATTTTTTTTAGGAAAGTTGTAACTAAGCCACTCTATTGATTTTATATGGGGCTTCCCCCCAAACTTCCCTCAAGGAAAGGGTGAGTTTTAAATATCACTCTATTATAACATGATAATCCTCCAAAATACTTGACTCCACAAGGATGTATAAAAAAGCGATCATGTCTGCATAGGCACCATAAATGTTGATTATCGATAAAATTATACTTGGCTCTTTTCCTTCCACCCTTGCCACAATGGAAGAGTTTAACGATGAGGACGAACGGGTCGAGAAAGTAGCACTCCATATTGTGATAAAACCACCAAAAAGACTCAATGTATCCACTATACTGAAAGATCAATATTTTAAAAAGCTTCTGAAGCCACTCTAGCTCTAGAAAAATCCATCATTGTCTCTTGGATAAGAATTATGTTTAGCTTATGGATTTTTATCATTATTTTCAGGGATAGCTTCTTATGAGCACCATGATCCCTTTAGTGTTGAAGGAAATGATGGTCATGATGAGGCAATTTTTAAGGTATTCCCCACTCTAAGGGACCTAGAAAAAATAGATTTTTTGTACTTCTTGATGTCTAACATGACCTTCTACTATGCCTTAAGAAAATGTGATTTTTGGCATACCAATTTGGAAAGCTATAGATCCAGAGATAAATACCTCTAGGAAGAGGAGACCTCTTTCAATTTAACATGAGGTTGAAGGGAATAACGTTTCTAGGGAGCAGGGAAAAGGGTTGGAGACAAAAGGGAAGGGACGTAGAATTTGATAGGAGGATCATTAGAGATCGTTTAAACTTGAAAATGTGAAACTGAATCTGGGAAGGGGGCAAAGGAAAGGCAACAATCTGGCAAGAACAAGGAGTACTAGAAGGGGAATTAAAAGCATCGACATCAAGGGAAGAACCCTTTAAAGGACTAGTAACACTAGGAACCAAAACAAAGAGAGAAACTAAAAAATTATGGGGGGGGCTTAACATATCCATCCTATAAGGGGCTCATCCTCAAATCCATTATTGGAGAAAGAGAACTGAGAATAGTTGACACAGAATACCTAAGATAAATTTGCAATTAGAAATGCTCACATGAGTTTCTTGCAACCATCAACTCCTTATCCTTTTTAACCCATAATGTTTTCCATCCTGGAACTATGACAAAAGCTTTGTATCACTGAGCTTGAGAAAGACCAATTTTATGGCAAGAAAAACACTTAAAAGGGAGCCTCCAATAATCTATATTTTTAGACCAAGGGGACCCTTTGAAAAATATCTCAATCTTTCCCAATGAGCCATCCCTCAAGAGTACTTCCACCTAAATCTAGGTCCTTCTATGATTTGTCTTCAACTCCCAATTAGGATCTGGTGTAACGACTACAACCACCCTCCAAAATTTTGCCTATACTTCATTTTGGAGCCTCCCTCCTAAAATAACAATAACTCATCTTACACTGACCTAGGTACTTGTGCTTTGATTAAGCTTTATCTTCTGCTTATGGCTTGTGTTTTCTTGCATTCCTTATTGTCTAACCCGCAAGATGATATCTTAACTTGGTTTTAACCTGGATCCTGGCTTTCTTAGTGAACTACGCAAACCTTGAGGGAAACCAATGTTTAGTCTAGGAATTGTGCAGTCTAAGCTAGTAGTGAGCCTTCAGCTCCAAAACTACGCAGGACCAGTTGAAATCTTACTTCAGTTGGGAAACTACACAGAGCATGAGAGGCAGCCAGGGCCACTGAACCCAGGAATTGCGTAAATCTTCCCCTCAACTATTGCCCGATGCATGAGCTAGTGAGTTGTCCAGTTCCCTTAGGAACTGCACAATTTTCCATACATGCATGGAATATTTTTCCTAAAAAAAAGTAAAAAGTGAAAATAATCCATAAAATATAGGGATCTATTTTTAGTAGTCAGAGTTACACTTGAGTTATTTTTGGAAATTACTGCCAAGTGTCACTTTTTCCTAGATTTTGGCCTTCACATCATAAATCCATCAACCAAATCTATTTAATGGACACCCCCATAACTCATTTTCACATTCTATCTTGGATCTCTGTCATTCCCGAGGAGATCTAGTAACCTTCAGCATGGTCATCGAACTTTTCCGAGTAAGTCTTAATTTTCTAGTCTTTTGTTGTTTTTTCTGTCACTCTTGTTTGCTTGGCTTATGAGAGTGTTGTTTTTACTATTTGATTGAATGACCATTAGCATTTTGATTTGTTTTAGCTTGTAGAAGTGTTGTTTTAAGTTTTGCATTTCCTTTACCAAGTATTGCATGCATAACCCAGTTTTTGCACTAATGGTCGTCGTCGTGGAAACTCTCTCCACATGATTCACTTTTCTTCACCTTGATTGATTTTTGCACTCATTTTATTTGCATGCATCATCATTCACTCAGATTTGCACCCACCTTCACTTCTACTTTTATATCTACTCATTTTCATGTTGCCATTGGGCATATCTGGGCTTCCTTGGCCTGGATCTAGCTCCTCCCAAGCATGCACTACGCATTTACGGATCTCAAGGCCTTGCCTTGGCTCTAGGAATTTTGCAGAGGTTTCAAAGCCCTGGATCCAACCGCACACTGCGTAGTTCCTGGAGCCAGTCCTAAGCCTTGGTCACTGGATTGCGCAATGCACAGTCCCAACCAGCCTAAGCTAGACTGAATTGCGCATTATGTAATTCAAGTCAACAACACCTCCCCACTAGCAGCTAGAACTGTACAATGCACAATACCAACTGGCAATCAGTTACCTCTGAGAGCCAGTATTGTGAAATTCTTCTGAGCAGTTGCCCAACTTTTTTTTTAGTCTTTTCTCGAAGTCCTTTTGGTTTCACACTATGCATGCCATGAGTGTCCTCCCTGTCTCCAGGTACAACAGTCGTTCAAAAAATATCCATCAGTTGCAGGTAACATGGCTTCCAAGGGAGTTGCATTAAAGGATACTATTGAAATTAGCATTGGGGATGTAGTTGAGCAGGTGTTAGTTAATTTGACATTTTATGTAGACACTCAACTATTCATTGAGAAGGGAATGAAGATAAAATGGTAGGAAATGAAGGATATCTTTGCAGGAGACTTCAAGGAAGATCTAGAGGATCGGCAAGTGTATGTCAATATCCACCAGTTAGGCTTACACAATGTTTCATGCAGGTAACCTGCCTTCCCATGTGTGTGCATCATCCACTAGATTGTCTCACACACACATCTTGAGACTAGGACATTGGGTAGTGCCAGTGGAGCACAACCTGCTACCTTTAGGATGAAGAATTATCATAAGATGTATCACTTACCTCAACCGGTAAACTGTGTGGATGAACTTTTCTATGCCACCCACAACATTGTGAACACCAAAGATATTATAAATCATTGGGTGAAGGAGTCGTCAAAGTTCAGAACCACACCCAATCATGTTTATAAGATGAAGTAACTCAGAAATCCCTACCAGTTCTTGATAATCTTTGCATGCAGATTATATGGTCAAGAGAGCATGAAGACCTTTTTGTAGAATTGGGTGGTTGTGTTGCACCAATTGGTGAATGATGGAAAACCATTAAACTAGTCGGATTTGTTGGCTCATAAATTGAAATTCCATGTAACTAACACCCAAAATATTCCCAAGTATAAGCAAGCAAGAATCTACATGTTCGCATATTTACTTGATGCAATCTATGCCCAACATTAGTTTCCTGGCATGGGTTAGATATGGACACCACAGGAGCATGTCGTTAATATTTATTGCAAGTTTCTTTCCAAGTGCATCTACCGAGGAGTTATGGCGAGGCTATCTAACCATTTCATCACCTCAATGTACAAGTTGATATTTGAGTAGGATCCACCTTACATGCCACAAGAAGCGATGGAGGCATTACTTAACATTGCAGATTGGTATGCCTCACCCGATGGCACCTTCATCAAGATGTTTGGTAGAGAAATTCCTCTGGATGTTCTATTAAGGTATGTCAATAACAAGTTGGTCATGCAAGAGGTTGCATATCACATCTCCATAGGGTTATCAGCATGGTTGCATAGGATGAATAAGGCACCATGGTCTACTCTTCCTTTTCAGATTGGATTGTACGATATTAAGAGCTTGAAATATGAAGATTTCGAAGCTAAGGAGATAACAAACTTTGAGTTCGGAACTAGAGATTACAATACGTATGATCCCCACGAGATTTGCAAGAACATTATGTGAGGGTGTATTATCCATGGATCCACGGGGCATGTGATTGGGCAAAGGATGACCCTTGGAGATATTGTTACAACCACTCCAAGATTAATGAACCAGTCATTATAGCCACAGAATGGAAATATGCTCTGTGGGTAGCAACACCATAGGAAGCAACAAAATTAGTACCAATAAGCAGCAAACCGGTGCAAGACAAGGGTAAGAAGAAGATTGCCAAAAACCTAGAGGCTAAGCAAAGCTACAAGTTCAAATAATATCCTCTCACTGAGAAAGCAACTTTGGCAATGGAGGAAAATAGGCTGCGTAAAGGGAGAATATCGAAGGAAGAGAGAAAAGAAAAGGTTGGAGGAAACAGAAAGGAAGTTGCAAGAAATGGAGAAGAAGTTGAAAGAAGAACAACAACTAAGAAGGACAGAGAGGGAAGAGAAGCATAAACAAGAACATGAAGAAGGGAAATGCGCGATGATAGAGAAAACTATTCCTATACATGTTGAGGAGTCAGAACAACCAGCAGATGAAGAAGAGGGTGAGCAGATACAAGATTGGGAGCTTTCTTAGCAGATTGAGGAAATGGCTGAAGCAATGGACATGGAGTTGGCACAGGAGCTACATGACCAAGATACCGACCTCATGTCGAGAGCATCCAAGGTAGCCCCTCAGTCTCCACCACCTCCAGTATCAGAACCAATCCAGAGCAAGCAAGGAGAGGTTGTTCTCCTGTATGATGATCCAATGATGGATGTGTACAATCTGTGATTTGATGAGCTGCAGCAGGGGATTGTATAGGCACGGAAAAATCATTTCTCGAATGATCATGCGTCACCTGCATTTATGAAGGAAAGGGTGATAGTTCCAAATGTCAAGAAGCATCCAGTCACCATGGTTGATGACACTATGGCTTATGCAGGAACCACAAGCTCAAATGTCAAGTTCCTGTTAGCAAAGAAAGAACATATGACAAAGAACTTGTAAGCAACCAAGAAAAAAGCAAAATAATCCACAGGATCCGTAAAGGCAGAAATGAGGAAAGCGATACTTGCCGAAGTATCAACTCGTGAGGCCACCATATCGAAACTCTATGATGGATTTTTCATCGTGCATAAGGTGATTGTCCATCTATTTGGTTTCCAGTGGAAAAGAAGAAAGATTGTCCAAACTCTTAGAGACATACACACTGCTATCACCCATGTTCCGGAATGGACAATGAGATATAAAGCAGCTCTGCTTCACTTACCCAAGATGATGAAGCCACATGCAGAGCTAGACAAAGCAATGATCCGGATGCAGATCCAGAACTATGAGCAGCTCGCCCCGTTTGTCAATAACATATGGCCTTAATATACACGATTGTTTAAGATTTTGGATGTCATGGTGAGAACGCATATGATCATGTCAATCGGTTCCCTCACCATAGCCAAAGAGAAGAACCAAGTCCAACTATAGACTAACAAGTTCATGGAGCAACTAAGGTAAGAGGCCACCAGTGATGACTTAAAGATGAGTGCAAAAAACATGGAAATGTACATTGGTGGTCCTACCATAGTCAAGACCATGTTACACATGCTTCAGGATGAGTTGGACAAGGGTTCCAAGACCATATACCCACAAGTTATGGAGGCTAGAGTCCACTATCAGAAAGACATTATCAAGGAGTATGGGGACACCATAGCATAGTACCAAGCTTGTTATCAATACATCAAGGGAGTCATCAAGTGGATGTTGTCGAGTTGGTCTTTCGCCAAACTTCTGAGTCATCGTGTTTTGTCTTGTTAGGATGTCTCTAGCCTATTTTGTCTCACATGGGTACATGTGGAAAATGTACATTATTTGTAAATATGTTGTAAGTGAAATTCCAAGTGTCATTAGTGGAATGTGAATAGCCACTATGTAATGTAATGAGTTATTTGTAAAGAAGTTGAAGAGTCATCAGCGTAGTTAAAGAGTCAAAGGGGAATTTCAAGGGTCACCCCACCCATTGTTATAAGCAGAACCTCATAACCCATAGAACAATTTTGTGGGAGCCAAGATTTTGGCTAGGATTAGGCTTAGAGAAGGCTTGGGAGTATTGTGACGAGCCTTGGTTTCTCCACAATGTAGAGTGAGTATACTTCTTTAGAGGAGTAGGTGTTCTTGAATGTAAATTTCCACTATTGGGGCTAGTGGTTGTCAATGGTGTATGTATGGATGGAACTTTCACTTATAATAATAATAACTGAGCTAACACATTTTCATGCATATGTTGTTATTGTAGTTGGACTATTATGGTTTTTTTAACAATGTATCCTTTTTAACTTACACATTTTCTTATGAACTATTTTGTTTGCAATTGTATGAATCTGGTTGAAGGCATATTGTTGGATACCTATCACTTTGGTTTGTGGGCTATTCCGCTTTCTAGCTTGTGATGTCATTTTCCTCATGTGTTCCTTTCAAGTTGCGTACTATTACATGCTTCTAAGGGAGACACTTCTTTTCCCCCCTCTATGTGTTAGAACCCCCATGCATCTCAGTTGACTCGCTGCAAGGTCACACACTTGATTCTGACCAAAGTCATCATACTTATCTCTGCGTGCTATCGCGGTCAAGGCACTACATTACCACCCACTGCTGGGACTCCTACTCCAAACGGTCTGAGGTCTAGTTGAGACTTCTTACCAGGGAGATCCCCTTGAATGTTGGCGGGTCCAATATCATCAACAGGCTCCAAGCTAATGAACCTCCCAATATTATTTCCTAAGGTTGGGAAACAATCCTTATTACAAAATAATAAAGAAAAACTATGAAAAATGGTGCAAACTTTTTGAATTGTGATTAATTTTTTGATAGGGTCAAAATCCATAGACCATTTTTCCAAAACAAAGCATAAGGCCCCCCAATTCCAAGAACCATCCAATATTTCTTCACAATCCTCTTCAGATACAAATTTAAAATTGAGCCAACCCCTTAGCAAGATGTGAAATATTAGTAAATGCCCTAATAGGGGCTTCCATGAAGTCTCCATCCAATTATCTAGAGAGCCTTCTTTGATAAATTTCTTGCAAAACTGACCAACCAAGGTCCTCCAAAGGATCTGTAAGAGATCCTTGAACTTGATGTCTTGACCAACCACCATCGCAACCTTCATTGTCTTAAATCAAATACACTTCTTTTTTTTCATATGAATCATAGCAATCACGTTTCTCTGCTTCAACTAGACCTTTATATTGATTCTAAAGATAGCCATTGTTTTGAGGAGGCACCAAAGGGGAAGGCACTTATGGGGTGGGAAAGTCAAATGATTTAATGAGAAAAAAAATACCATCTAAATAGGTAGACATGGATCGTTGATCCTTTAAAAATTTTGGATTTAATCCAGCAATCCATGTCGACAAATCCGAACTACCTAGGGGCCCAATCAGAAAAGACTTGGAGCAAAAATTTGACCAGGATTTGAAAATTTGACCAAAGTATAGACTAACTTTGTAATCCACCAAATGAATCCCCATGTTGAACTAGACCTTCTAAAAGAATAAACCAATTTATTTTCTCATTAATTATACCATTACATTATAAAAAACATGGTAAACACTTAAATACAAACCAAATGTCATTATATATTATTGAAATTTAATCTAAAATAATATGGTATACACTTGCATACATGATACATGTTAATTCATACTATCCAGTGATAATCTAAAATTGTGCACCAAGATAACTAATACCAAATAAGCTATATAACACTACTTCATAAAAATGGATATTAATAATAATAAAATGCAATGATTTGATTAGGACCAGGGAATTATACAAGTGGAGAAAAAAACAATTAAAAGGGTGAAAGAATGGAAATATAACATAGAACTAGAAAAACAACACATGGGTATAATGAAAAGTGATGTTGTAGAGGATCAATGGATCCATAAATGAAGGCTAAAACAATTCAAAGAAACTTGAATTATATTAAACTAATTAAATAGGTGTGGATACTACATTAAATTAAGTAGTTGTAAAGGATGTATTTGTAAAGAATGTTATTGGATGGTCATATTTAGCAAGGTCCAAATGAGACTATAAATCATGTGAATTTTAGTGAATATGGACGAATAAATTAACAAGAATAAGAATGAAACCAAATAACTTAACAAACTATGATGTAGTTAAATTAACATATAGTATGAAAAGCAATCATAAAATAATAAAAAATCATATTATAAAATTAAAACACTTAAAAAAATTAATTTTAAATGATAAAATTCAATAATAATAATAATAAAATCTCAAAGCGATATATATCATGTAAGCCTATGTATATAGTCTCAATGCTATATATATCATGTAAGCCGAACCTTTTCATTCAGTTATCTATCCATTTTTTAGAATGAACAATAAATTTAAAGCATTAATATACCTAACCATTATCCATTGTATTCTAGAGGTATTCATGAAATGATAGCCGTAGAAGGAAATTTACGAAATAGTGGAGAAATAGAGAAATGTAATCCTAAGTATTAAAATAAATCTCTTTTTCTGGATACTTTTGCTTCACAAATAATTGATTTTCATTGACACAAATAATTATAATTAACATATAAAACTTAATTTGACCAATTAGGATGTAGGAGTATCGACCCCCTTAATCAAAACTGATAATTCAACCGTCTGGAAGGTGAGGACGTTGCAACATGGCTGAGGGGAGGGGAGGGGAGAGGAGAGGAGGGGCGGCGATTTTCCTTCCAAATTGTGTAACCACCAACTCATTTGTTATGTAATTGCTATTTGGCGGAGTGTAGTTACCAAAATAGGGAGAAGAGAAGCTCCAACGAACCACGATATTGTTTTCTCTTTATATAATAAAAAATAAAGAATAAGAATATAGCCTGCGGAGGAGGTATTAAAGAAGGCGTTGCTGTGCAATTTGTAATCGGATTTTGATATATGAATATTCGTTGGAGGTTTCTAGAACCTTGAGTTCATTGCGGCAGAAAAGGAGGCGGAAGGAGCCAAATATCCATAATCCATACAAATCGATTTTAAGGTCGCTATCACCAACTGATAATGACGACGTTTGGCTGAGCTAAGAGAGGTTGACTTAATAATAATAATAATAAGTTAATTTCACCTCACATCAACACAAATTCATTCTTTGCCTATACTTCTTATAATATAAATATAAACGAAAGGCATAACAAGTGGCAACTAGGCTCTTCTAATCATTTGGAGGTTCCACGGATAACATTTTTTAAGTAATTGAATTATAGAAAAATTATTATAATTTATTTGTTTAATTAGTTGGGTGTAGATATTATTAGTTATTAGGTTGATTTATCATTGTTATTTAAAGAAAATTATGTTATTTTGAATTATTATTAGTGGTCTTTAAGGAGGCAAGTTTTCTCATATGTTAAATGCTTCTTGCTCTTGAACCATTAACCTATTTCTTTAAGTATAAAGAAGACAAACTCTTAACCAAATATAAATAATTTTAAAGCATAATACTATATATAATTATACCTTCTATATAAAAAACATATACAGATTATCAATATTATAAAACATCTATAAAATCATTTAATTATTAAATCTAAATAGGAAAATTTTCTTCTATCTCCCAACTACCAAAAATATACCCAAATATATAATTAATTAAATAAAATTTAAAATATAAAAAATAATTCCAAAATAATATGCCATCCTACCCAGTCACCACCAAAACTAAAATCAAAGCGTACACTACTATTTTTCAACTCACCTTACAAATATTATGACAAATATGGAAAGAGATTATAGTTATGATTAGTACATTATCGTGTCGGTAGTGTCGCATAGGATGCCCACAAATTGTCGGTGGTATCGAACAGGATGCCCAAAGATTACGGTGACATAAAGATGGGTAGGAGAATGTATGCATTTTCTAATCGATTTAAGTATCTGTCATCATCTCTTTGATATATATATTATTAGGGTGGGAACATAGTTTCAACATTATATTATTCGATTACCACATGGAACATCATGCTTGTTTATCAATAGAACTTTAGAGTTAAAAATTATGGTTTCATTTTTAATTTACATCTACAGTTTCTTATAAGAAGAAATAATGAATATTTTAATATTATTTATATATATATAGAGAGAGATTCAACTTTCCTTTATAATGGGATTTTGTTACAGTACTATGAATCAATATCATGGCTTACTAATATCATATGCCCAAAAACCCATAATTCATGACATTATTTTTAACTAATCAATTTAATTAAATGGGAAGAAAGGGTATAACTACTTTTGAGATAAATATCAACCTTTGATATATGACTATTGTTAAGAATATTCTAGAATATTCCATGGAGGTTAAATCCCTACAATCCACCTAATAATTATTGATAATTAAATCAAGATTCTAGGACTCATGTTCCAAAATAGACATGCATATTGGCGAAAACTGCATTTTCATGTGACCTTTTGCATGTCTAAGAAATATTTGCTAAGCTATTCAACAAGTGTGGTTGTGGGAATTTGACCAAATCCTTGTTAGGATGTCGAACGAAAGGAGGTTAATTGATCCTAGGAGCCTATGAAATGCCTTGGATCTAGCTCTCGTGCTAAGCACCAAAATATCTCATTTGGAAGGTCTAAGCACTATTCCTCCATATGATCCAACTTTGCAGGTTAAGCTAATAGACCAGAACTATTATATATAATCAAATTGCATTCTCAGTTATGGCATTCTTAGCAATAGAATGATGCAAGGGAGGCACAAGTTTGTTTAAAGGAAGAAATCCTTATTGTTACTCCAATGAAACTATGGTTATCATTATTTAGTTGCACCCACTACTTATTATTATGAAGAAATTGAGACAATTAGTTAATATCACAATTAACAATTAAACAAACATGTTGCAGTGAACAAGGGCTTATGGAACAAATAACCATCTCTAAGGTTTAGGGAAAAGTTTTAGGAGAGGGAGCTAGTTAACATCTCTAATATACAATTGTGTGGTGAGGGGAATAATGGTTCTTGGCAAGGACATAGAATTCATATGAAATTTCACAAGTATCCTGCTTAGTACCTCTAATCATACCTTCAACAACCTTGTTGAATTTGACTTTGGCATATATTTTTCTAAGATACATTTGTTTATGTTTTACTTCTTCTTTAATCAACTTAGGGTCATATTCATGATGGGAACAACTAGGATATATTAATTGCCACTATAAGATGAATAGGTAGAACCCCATATATTATAACAAGTATTCTCCATCTTACAACAGCCAAATAGGGACCTATATCACTTTCTTGTCATACTTGTCTTGATAGAATTTGTCATAATTCATAAATGACTAAGCCAACTAGAAAGAAAGGGTCTATCAAAAAGGCTATAGGCTGACCATAGGTTATAATTTAGCTTCATGCTCAAGGGGTTGTTATACCTTCCTTCTCAAGTTTATTATGGTAAATACCTACAACATGGGTCATTAGTTATGTACTATATTACATCCATTGCACATTCTTCACCTACATTGGACATTCTTCACCTACCCCTATAGTTGTTTTGTAGAAAGCTTAAAATTAACCTTAAATTGGAACTAAAAATCCTTTCAAATTTCCAAAGCATACTTCTAACTTACATAAAAAAAATTGGTTGCTTCCTTTTAAATTTTAAAAAAATATCATCACCAATGTATAAACAAAAATTTTGACAAGGAAATGGAATAAAACGAAATGTATGCTTCTCTCTATTGAGATTATCTTGCTTGTATGTAGAGGTACATATCTATGTCTTTATTGTCTCTATTTGTTAATAATTGACTAATTAGTCAAAATACAAAGAAAGTTCTTAGCTTCAAAGATTGCTTGTAACTCGCCTTTTTGAATCTTATAGTTTACAAGTAGAAATAGAGTACTAGTTGGGGCATTTCTTGCAAGTAGAAATGGAATACCATTTAGGGCTCCTCGGGGAACATGTAGTAGAGAGGAAAGAGTTGCAAACAAGGAATTCAATGATGTTGCAACCTATATAAATAACATGATCACTTGGGGCAATCGAAATACTGGGAATGACTAGGGTAACTTGAGTTGTTACTCCTCCTTTAATAGCTTGAGGTCTAATTTTGGTCTTAACACATTATGCTTTATGTGTAGAGATAGCAGTGATGCAAGGAAATGAGGAGATGGTGTGTAGAATGGTGTTTGTGAGGTGTTGTGTAACATGGAATATTTGGTGTCATTGCTAAGACATAAGATGAATTGTTAGAGATTGTCAAGTGCATTTTTTCAAAGTGATTGAGTGCATTGTTAAGTGCAATTTCAGAGTGATTGAATGTGTTCTTAAACTCAGCCAAAATGGCCACTCGAAAATATATTTGTTTTCATAATTTATTTATTTTAATTAATTGATTAACTCTAAAAATTGTAAAAAAGTAATGATATAAACTAGGGAAAAATCTCATATCATGTAGCTTTCAACCAATGAAAAATTAGGTCATTAAAATTTAATAAATAAGAAAGATAATTTTTTTTAAAAGTAAATCCATTTAATATGCAATTTCATGAGAACTTTGGATAGGGTTACAAATTTGGATGAATGAATACAAGATAAAAGTGCCTTGAATGCAAGAAAAAGCTATAGTCCCAAATAAAGGTAGGAGTTACTAATGACTACATTTTATAAATATTTTATTTATATGTAGATGCTATCTTCAAATTTTGTGTTTTGATTATTTAAGTTAAAATGGAATTTGGCCTTCTTATATAGGATTTTAATTTTGTTGAAGGATTTATATTTTTTAACTAGAACTCTGAATAAGTATGATGCTACTCGTGGTTGACTAGTTCGATTGAACATTATCTTGTTTCTTAAGTGATACTCAATGCCTAACCTTTTCATATCTTGTGCTTTGGTTTACTAGTGTTTGGTGGGAGGGGGTGAAAGTATTTTTTCCATCCCATATAGAATTAAATTAATGTATAGAGATTTATGCCTTAATCAAACTCCGAAATAGAGATGATGCCACTTGTGATTGACTAGTTTTATTAAACCTAACGCTATTTTTCGAATAATCCCATATTCCCAAAAGTTGCTTTCCATGAAAAATGTAGCTTTTATGAAAAGGTGTGTTTGTTTATTGATGGAGAATGGAATTTATATAGAAATATGTTATTCAATTAAAGATAGTATTGTAAATATAAATAATATATAATAATAAATATAAGATGAAAAGAGTGAGTTTATAAAATATGATATTGAGATTGTGATAGCATTAAAATGAAAATAGATGATAATAATAGTATTAAAAAATTACAACTATCTAGTTTTATAAAGGTGTATAAATGTCATTGTTCTTTAAATATGTGATTAATAAAAATAAAAATATATTTTTTGAATGGTTGGACGCACTTAAAATTTAATATTTTTCTTTTTAAAATTAAAAAAGTTTTTCAAGGTAAAAGAGGCTAGGGTGATAAGGGGTCTTTTTATCTCCCTAGTGTTTCTTCATTGGTTTATGCGAGTGAGTTGATCATTTTTATAGCTTGGGGTTTATCTTATTCTTCTATAATACACATTATTTTGCAAGCAAGGGAAATGTTGGTTAATGAATAAATAAGCAAGCCCAATTTAAAGCTTTGTTTGTACTCTTTTTTTTTTTTTTTAAAGTAAGAAATTTTATTTCATTAGAATATAAACAGTAATATGATACCTGTAGCTAGAAACTACATGTCCATAGGGTATATTTTTAAAGGGGCCTTAACTTGATCTAAAGGAATTAGAAAAATAAAAAATCTTACTAAACATAGAGGTAGTTTGAAACTTAAATTCCTAAGAGTGTCAAGACTAATCAAGAGCTAGAAAATTATCCAATTTATAAGGAGGTTTTGACAAAAGGGAATCAAAACTATCCTTTTCTTCAAAACCATAATGGCATACAAAACTTAAAATATAGCAAGAACAACAAATTACTAGAGTGCAATCATAACTAAAACTTAGAATTAAGGATGGGATGAATCTATTAGATTTCTCTTAACCTTAGAGAGCTCAATGGGGTTGTTCTAAGAGATGCCAAGAACATTAGATACAATGTCATCACTTCTCTTCTTAAACATTCAAGAGTTTTGCAAATAAATCTTCTTTTCTAGAGTGGTCACTCATTGGTTGAGGTTGGTTCAATCCTATCAATGCTCCATAAATGTCCTAGAAACAAATGATTTTGTGTACCAATACAATTCCACCATGCCATAGAATTTTGTTTCTCTAGAGTGAATGTGTCCCGAGTCTTGCACAAAGTCCCTCACTTGTTAGTTGAATGCATAATTCCCCCCAAGAAACCTACTTTTCCTTCACTTTCTCCTCGGATGAATGAAGTCTCTTCCTAAATACTGGTGAAATGGAGCATTAAAATCTCTCTGTAGTGGTGACTGTATTGATTTTGGGCTTGATTTTCTTAACAAAAACCTTAACATGAGCATTGGTTTGAGGTGCCATAACAATTAGGGTGAACAATAGAGTGAGGCTAGACAGAATCAAAAGGGACATAGAGCAAGATGAACCAATAAAAATAACTAGAATGGTAAGGAGAGGAGTCAAAGTTATTACTAGTATCAAGGTCACGCATGGGAGCCAAGGTGGAGGAGCATGCTTTAAACCCTTCAAACTTAACGTAGTTATTTCCATCATTGTGAGTATATGGTCTGACATCCTCATGCAAGGGAGAGCACATTAGCAGAGACCTCTAATTACCATTCTTACCCAACAATTGAGTATCATATCCATAATGAGTTGCATCGTAATGGTTGTTTGATTACCAACATGTAGAGGGATGAGTGACAGGGTCATTCACCAAGAATGCTTGGGAATTGCATTATTGACATGTTACCCAATATGAGGAACTCTACCTTCCTTTTAATATGTGTTAGGGATAGGAATATTTCTCATCTGCAATTTTTTAGTGACTCTACCATGGCTATCAATTGGATAAATAATAGGATCCAAGTATGAAAACTAATTTGATACAAGTTTCTTTGCAACTTAAAGAGATCCCTAATCTTTTTCATGAGATGATCTTCACACATGTTTTTATAGAATTGAATACACAAGCTGAAACTCTTTCTAATGAATGAAGCATTAAATATGGAAATCAATAGACATGTCATAGAAGATTTTTATAAGCACAATATGTTTCTTGATCTAAATATAATATTCAATAATTGTAATAGTATATTTTCCTTAGTTATGTGTAACGAATAGCAACAATGTTTGTCTTTTCCCCCAATAGAGGGAGTAAAATACACTTTTCTTCTTGCTTTTACTCCCTCTATTACGAATAATAATAAATTTTGTATTGAGCCCTACTAGTGGGCTTACATGTCTCCTATAATTTTGCTAGCGCTTGTGCACCTGAGGAATGTGCTCTCCATTTTGAAACTATGGAAAGTGCATTTTTTTCTTTTCGTGTAAAATTTACAAATAAAAAATTAGATTAATGTTCACTAAAGATTCACCATTTTTTCTAGGTTACAATGCTTGGGGAAACCCCCACGTATTTCCCCTCATTACAAGGATGGTACCTAGGGTAAACCCTAGAACAATCCTTGAGTACCTATCCTCATTTCGAGGATGGTACCCAAGGTAAAACCTAGAATCTTTAGGGCACAAGGTTAGACAATAATGAGGCTTAAATCCATTGCAATAATATACTCATTAAGAGCTCAACATGTCACTTGTGAGAGTTGAAAGTGATAGGGATGATAAAAACATTCCTTCCAACCGTCATAACTAAACTAAACTAATAACAATTATTATTATAAACAAAAATAGTATAAAAAGAAAAAAAAGCATTATAGAAAGTGTAATAAATGGTAAAATAGACACTAAAATATAAATAATAAGAGAGTGTATATTTCTCAATTCCTTCCCTTATAAAAAGGCCACTTATTTCAAGATTTGAGAGAAAATGGTTATATCTATTCTCATATCAATAAAGCATTCAAAGTTGTCTCTAATCCCAAATCCAATTGCTCTATTTCCTCTCCCCCTTAAGGCCTTGTTTCTCTCCCCCATATAAAAGGAACATCCAACATAATTGCTAAGATATTGTCAAGAAATACAATTAATACCATTTTTAAACCTCTAAAAACTAAAGCAGATGTTCTAGTAAACCAAGAATAAGTCTTACCACATGTTAGGTTCATGGGTTACCAGATTCCATGTTCATGCGAGAAGTCATACATTGGCCAAATAAGACATCCCTTCAAAGTTTGCTTTAAAGAGAATATATTTAATACCAACCATCTCTCGCTATCAAAGTTTTCCATTTCTAAGCACTCTTTTAATTCTAAACACCTTATCTATTTTTATCAGTCCAAAATCGTTACCACTATTCCTTTTTACAACTCTAGAATCATTAAGGAAGCTCCTGAGATTGAGAAGCATCCCAAAAATTTCAAAAGATAAGACAAATGTAATCTAAATCATTCTTGGAAACCTATTATCCATCATCAAACTCATTAATTTGTTCTTCTCCAGCCCCCTCCCACTACCCCTTTTCTCTATTTCCTTGCTTTTCCTAGACTTATTTTTGTTGAAATTGTAATTAGTGTTGGTCTTCATAATGTAATGAAAAATATATCATTGATGTAATTATTATATTATTCATTATTATTATTTATTTTTGGTCAAATCATGTTTGTCATGCTTGTAGAGACAAAAGGGTCAACTCTAAGATAATTCAGCCTATGTGGAAGCTATTCAAGCCTCCTAGGTAGTTATATATTAGAGTCAACTCGACATTTTGGATTAATTCACTCACTCATCACATCAACCATCAATTTATCTGCCTAATTAATAAGAAAGAGAGTTGAAGTCAAAGGAAAGACAAGGGAGTCAAAGAAGAGAGAAAATTTTGAGTTTTCTACCTTGTTTCTTCTCACATATGCAAAGATTTTGTGGCATCTCTGAGTTAATTACATGTTCAAAATTCAACCTCCACTATAGGACCAAAAATTCTGTGATTTTGACCAGACTTCAGAAGATTTGATCAATATTGACTTTTGTTGACTTTGACTTCTTGGAGGAGACTTGCAGGAGGGTCAACTTGGGATCTTTTTGGTAGTTTTTGGTCTTGGCCTTGGGTCTTAGATATCTCATTTTTATATGATTATATAAGAGAAGGATTGTTGGGTTTTCCACTTTGTGGGGTTTTTCCTTGGCTTGGAGCCTAAATCTTGGTGTCCCTTGTTTTTCTTGTGATCTTTATATTTTTCACATTTTTATAATTTCTTTATGAAGAAGATAACACAAGTAATAAAAATCCAACTAACACTCACAAGTAATTATCAATTTAAGAGAAATCAAGCATCATCTTCAATACCCTTGGTTTCTCAACATTGTATTAGAGCTAAGGTAAAAGGAAGAAGCTTGAAGATCACAACTTGTTGGAATACATAAAGACACTCTTGCAACATCTATCTATCTGTCTATTAAAGAAAAGTAAGAAGGCTTGAAAATCATATTGTTGAAAATGCCTTCACAACAACCATCAATCTCTTAAAGATATCATTTAAGGCTCTTGGAAATATCATCAAAGCTCTCGCTCACTCATCAACATTCTTGAAGAAATTATTATGAAAATATCTTCTTCTTTGACAAGTAAGTACTCTCCTATACTCTATGTATAATTCTCCCATATAAATGGTATCTATTTATAAGGATGCAAACAAAATTAATGGTGCTTCTAACTTCAAGGCTCAGAAAAAGAGAATTAATTTAGTCCTCAAAGAAAATGAGGTCATGCAATTTGTTGAAGGCAATGTTCTAGTACCAAAATGTAGGCTTTAACCCTATAAAAAAATTACTTGCAAATAAATTCTTCAAACAAAAAAATAAATAATGACGAGAACATAAAAAATATACACAGATATTTTCTCTTGGAACCCAACCCGGGAAAACCAATTTGATTTTTCATTATTTTCCTTTCAATGATACATTACATTATATACATGTTTAAGAATTCATAAACCCCAATCCATTATCCCTGGATTAGAACATAATTGTAGTTCCCTTGACAGGATCTACAAAATGCCATGGGAAAAGAACCATCATGCCCAGAACCATGCACAAAAAACATTCGAAAAACTAGGGGTAGGTCCACCCACCATCCTTGGGTTTGTCCAACTATTATTGGATTGACATTAAAAAAAAATCTCGAGGCGTTGCCCCAGACCCCATGCAGCAGGGTGGTAGCCCCCGGGTAACCCCCATACGTAACCAAGAAAATAACAATGCTCAAGAAGTATCCAAATACAACAAGGGATAAATTAGAGCTCAAAGGATTCTCTTTGAGTCTATCAAAGACCATATTATCTCTTTTGTTTCATATTTTTCTACATCCAAAGAAGTCTATCATAAATTGCTCAAATTATATTTTGTCAACACTAACGGCCATAAGATATCTCTAAGGAATCAACTCTATGGAATAAGAATGACAAAAGATGAATATGTGGCTTCATACTTTATGAAAATATCAAAAATAAAAGATCGACTTCAAGGACTTGGAGAAACCATATTAAATCTTTTGACTTGATCCCTTTACTTTGACCTTCACTTAATGAATACCTTTATTAATTTATGATTAAATCCTTAACGACTAACTGGTATTATTCTATATTAAAGGCTTCTTCATACCCATTTGTGATTATTTTATTCTTTGGTCCCTAATTATGGGTGCAATGTCCATCTGAAGTGTTGGACAATATTGAATATCCTCTACATAGTTCAATTAGAAAAATTCTCTCAATATAGATCATAGTTTATAAATTACTTTATTTTAGAATTTTTAAGTATATATAAATATTTGCTACATATTCAATTTACTAAAAGAATTAAAAAAATTATTTAAAAAAATTAAAACAGATTCATTAGAATGTGAAGAAAAAGGAGAAGTACACTTGTTATCACTAAGTTGTAATATTCCTTAGTATAATTTGTCTAAAATATTAGGGAATGTGCTTCATAAAATTATACCATGAATTTCTACATAAAATTTGCACAATTTCACATAGTCGAAATTACTTTTAAATTAAATTAAATTTGCAATGTAAAAAACTAAAAAATGAAGTGAAATGTTGCAGCTCCAACAATATTTTATTAATGGGATTCTTAGGAGGAAATTTACATAAATTCTTTAGATAGAACCTAGTGAAGAAACTATGAGAAATTTTTCCTTGGATTTCTAGATAATTCATTCCTTTAGTTGCATATTTTGGCCTTCTTGCATATCAAAATTTGGCCCTCCTTGTTGATGCAAACTTGGCCCTCTAATTGAGAAAATTTGGCCCTTCTTGGAGACCAATAAATTTGACCTTGGGGTAGGGATAGCTTGGCTCCTTAGCTGATGGAATAATTCATCCCTTTCGATAGAATCAATTCATTCTCCATAATTTATTTTACCCTTAGTAGCTCTTCCTCGAAATCACTGAGAGAATTCATCCTCCTTTAATTGGAAAATCGACCTTGTAAATTTAGTAGTAAATCAACCCACCTAAAGCTCAATAAATCCATCCTTGACAAGCTAAGAAGTTCGTCGATACAATATTGATGGAAACCAACTACTCGGCCTAGAAATTTGTATCAGCAGGTTTGACCTCCCTAATCACATAAATTTCACCCCCATATTCTATCCCTTAATTCTCCATAATTCGGCCTTTCCCATAGACTGATTTGTGCCCTAAAGATGGTGACTCATACCTTACCATAAACAGACTCACCAACATGAATTACAGAATAATTAGACCTCTCTTTTGGTGGGTGTGCATCCTCCTTCATAGTCATTGATATCCCCCTAAATTCAATTACTAACCAGGTTGGCCTTATAACCACCAAAGCCCGCCACCACCAGCTAAGGTGTATATCTCAACATTGAATATGGGAAAAAATGAGGGTTTCTCCCTCACTCAGAAATTTTCTCAACCTCCTTGATAATTTACAAAATAATTTCCTCCTATCCAATCATGAGTCTCCTTCTCCTTTGAATAGTATTTCCTCCTTCAAAAAAATGGGTGGTAAACAAAATTCATGGGTAAATCTATTTTTCTTAAAGTGACTTTTTACAACCTTTATTTAAATATTTAATTATTGTTTATTTTATTCTATTAACCCCATTATTTTTTGTCAATATCCCATGGGATATAGGTAGGCTATGACTCCACCTTCTCATTATTTTATGGATTGGAAAGGGAAATCATAGTCCTGCCTTCTCGAATTTGTTTATCCTTTAGAAAATGCAACATTTTCACCTTCCCATGTAGCATCATCTACTAGCCATCCCATCCATCAAATTAAATACTCTTGGTGACTCTACTCCTTAACCTCATTTCCCTCATGTCCATGACCTCCTTTGGAACGAGAACCATCTTCCCTTCCTCATCAAGCGGAGGAAGCTTTGTTCTGGCCTTGACTTGCTAACCAAGAACCTTTTTAAGGCAAGACACATGGAAAACATTGTGAGTCTTTCTTTCTTCCAAAAATTCTTCTTCATAAGAAACCTCTCCAATATTCCTAATCACCTTTTAAGGTCCATAAAATGATGGCTTCAATTTCTTAGAACAACTATTCTTTAAGGATGATTACCTATATGGCTAAAGTCTCAAGAAAACAAGATCCCCCTTCTAGAAACTGTGCTCCACCCTATGCTAATTTGTATACATCTTTTGATAATTTTTGGCTACCTGTAGGTTCTCCTTGATGATTCTAATAATATCCTAACTCTTTTGTAAGTAATCCCTAGCCATTGGTTCCCTATTATCCCTTAGTGTCATCTCTATGAATGTGGGAGCATCATATTCATACAATGCTTTGAAAGGAATCATCTTGATAGGAATATGGTAGGTGGTGTTATAATAGTAATCAACCAAGTGCAACCACCTAATCCAAGTGTTTTGTTGGCTTGCCACATAGTTCCTTAAATACATTTCCACCTATTTATTGATGATTTATGTCTGGCCATCTATCTACTGGTGATAACTAGTGCTCAGGATCAACTCTATGATGGCTAATCCAAATAGTTCTTGCCAAAACACACTAAGGAATCTATTATATTTTTCACTAACAATGTGTCTAGGGACCTCATGCAATATGAAGACCTCCTGAAAGAATGTCTCTGCAACCTGTGTTTCTAAGTAGTTGGAAGATAAGGCCATGAAGTGGGAGACTTTTTTTAACCTATCCACCACCACAAAGAAACAATATATTCCTTTCACCTTCATAAAATTTGTGATGAAATCCATCGAAATGGTTTCCCATTTTTTATTTAGGATCGGTAGGGAATGTAGTGGTCCCACTAGATGGGTCTCATCTGTTTCATTCTACTATCAAATGGAACATTTTGTTACATGTTTCCAAATATCCCCCTTGATAACCTTCCACACAAATATCTCTCGTGCTTGCGTCTATGTTTTAAATAACCCTTGGTGTTCAGTTAGGGGTGAGTCATGGATGGTCCTCATGATCCTCTCCTTGAGTGGCGACTCAGGGACCAATAATATCCTTTCTTTGTAATAGATAATGTCTGATATGACCATGTACCTATCATCCTATATTACTCCATCCATCAACACACATGCAAACCTATTCTTTGAGTACTTCATTTGTAGAAGTACACTTCAATCACTACTAATCTCCATGAGAGAATAAGTCATTGGTATCCTAAAGAGAGCATCGGCCACCACATTATTCTTCCCCTTCACATACTAAATGTCAAAGTAATAAGTATGAATTTTGTTGACTCATTTATGCTACCCCTCGTTGAGATATTTTATCTCCAAAAAGTAGCTCAAGATGTTTTGATCTGTCTTGACAATTAATATTCCTCCCACCAAGTATTGTCTAAAATTTTCAAGTGCATGAATTTTGGCCAACATATCCTTGTCATATATTGAGTAGAGACTATATCTATCCTATTGATGGTGTTGGCCGCACCAAAATTCAAGGGGTATCCCTGATATGTTATCCCGATTATACCTCACACCATTTGTGATAGGAGCCCCCTCCAGGATATGGCCTAGTTGTCAGTTTCTTAAATATTTTTCTTGGCTCTAACTATTAGGAAGAGAGAGGAATGCAAATGTGCCTTCAAAAAGAAAGTGAGTGTTCTTGGTCAGTGTTTGGTTATATGTGTGTCAAAGTTCTTCTACTGCAGAGGGAGAAAAGAAAGTGAGCCTTTAAGAGAGAGGTAATAGTATCACCCTAGTAGAGACACACGCAACCAATAAGAATTTGTTTAACATCCAACTGAATATTCCATACAGATGTAAAGGTCAATACAACCAATCAAAAAGATAGATTTTTCTAATATCCAACGGAATAGTCCACAAGGATGTGAAAATAATAGTAACCATTAGAACACATTCTCAATATGATAAGTACTTAAATAATCAAAATAGTTCAACTACTTTAGCACAAATGAAAGAAAACATGAATTACAAACATTTACAAAATAGTCTTACAAATATTTATAATCCATGCATGAAGAATGTGTTGGCCATGAGGCTTCTGATATTAAGTAAAATTTCCAAGACACATGTTTATAATGAATACCACTAGCTCCAATGGTGGAGTGTTGGAGCCACTCCTTGCTCCTTAAAAGAACTAGCTTGTCTCTCTAATGCCTTGTGGGAGGAGCAAAGGTGAAAAGTCCTTTTCTCATACAGTGAGGGTGTATATATAACCAATGAGGTGATGCTTCATCTTCATTGTGACTCTTTGACTACCCTCATGACGATTTGACTTCCTAAGACTTTTTTATTTTACATGACTTTTCATATTTTGAATGTGTCCTTTCGACTTCCACTTTACAATATATTTTGAATAAATAATACATATTCCACAATAATGATGTGGAATATGACAAATCATGAAATGAAATTGTTGACATGGACTGCTTGATGACATGGAAATGTCAAGCCACATATGCTACTGCTTGCTACATGTCTTCTTGAGGATGCTCTTCTATCCACCTCCTTCTAGATTATAGGTACAAAGTCTTCAATGATATCAAGTCTTCAGTTGTGATTGCAAACTGGTGTCCCTTTTATTTCTCTTAGTTGATTAGCTTGCATAATCAACTACAAATATGTCCTTTAGCATGTTCCCCTTCTTCATGTACTTCATCATCATCCTATCATGGTATGGTAAGATACCTGCCTCTACAATTCACTCATGACGAGATGAAATTAATATGAGAAACCCCTAGTTTAAGATGGTACATGTTGATCCACTTACTGAGCTGAAATTGGGTGGCAAGCTAGGAGAGAGGCTAAGTGACAATGCAATTGTGCAGCTTAGGAAGTCAGGGGTGGAGCTTGAGCCTTAAGACTACGTAATGCGTAGTTTAGGATGGACAGATGAAGGAAATTGTGCAGTCTTGGAGGCCAGTGTGACATGATGAGGGGATTGGCACTAGTTCATCCTATTATGTATTTCCAGAATTCAAAGGAGGTTGGGTAACTATGCAATTGCGTAGCTCAAGATCTCAAGGGCTAATCTTAAGCTTAGATACTATGCAATGCATGGTTAAGGCTAGGATGGAGGGCTCGATTGCTCAATTTTTGGGGCCAAGGTCCTAGCTTGACCACTGGAACTATGCAATGCATAATCCTGTGTGGAAGGAACTACGCATTGAACAAATTCAAGAGGTAAGGCTACATCTTTAGGGTTGGAACTACGCAATGCGTAGTTGGAGAAGGACAGAGGAGGCTACATTGCAGGGACATTTCTGAAAATTGGATAAGTGTGGGATCAATGAACTAATGTGATTATTGACATGACTTGGTTGTGATCACACACTAATAACACTTGACGACACAAAAAAATAGATCATATGTGACACATGAACCACACATTTCCTTTAGTGTGAAGACCTTGCGATGGGTTACAACAAGTGTGACACCAAATATACACTTTGCAACAACCGTGATGACACTTGTGTGACAATGCTTAAAACTTTGGGAATGAGTGTGACATTGTTTACATGGTTAAATCAACTCATTCACACAAATATAACCCCTTGAAACCACCAAAAAAATCTTATAGACATTATGTGACAAATAACATGCGAGAATACGACATTTTTCCTTTCTTCCAAAACGGACCAAAACACTTAAAGAAAACACATGGAATGGACTTCAATTTTTGCGATGACAATATGAAATACCAAGGTAGGCTTCGAAATTTGGTGCAAGCCAAAATTTTGGAAGGTGTTGTAGCAGCGAAAACACTTGGTGATACATTAGTCGAATTCCAGCTTCTTTGTCTCGATGAACTCTTTTGTGCAGGGTGTCTTAGTTCTTTAGGGAAAATCGGTTCATCGTGAAGATCACTTTGGCTCCCCCATTTACCCCATGAATAAACATGTTCCCGTTTGTTCCTTTCTCCATTGAACAAAAGCATAAGATTCAACATCATCACAATGTTTCAAATTGGAAAGGTTAGTGAAGTTCACAAGCTTTAAATTTCTAGAGTATATTTCTTCATCTTTGGTGTTGCTTCGCTACCAGCAGGCCTGAACAATGCCCCAGTTGAGTCACTACAGGAAAGCGAACATTTCTCTACTGCCAGCAAGCTTGGACAGTACCCCAGCAGAGTTTCTTGCTTCAGCTCTCTGCACAAGAATCCTTTCACTTCTTTCACCTTTATTAATATATTTAAGAGGATTATGCATTGGAACTTATTCATTTTGTGGGAAGAGGGATCTTGACTTATTAAGAGTAGGAGAGGTTGTTCCTTCATAGAATCATATAGAGACCTCTGATTTAGGTTAACTCGTTTATATTTTCCCCGTTTCCTCATCTCCTGATTGGATAAGAATGAAAACACTGAAACATAAGAACCAAGTGTGGCATAAGGATTCTAGAATAGACACAAGGATCAGGGTTTGACCAAAACTCTCCTTATAGATGGATTTTATTTTCCATCGGACTTCATCGACCAAAATATATGACCCAGAAAAAAGGAGGAGGATGAAAGTTAGCCAAATGTTGTGGTGTCACGAGACTCTTTTCAATTCAGCCACACGGAAAGAAGATGGAAAACATGTTCACACATGGCACTTATTTACATAAATAAAAACAAAATAAGACCATCAAACAATAAGAAATGAAATAAACTATGTACATAGGGCAAGGCATAACCCTAGATTATCATTGAAAATAACGTTTTAAGTCTTGGCCATTAACAAGAAGAGATTCAATCCTCTCGTCTAGTGATTGTAGATGGTATGTCTGTTAGCCAAGATTTTTGTGTATGATGAATGGTCTGATCCACAGGGATTTGAAATTAGTGTGTTTTCATTTGTTGTCATGGGCTTTGTCCCACTTCAAGAATAAGCAACCCACATTGAATTCATTCTTCCGGACATACTTCTTGTCGAATCACCTTTTGATACAATATGATGAAGTGAAAATTTTCTTTTTCTTTTTTCCTTTCTTCCTAAATCTTGTGAATAGTGTATATCCTACGCTAAACCAATAAGCATGGCTTGCCCTGGGGTTCTTGTGAAAGTTGAAGGGAAAGAAAGTAGATGTTTGGGGGTAGGATGGATTATTTTCTATACACAACGAAGAAAAGAAGGGTGTTCAGAGAAGTTTTAGGCATGACTTGGTCAACCCATAATAATTCACCAAAGCGAAGTGCCAGTTACCTTGTTTAGAGAAAATGGTCTTCTTAATAATGAAAATGACATTTTTGTTTGTAGACTCAGCAAGACCATTTCCCTGTTGATAGTATTTAGATGAAGGTTTCAATATGATTCCATTTTCCAGTGAAAATTCATATAATTTTAGTAATGATAAATATGTTGCATTGTCAAAAACAAGTGAAATCAGGATGATGAACTTGGAGATGATATTCTACTTAAGAAAGTTGATGACTTCGTAATCATTCACTTGTTTGAGCGGAACTAATTCTATTCATCGCCTAAAATAGTATGTCGCAGTGAGTATGCAGCAGTGTAGCTTTAGTGAGTGCAGAAAAATATCACCAATAACATATAGGCCCCATTGTTAAAATGGTTCTTCAACCGTGACAGGCTGCAACAAGGCGACTGACTTCTTTCCTTTGTCGAATCACTTTTGATAGACCAGAAACTTGCATGAATAGGAATGAGCATCTTTGAATAATGTGGGATAATAGAAACTGGTCTGCATAATCTTATGTGTAGTTGTATTACCCGTAAAGTGTCCCTTGGCTGGTTGGTTGTGGAGGTCACACAATACTTTCTCTAAGTCGTGCACTTCCAAGAATTTGAGAAAAAGTCCATTATGGTGCTTCCCGAAGAGCACCCAATGCACCAAATCATAAGATAATTATTTGAGTCTAAGTTCCCTATTCTACCATGTGGATAAGTTAGAGGGAAAGGTTCCATTCTCAAGATATTGGTGCACATCTACGTACCAAGATTTTGTGTTGGTAGTGGGAGAATCTTGCTCAAAACTATACATTTTGATTTCATGCTCGCAACTAGACAGATCTTCTTCTTTCGCATCTACTTCTTTTGCTACTAACTGACATAGACTGTGGCCATTGATTGTATGAACTGACTTGAATTCTAAGTAATACTCCTATAAAATAGTCATCTAGTTCACTCTTCTCTCACACAGCTCTTGCTGAACAAACAATGATCTCACGGTTGGGTGAGGCACAAATATTAATACAATGGTTCTTTAAGAGAGAGGGTCGGAAGTGCTTCACCACCTTATAAAATGTGTATGCCTTCTTATCAATGGTGGGGTAGTTGAGTTCGAGTCCTTGAATGCTAGCACTCATGAAATATATTGGTCGCTCATTATTCTGATCATCCTTATGAGTAAGCACTATGACAAGAGAACTATCAGAAGTGAAGGTATAGATCAGAAAGTCTTTGCTGACATCTGGGCTATACAAAGTGGGTTCTTCTGATATAGATTGCTTGACATGGGAGAACATGTCATTTTCCCTTTTATCCCATTTGTATATCGTGTCCCTCTTCACCATCTCCAGCATGGGTTTAACAATCTGAGCATAATCGAAGATGAATTTGCAGAGAAAATTGATCTTTCCCAGGAAGGACTGCATATCTTTCTTGTTCACTAGGAAGGGAATCTGTGTAATGGATTTTACCATTTCTGGGTTTACTTTAGTCCCAATCTTTGCAATAATATGGCCCAAGATATTTCCCTCAGACACTACGAAAATGATCTTTTTGGGATTAAGGGATATCTCGTATTTGTGACATCGCTCAAAAATTTTCTTTAGATGGCATAGGTCATAGAATATCATTTTCAAAACACTCTAACATCATCCAGATATACCACTACACTCTACCTAATGAGTCCATAGAATGTGATGTCCATGGAGCAATGAAATGTCACATTAGAATTGACCAGCCCTAATCACATTCTTCTAAATGCGAATGTGCCCCACTTCACGTAGAATGTAGTTTTGAGTCTGTTAGGCTCTGAGACCATAACCTGGTTGTAACCTAAATATTCTTCTAACAAAAAAAACATTTTTAACCCGATAATGTGTGCAATGTTTTCTCCAAAGTTGACATATGGTAGTTATTCTTGTCTAGGGCGTGATTCAAGTTGTGAAAATCTACACACAAGTAGATTTCCCCATACTTATTTCTTACTAGGACCAAATTTGATACCCAGGTAGAATGTCACACTTTATATATGATCTAATCATCCAACAACTTCCTTAACTCCCTTTGGCTCAGAGGCTCAATTGTTCGGTGTACCTTTCGCAGCTTCTTTTGGAAAGGCTTGGCCCCTTCTTTGATTGGAATAACATGCCGGATTATTCATGTGTTGTAAGTTTTGAGCTCATCATACATCCACGCGAAACCATCTCGGTACTTCTTGAATAAGAGGATGAAAGCTTGTCATTCCTATGGTGTACAACACATACTAAGATTAACAAATTTCAAATATTTTTCTGTTCCAAGATTTAGTTTCTCATGCGACAATGTTGAACTATGGGTTTTTCTGTTAACTAGCCCTCATAAGAAATTCTATAGTTCTTACAGCTTCTCAAGTGATACCACGCCTTTTGGCATGTGGTTTTTCTTGTTTTTGTGGGCTGCATCCTGCAACGCTTTCTTGTGCTCTTCTTCATCGATAGTTGAATCCTTGAATACATCAATGTTCTCCATAAAAGACAATATATGTTGGTCTTGGTTATCATTAAAAAATTGTAAATTATTTATATTGTCACGGAGGGATGCTTTATAAAGAATCTCTACAGAAAACCATTCCTAAGTAGTGATAACTTAGCAACAACATTTTCTAATGCATCCGCAGTTGCATTACGCATTCTAGGAACACAAATAATATTGAAAGAATGGAAATGAGAAATAAATTTCCATACCTCTTGTTGATAACCTTTTATATGAGGTGACACACAGTGTATAGTATCATGTACCCGTCGTATGACAATTTATGAGTCATCTACTTCTTTACTGCAACATTGAGGTCAATGGCTCTTTGTAAACCCAATACGAGTGCTTCATATTCCATGGTGTTATTGGTGCACTAAAATTCAAAGTGGCTAGAGATCATATGTTTCCTCTATCGCGGGTCTATTAAAACAAAACTAGCTCTAGAGCCCTCTCACATCTTCGAACCGTTAAAATACAATGTCTAAACATCATATGTACAAGGACTATGCACTGCTCTAGTACTACTATTACTACTAATTGTACAAATGTCATTTTCGCCAGTTGAACTAAGAAGGAGATCCAACTATGTGCCAGGTGATTCTGGGGATGACTGATCAAGATAGCACCCCATATCGGTTTCAAGAAACCAATTTCCAAAGATAAGATCTGTGAAATCAACTGGCTCATTTTTTCCTTCGAAAGGAGTAACCATTTTTTTCATGTATGGCTCTGATTTCACCTAGATCTAATTGTTCCTAAACTTGTACGGAAGCCAAAAATGTGACCAATCTGTAGAAAAATACCCCTATAACTTGTTGGACCAGTCTCTGCTCAACAATACATTGTATGCTTCCAGTATTTCCACAGTTATTATATTTATACATTGGTGAACTCGTTAGTCAAATGATAGGAGAATCAACATATTTCTGAGTTCACCAATTGCATGGATAAGAGTATTACTTAGCTGAATGATCTGTGGATCTATTTTATCCCATTTTACACTAGTTTTCCTTACTACAGATAAAGGCATTACTTTTACAGATGCATCAGGATCAATTAAGCAATTGTGCACATTATAGTTAAAAATTTCGAACGTTAACAAAAATGGATGGCAAAGTGTGTTTGCATCTAACATTAAAGAATTTAGTATAAATTCGAGGGAACCAAAGGACTTACCATATCCCTTCTGTGAATAAGCACTGTTACATGAGGAAGATTGTTTGAGTGCATGGATAAGAAGTTCCCACTGGCTCATAATCTTTGTCAATTCAAAGAGTGAAATTTTTGCGCGAACTTTCTTCATCTCATCAACTATGTTATAATCCAATGTGGTAGGCATTTCCAAAGTGTCTGGAGGAGTAAATTGATCTACTACTTCTAAAATGGTAGACTTGGTTTTGTTGTTCACAAATGCACTTTTCATTGTAGCTGTGTTCTCCTTCCTTAAGGAGTGATTGTATGGTGCTACCCTACCTCAAGGGGTTTGATTAAGAAAGAGAAGCATTTCTATATTTCGATCTTGTTATTTCTGGGCATATTCTCCATTTTAATATTTTTACAGGTTAGATATATTACATGTGCAGTTCACAGAGCACTTCCAACCACTTTGGGATTGAGTCCTCCTTCATGATGTGAGTGGCCTATGCAATGACAAGGTTGGGGATGGTAAATTTGGTAGATACTACAACTTCTCATCCATATAATAACTGGAAGGGTGTATACTTTTGTAATCGCTTGACAATTGTATGATAAGCCCATAGCATTGCTATCACCCAATCATCCCAATTGGCAATCATCTTAATTTTTCGAGTAGATATTGTTGAGTCCCCTCTCTAAGATTTTTTTAAAGGCCTCTACAGTACAATTTTCTTGAGGGAGATACGGGTTGCTCTTATGGTGTTGTACCATGAAGTTATGAATTAATGAGGTGAAAATCTCATTTATTTTATGGGTCTGCAGGTGACTAGTGAGGCTTCGGGGGCACCCAAACAGGGGGATGATATTGTCGAAAATGAATCTGGCGACAATTTATACAGTGAAATCCTTAACTAGTGCCACTTCATCCCATTTGGTAATATACTTTGTAGCAGTGATAATGTATCTGGCATGTGAGTGTCATGTCGGTGGGTTCATATGTCCTACAAGGTTGATTTCCCATTTCTCAGATACCTATAGTTCCCACATTTCTTGCAACGATAACTCATCCCGGTGTGATGGTTTCCTAACCCTTTGACATATGTCACACCTCTTGACATATTCCTTCAAATCTCAAAAAACTTTGGGCCGCCATAGTCTCACCTGCAACACTTTCCTCATGGTGGCCTTCCCATCAACGATGCCCACCTATAACTCTTGAATGAAATTCCCACAATACATCTTGTCTCTCATGATTATGGACACAATTGTGCAATATTTAATCAAGGCCCAACTTGTACAGTTGTCCTGCAATCAACTGGTAATTTACAGTGCAAACCACCATGTGCCTTCACTATGTTGTCTTATACTCCTATGCACATTTACCTGTGGCTCGAAAAGTTGCAATATCCTATAAGTAGTCTAGTATGTCTTCCACTCGAAACAGGTCAGCATCTAGTAGCTAATCATCTACTGATCCACTAGTTTCACCTAAACCTAACCGAGAAAGGTGATTGGACCCCATATTTAGCCTGCCCGGCTTTAAAATTACTTCAAAGGTGAATTCCTGGAACAACAGAAGCCATATGAAAATCCTTCCTTCAAGTACAGGCTTATTTACTAGGTATTTCAAGGTAGAATGATTAGTGAAGAATTTGAATGGACCGTCCAAGACATAGTGTTAAAACTTTTGTAAAGAATATACCATCAAAAGTGCTTTGCGCTCAATCGTGGTATAATTCTTTTTTGTTGTGGATACTTTCCTTCTAGCGAAGTAAATGGGGTGATCTAGGTTTCCATGTCCAGGGTGAGTTAGGACAACTCCCAAGGTGACAACTGAGGCATCGATATGGACATGGAATTTCTTGTTCCAATATGGATAAACTAATATTGGTGCACTAGCTAATTTTCGATTCAACGCATTAAAAGAAGCTTCGCATTCATTTGACCAGACAAAATTTTTAGCTTTCTTGAGTAGCTTCTCAAGTGGCGTGGTGATCAAAGCATAGTTACAAATGGAGCTCCTGTAATGTCTTGCCTGACCAATGGTGGATCTTAATTGTTTCATAGTTGTCGGAGGCTCCATATTCAGGATTACTATGACCTTAGTGGGATCAACAAACACTCCGTCCTTGCATATTATATGGCCCAGAAGTGTCCTGAAAGGAACAAAAAATATGCACTTCTTCAAGTTTAGGGAAATCTACAGATATCTAAATTGGTCAACATCACTTTGAGTATATTGGAGTGCTTCTTCAACAAACTGTAAACAATCCAGTCATCCATGTAAACTTCTAGGAACCTATGAATATAATCTCTGAAAGAAGCAATTACAATCTTGAGAATACAACTCGTGCATTTTTTAGTCCAAAGGGCATAACGTGGTATGCATAGGATCCCCATTCAGTGGTGAATGTGGTTTTCTTCTTTTCCTCCTCTGCGATCCGAACCTGGTGGTAGCCAGAGAATCCATTTGTAAATGAGTAAGCTTCATTTCTGGCCACATTTTCTAGGAATTCATCATTTGAACGAGGTGGAAAAGGGGTCATGAACACGGGCATTGTTCAGGATCCAAAAATATACCCGAATCTTTTCAATGTCCTTCTATTTTGTATGACAATTGGGTTGACCCATTCGGCCTCATCGACTAGCTAGGAATATAAGCCCTCCCACCAACATTTTATTTATTTCCTTCTTCACTTTATCTTTGACTCTTAGATTCAATCTATATGGATGATGTTTCACTGAATTTGCATCCATTTTAACCATAATCTTCATCTCCCCTAACTCCCCCTGATCCCCTTAAGTTTTGCAACAAACACAGGGAACAAATCTTCATACTCCCTCAGGAGGTAAAAGATTTCCTTGGTAGTTTTCTCGTCCCAGTAATCTTCGATTGATGATAGTTTTGGATTTTCATCAGTGTTGATGTTAAGTTTCTACAACTTTGGAGGTAATAGTTGCAGACCATTAGTTACAGGCCCATCTTCAACATTTCGGTCCTATTCAGTTTCTTTGAACTTCAAATGTCTCAATTCCTCCAGGTCATCCTCAACCAGCTCATGTTCAATCTTACCACAGGTTATGGATTCATAGAATCTAGATTCATTTATATTTTCAAGGGTATCCTAGTCTATACATCCCTCTGTCAACTTTCCAGCCGTGAGAAGAACCCATTGAATGGATTAGAAAGAAGTTGCAATTAATTCATCATTATCAATAAAAGAAAAATCTTTGATAAGTTTTTCTTCCACAGTCCCAATTATTGGTCTGCCTCCTTATTTCCTCCTTCACTTATCTTGCCTTCGGAAATTTCCCCAACATTTGTATAAATATATGCACCCATAAGTCCTCTGAATTTCCTTCCCTAATCCAGCTAGCCTTACAATCGTGTTGATGTTGTTGAGGTTCATATCTCCCCTTGTACTTTATGAAGTTTTGAGGGTAATCATTTGAATGCCCAAATTTGACTCTCATCATTGTCTTAACCTCCTACGATTCTCTGAGATGGTTTTAGTGATATCCCCACCACCTTGTTGGTGTCTCTTGCAAAGCGATATCCAAAAATGGCACTTTGTGTTCTTCAAAGATAGTTGCATCAAGTATATTAAGAAAATCATTAACTGAGTCCATGCCATTGACAATAGGAAATTCCCATACCTCAGTACCAACCCAATTGATAAGATAGACTATGGCATAATGCCTAGTGTTGATCTTGTAGCCTCCCTGCTACCATTCATCCTAAGTTGCCTCAGAGAAGACCTCCAAAATTTGGATGCACCTCCAGCTGATGGACCCTTCTATCGTAGGATTGAATTAGTCTTCTCTTTTACCCACTGCCAGTCGGTATAACTAGTCCAATAGTTTGGGTTCTTCCCCGTCATTTTCCGGCTTAGTGAACCTTGGTCCCTAGTATGGGTCTAGGCGTTGGTTCACTTTGAGTCCTTCCACTTCAAATGTCATCAAATCCTTTAGGTCAATTATTTTGTAATTATCAAAGGCCCATTATGTTCCAGCTAATTTCGAATAGGGGTCTTTGTCCCCCATAATGTTGATTACCTAAAACTCAGCATAATTTTGTATTCCTTCTATGTCAAGTTCTACATCCTCTAGCCTTCCCAATGGAAGGATATAGTATTGATTTTCCATATGTAGTTGAATTGGAGAAAATTCTAGCTTTAGCCTCCCTAAGGCCTCTCATGTTTTCATTCATAGAATATTCATATCTGAACCCAAATCTAACATTGTATCCTTGATCTGGAAGCCCACAATTTAAGCGTCAATCCGAAACTCCCTTCCTATTCTCTTCTTGTTTCTTTGCACCCTCCTAGAATGTCTCTCGGGTAAATTAACAAAAATGAATCCTTCCTCGGATGCTCCATCCTTAATAGTGGATTTAAGACTCTCTCGCAGTTATCCAAGCATCTGATCATCATTCACAATCTATAGAAATAGCCTGAACCATTATGTTATGAGTTGACCATTGGATGGTGGTAGGTCTGGGCTCCTAGCTTTTGAAAATCCTCGTTGTTCTCCAAGAGGTCCATCAGTTGAAGTCAATTTTTTAAAAATCCTCTACAACCTTTTTATAGTACTACTTCCACTGTTCGAAGTCATATGAGAATTTTGGTGAGGCCAATTTTATGATTTTGTGTTCTTCCATGGCTCCATCGTTGGATCCAATCTTCTTTCCTCCATGAGTGACTATGTTGATGTTTGAGAGGGGGGTTGTCTCTAGCAACCTCGGCTCAACATTAATTAATTTTTCTCCCTTTTTTCCATTGTGCTCTTTCTATATGAAGATTAACTTTGGAGAATCCTCTGTTTCATGTGTGTTAACCCTGCATTGAGTGTACCAAGGTCTCCTATGTAATGGGTAGTCCCTTGCGACATGCCCATCCTAATCATAGTTGTAGAAAAAGATTGGAACTCTGCCTCCTGTTCTTCCCCAACTTGTTCCTCTACCTTCTCATCCTCAAGGAGTGTCATGGATTCGGTAGGCCAATCGATCCAATTGATCTGCTAGGGCATCCAACGCTCTATGTTGACTAGTATGGTGAGTTGGGGAAGCATAGAACTCGCAAAAGGTTTTATTTGGAACACTGGAATAAGTATGTAGGAATCAACATAAATGAGGGAGATTCCCACATGTTTTGCATATTTCATAGTACTTTGATGATGTCGTACTCTGCTAGTTTGGAAATGCATGAAATTGAGTGTCTTATGTATAAACCTTATGTTCCTATCTATGCAACTCCTGCAGCTAGTAAGGATGTGGATGGCCCTGGTGGTATGGAAGGATTGCTTGGTCCCTGCAACCTTGGACATTCTTCCACATGATGCCCCTCAACAAGGAATTCGGTGCACCATACATGCAACCACACAAGTCATGCTAGTTTCAAGTCCTGTAACTTCTCTGTTGAAACTATGATTTTATGTTGTAGACCTAATATAGAGGGGTCATGTGAGGTTTCTCCACCTTGGTATTCATGTGGGTATCCTTCCATAGACTCAATCCTAGTTTCCTATTCTAGGGCATCCTACAAAGTATCAATTTTCTCTTGAGTCAACAATGTGTAAGTAAGGGTTAATAATGCCTTAATAAACCAATCCCATTGATTATTTGGGTCAATTTAGTAGATTAGTTTTCCAATCACATCCTTAAACCTCTGCATTAGCTCCCATGCAGTTTCCCCTTCCATTAGCTTGATTTCCCATAATTCAGACAACCCTTGCTGGTTAGTCTGGGGAAACTTAAATTCCTGAACAATCTCCCATTTGACTTCATCCACCAGTGGGTTCTATTGTAAAGAAGACCATTTGATGAACCATTTCAATGTCCTCCCCTGAAGAGTGGTTTGGAACTCAATCAGTTTCGTGGCATTCGGGGTCTAGAAAGCCCTATAGATGGCTTCCCATAAGTACCAATGTTGTTTTACATCCTCATTCTCTCTTCTTAAGAACTAGGGATATCGAGTAAAGGATCTCGCCATGCGTGATTGCCTTTGTGGGAGGAGTATAAATCCCTGAGACCCTAGTGGTGATGAACCTTGGAGACATAAACTATTATTACTATTTTTACTACTACTAGCGTTGGAATTGTAGGTATCATGCACACTATGAACCTTTATTGTTTTGATTAACTTAGACAAACATTGTTGATGGTTGTGATAGAGTACCAGGGAAAGGTTGGGTAAGCTACTACCTGAGTTGCAGGGAGGCGAGTCATTACTTATGATGGATACATTGTTCTCAATAAATAATATTATCATGGAAAAGTGCATGTCATCCTCCATGCTTTATTTAGGGCCTATGGAACCCATTCCATATAAAATTCCCATCTCTATTGGTGGGGTGGAGTCCTTATCACTTCTTTGAATGTCTATAGCTATAACAGTCTCTACTCTTTCTGATGGCCCAACCTCCAATCTATCTCTATCCTCACTTCTTTGCGGCTTTAGATGACCTCTCCCTCTCTCTCTCTCTCTCATGGATTTCTTAACATCATTCCTTCTTGACGTAGTTATTTCTGCCTTCTACTGATCTCACTTAGAGCTCTCTCCTACCAGATTTCAGCTATCCACGCTCATCTTTGAGACCTAAAATTTTTGGCCCTCTGGAAGTCATCTATGTCCATTTCCTCAACATTGTCATAACTCCCCACTAGGTGGCATCACCCCTTTAGATTCTTCCCCAGTATTGGGCTTTTAAGATGCCATAGGTGGGTTCTGGAACACCAACAAGATTTCTTCCACCATAAACACCTTAATCCACAATGAGATTTCTCTTCGTAGTTTTCCTTGTAACCCTAATTCGAACACGACCTCATCTTTAGAGAAGGACTAATGACCTTCTGCAACAAACTCAATAATGTATCCCTCTAATGTGGTTTGAACAAAAAAATCCACAATTTGCATTAGATCTAATTCAAGCTAATATAGCACAACAAGATCCACAAGATTCATATGCAAGTAATTTTTATACAGGGTTAAAACCTACATTTGGTATCAATGTTATTTTGGCTTCAAGGGGACGCCTTTATTGCTGAGGGGTTTCGCTCGGGCCTGTGGTAGACCCTGTTCAGTGGGAGATCTATGAGATCGATTGTGGTGGTGAAAGAAGATGGTGAGCAGTGGAAAGATAGAGATCAAGAAATTTAATGGCCAGAATTTTGAGTTGTGGAAACTCAAGATGGAGGATCTGTTGGTGGATAAAGATCAATGGATCGTAGTAGACCTGGGTACTAAACCAATGGGAGTGTCTGATGAAGAATGGAAGAAGTTGGATCAGAAGGAAAATAGCATAATACAATTATGTGTCTCAGATTCGGTATTGCTGAATGTATCAGGGGAAGCTACGGTGAAGGCTTTGTGCGACAAGTTAGGGACTTTGTACGAATCTAAGTCTTTGATGAATAAATTGTTCTTGCGGAAAAAGCTGTATAACCTGAGGATGAAAGATGGAGACTCAGTGACAGAGCATCTGAACGCATTTAATACTGTGGTAAGTCAGTTATCATCTGTTGATATTAAAGTTTTAGATGAAGATAAGTGCATCAGTTTGTTGTGTTCTCTACTAGATTCATGGGATAGTCTGGTTATTGCAATAGGTAGCAATGCAACTACCTTGTAGTTTGATGAAATAGTATCATCCTTGCTGACGGAGGAAATGAGAAGGAAAAATATGGAGAGACAAAATGGTGATGCCTTGTTTGTACAAGGGCGGTCCCAGAACAGAAACAAAAATAAGTCATCGAGTGAGAGATCTAAATCTAGAGGGAGATCTAAATCTCCAGGAAAACCTGTAAAGGTGGTGTGATAGAAATGCGGAAAGGAAGGGCACTACAAAAGGGATTGTATCTAAAGCTCTTGATAAAGGAAAGGGATCTAATGATGCTCCTTCTACAGAGGCGAAAAGCACCTCAGATGAAGGTGGGGATGTGTACTTGGATTCTTCAAGTACACATGTAGATCATGAGGCATGGTTGATTGACTCAGGTGCATCCTTTCACTACACTCCCCATAGAGATTGGTTCTGCGAGTATTAGAAATATGACGGTGGTGATTTCTTCTTGGGGGATGACAGGAAGGCTAGAATCATTGGTCGTAGAAAAGTAAAGTTGAAGTTGCAAGGTGGAAGGGTTAGAACACTTCCAGGTGTTCTGCATATTCCGACATTAGCCAAAAATCTGATTTCTATAAGTAAGCTAGATGATGTAGGTGTAAAAATAGTGTTTGAGAAGGATACTTGTAATATGGTTCGGCGGGCACTGGTATTGATGCAGGGAGTTTGAATTGGAACTCTCTACAAGCTTCAAGGTAGCACTGTTGTTGATGGGTGCAATAGTTCCGTGGTTCTTGAAAGTGGAGCAGAAAATCTAATGGTCTTTACAGAGAAGACCATGATGTGGTATCAAAGGCTTGGACATATTGGAGAGAAGGACCTTCAAATACTTCATGGTAAAGGTATGGTAGAAGGTATGATTAATAACTCTATGGATTTTGATTTCTAAGAAAATTGTGTATGTGGGAAGCAGAATCAGGTGATTTTCCCCTCTGGTGGTAAGAGGGAGAAACAAATATTAGAGCTTGTGCACAATGATGTGTTTGGACCTGTGAAGGTTCCATCAATGGGTAAGTCTGTGTATTATGTATCATTTATATATGACTTCTCAAGGAATACAAGGATATATTTCCTTAAGAAGAAATCTGAAGTCTTTGAAAAGTTAAAGAATTGAAGGCTCTGGTGGAAAACCAGAGAGAGAAGAAGATAAATGTGTTGAGGACAGATAACAAAGGAGAGTTTTGCAGTAAGGAATTTGAAGAATTCTGTAAGAAGTGTGGTATAGCACAATAAAAGACTACTCCATATATACCTCAGCAAAATGAGGTTGCAGAAAGAATGAATAAGACTTTGATGGAAAGGGCAAGAAGAATGCTCAGTGGTGTCGAGTTAGGACAAGAATTCTGGGTAGAGGCAACGAATACTGCATGTTACCTAGTCAACAGATCACCTTCATCAGCATTGGAAGATAAGACTCCACAAGAAGTATGGACTTGTAAGAAACCTTCTCTTTCACATCTGAGAGTATTTAGATGTCATGCATATGTACATGTTCCAAAGGAGAAAAGGACCAATTTGGATAGTATATCTGAAAAGTGCATCTTTATTGGGTATAAGGATGGTTTAAAGGGTTATAAGCTTTGGAACCCAGTAACAAGGAAGGTTGTGTACAATCGAGATGTGGTGTTCAAAGAGGTTAAAGATGTTATTAAACATGAAGTCCAACCAAAGGAACCTGAGAAGATAGAGTTTGAGCTAAAGGAGGAAGAATTAGACTCTATAGAAGAGAAGGAATCAGAAGATGAAAAGCCACAAACTTCAGGTGTGAGAAGATCAGTTCGAGAAAGAAGGCATCTAGAAAGGTATAGTCCATCTGCTTTCTATTCAAATTTTTCTTTATCTATTACTGATGATGATCCTAGAACTGTGAAGGAAGTAGTAGATTGAGAGGATGGAAAACTCTAGAAAGAGGCCATGGTTAATGAAATGGCATCTTTTCACAAAAATGATGCTTACGATCTGGTGGAGTTGTCGGCTGGAAGGAAACCCATTGGCAGCAAATGGGTGTTCAAGAAGAAGAACAATGCAGAAGGAAAGGTGGAGAAATACAAAGCTCGGTTAGTAGCAAAAGGTTATTCCCAGGTGCCCAGAATTGATTTTGGTGATATTTTTTGTCCTGTTGCCAAGGTAACTTCTATTAGATTACTTATATCTGTTGTTGTTGCTTTTGATTTTGAGGTAGAACAGATGGATGTGAAGAAATCATTTCTTCATGAGGATTTGGAAGAGGAGATCTACATGAAGCAACCTGAAGGCATTGCAGTGAAGAGTAAGAAATAACTGGTATGAAAGTTAGAGAAGTCTTCGTATGGGTTAAAATAGTCACCAAGGATGTGGTATCAGAAATTTGATACATTTATATGGGGACTTGGCTTCACCAGAAGCAAAGCAGATCACTGTGTCTATTTTAAATTAATTGTTGACCATGTTATTTATCTGGTCTTGTATGTGCATGATATGTTGCTGGTTGGAAATGATAAAGAAATTATCCAGGATTTGAAGACCCATTTGTCCTCCAAATTCGACATGAAATATCTTGGTGCTGCAAACTATATTTTGGGCATGGAAATGAAAAGAGATTGGATAAAGAGAAAGCTCTCGTTAAACCAGAGGAAGTATGTCGAGAAAATATTGTAGAGGTTTAATGTGCAGGATAGTAAACCAGTGAAGGTTCCTATGCCTGTAGGTGTAAATTTATCTGTTGAATAGTGTCCCAAGGCACAAGAAGAGGAAGAGGACATGTCTCGTGTTCCATATGCAAGTGTAGTTAGTAGCTTGATTTATGCGATGGTCTATACTAGACCAGAGATTGCACATGTAGTGGGAGTATTGAGCAAGTTTATTTCAAAACCAAGGAAGGAGCACTGGACAACAGTGAAGCGGGTTTTTAGGTATTTGCGTGGCACTAGTGATTATGGTTTGTGCTACCAAGGAAGACCAGGATTGGACAGAGTGTTGGATATTCATGGCTTTGTTGATGTAGACTGGGCTGGA
>APFE030641498.1:12913-66199 GCA_000404065.3 Pinus taeda | reverse complement strand
TCTGTTACGCAGTTTTCATGAACTCTTGATATTTAGCATTAGAGGATTTGTCATCCTACCTCTGTGTTATAATCTTGTATGTATCAGTGAATGTGTTATTCAAGTTTTTGTTTACCTAGTGGTAGAGAGATGTCATCCTATTTGTGCATTAGGAAACAGATTTGCAGACCTCTTTATTGGTTGCAGTCGGCTATCACATGGTCCGGTGCATCTGCTGGTGTGGTCAGTATTCTCCATATTTACTCAATCCCTAAATTGTGAGTAATTGGTGGTCTAAATCCTTGTAGTCTAGGGGTGTTCACACATGTCTGGAGTCAAGCAAAGTAGGAGTGGTTATCTGGCTTGAACAAGCATCATTCCTTCCATTCATCCATTTCCAACATTATGTTGAGTTTGTAATGTTCCTGAGCATCTCTGAGATACAACCTAGGAGAGTTTCTTTGGGTGATAACATTAATTGGTTCCATTGTCGGGGAGAGGAGATTGAAGCTGAACTTCCTTGGTATAATGATACAGTTCCATATTTTTATGATAGACAAAGTCTGGGAACATTTCTGGTTGTAATCATCTATTTGGCGACTCTACTGGAGGACCAACCTTTGGTGACTCCACATTACAGTTCTCGCTCAGTTTGTGAGGCATACCCGAAGAAATCCTCAGAAATCACCAGCTGACCTAGTGCCTAACCCTGAGAAGATTGTCAAATCAAAGAAAACATCACAGAAAGGAGCATCAGGATTAGGTAAGCCTAAGAAATCTTATGTATCTCTGCAAGAGAAGGTTATAGTTGAGAATACATAGTTTGAAGATCTAGAGCCTAGTATTGCTAGTGAAGAATCACCTTCAGAGATTCATAAAGCTCCTTGTTCTTTTAGTTCCCCTTTGGATCTCAGTCCAAAGAAAGCCTCCCATACGGTCCATCATATTCCTTTGTCTCTGTCATCCATTTCATTATTTCCCACCATTCAATCTACCAGTATCCTTCCACCTACCCTAGTCATGGCAGGCCAACAAGCACCCACAAAGATGGAAAGAATTATAGCTTCTGGTATGGACCCCTGGCCTTGCCTATCCCTTTGAATGCCATGCCTACAGGAGAGTACCAGAAGTACATGCCTAAGTTCACTGGTACAGAGGGGGTAATAGCTGAAGAGCACCTTGAGTCTTTTTATAGCTATGCTGATAACCTAGATATCAATGAAGATGATGTGTGGGTGAGGGTTTTTGTCCAAAGCCTAGATGGAGAAGCTAGAAAATGGTTCAGAGAACTGGCACCTAGGTCTATAGTAGACATTGAGGCCTTATATGAAGTGTTCCTAAAGCATTGGGGGGATAAGAAAGATCTTCTCTATTATCATACTGAATTTGGGAACTTGTAGAGGGAAAGTGGTGAGCTGCTATCTGATTTCAACAAGAGATTCAACCATATGTACATCAGAATACCATATGAAGTGGAACCTACCCCTACTTCTGCTATGCTTACTTATGCCAATGCCTTTGATTCTCTTTTTTGTTTGCTACTCAGGGAAAGAAGGTGTACTTATTTGGCTGATATCCAAAATGCAACCCTGGAAGTAGAATCAAACATCATGGATGTAGAAAGGCTTGAAGGTAATGCTGATAGGAGAAGACAGAGGGGTGAGTCCTCATCATCCTCAAATCTCAAGATCGCTAAAATGGCTAGGATGATAGAGTCATTAGCCTCTGAAGTTTCTAAATTAAAGGCTGAGCAAAATTCTAAGGAAGCAGGAGCTCCTAGTACCTTTGCTCTTTCAAATCCAAATCCATATAGAAGAGCAAAGGAACAGTTGCAGATTTTGCAAAGAAACAAAGATGCAAACGATGACCAAAGGTTGAAAACCCTTTTTCAGAATATAGTCATGGAAGAAGAGCAGTTTGAAGAAGAGGAGGGGGTCCATGGTATGGAAGATAAGGGCAGTGCCCCTTTCTTAACCCGAGCTGCTATGAGAAGTCATTATCCAGAGGCACTACTCGTGAGCTTGTTGTCCTTGCAGAACAACAAGCTTATCAACAGAAGTGGCCAGCAGCAGATCCCACCATCCTCGAAGAGTCTGAGCCTAAAGCCACCCAGCTTCCAATGACTATGCAAATCTGCAAATTGGCCAACCTACTGTTATCCCCAGCCCAATGATCAAAAAGGGTGAAGTCAATTCCCCATCATCTTATCCTTCTCTGTTTGTTCAAGAGACAATCCCTCATAGTTGCCTCCTAGGCACTGAGGCAGGCCATAACTGGATGTCGAAGGCTAATACTAATAATCTCAGTCTTGATATTCTAATCCCTGTCCAGTCGGCCTTCCCATAGCTTGAAGGGGTGGTTTGCCAGATCACAGAGGAAGAGGATGCACAGTTTTGGGACACCTCCTTGGATGTGGACTGTTCTAAGAAATATGCAGAAGTAGATGAAGTCTTTGTGTCTCCCACACAAGAATACATTGGTTCACCATTTAGATTAATTGTGCGGGCCATAGATGACACAGACAAGTACACAACAACCATTGTTATTCAATAGGTGTACAAAGGCTCCCATGAAGAACATCCAAGGATGAGAGCATACAGAGAGGGGATAAAGTATAAACCATCTCTACTTGATAAGGTCAAATGCCCTAAACGTTTTGAGGTAGATGATCAAATAAATCCAATTTTGCAAATATTTGATGAACCGACTGACAGGCATGTTGACCAAGAGAAGGGGAAACAATTTTGGTGGCCCAGTAAATGGGTAGTTTTTGAAGATTTAGGTTTTCAAGCGTTGATGTTGTAAGTGTGTTCTTTTAGTGTAGACTTAATTAGACTCCATGCCCAATGGAATACTAGGCAATGTTTTTAGTCTTGTTTTGATGTATAAGGCAGTGGTCTACGGTTCTTGAGACCTCACAGGGAGGATCTCATCCCGAGAAGGAGCCAGTGTTTGCTCTGCTACATACTTGAACATTTGAGGGTCAAATACAGGTTGGCTGTGTTATTCTTGCTTAAAGGGGGCTCACAACAGTTATCTTTCGCACTCTCCTTCACTTCGCTTATACTCTTATACCTCTGCAATATTTGTTTTACCTCTGAAACCTTGTATAAACCCATACTCCCTCAAGTCCCCAGGTGCGGAGTTTAAACCATCATGTAACTGTGATCACATGACTGTGCGCTTCCACAAGCCCTTTTCCTATCACATTAGTCGAAAACCCATGCGATTAAATCTGCACCATCCGATCATCTACCACACGATCCAACGACATTCGCTCCTCCTGCACCCGCAAACCAACCATGCGTTAACTCGCGATCAAAGCAGTTTTCATCACGTCCCGTCCACCACGCATCACCCGATGATTGTGATCACGAGCCCACGTACCTTTACCGCTCACCCACCAAAAGCGGTACGATCAGTACCGCTTACCGCCAAAACCGTAGTCCCCACTTGTTAATCCCAGCGCATCTTCAACACCCGATGACTGTTGGATCTACCCTCCTGAGATCCAACAGCCTGTGTCCACTCCGCTTCCAAATTTCCCGATACCTCCCGCCAAGCCGTATCCATCATCCATCTGTTCCATCTGATGACCAATCTTGCTCCTTTGACCAGATCGTCAACCTGCCATGCAGTATGCCACCTTTGACTGTTTTGTGCTCCCAAAGGACAAAGGCAATCATCTACTAGTACCCGTCGCATTTCATCTTCAAAAACTACATTCAAGATACAATATGGCCGGGAAGGAAAAGGACGTGCCTCGAGTAGATCAATGCATTTAACATTTATGGAACTTCTTCCATACGACACTCCACCTGCTCGAGAAGGACAACAGAGCATCCGAGAAGATCAAATTCGTTCATTAAAGCAGGAAGATTACACCAGGGACTCCATCAAATAGTTAAAGTGGTTGGTGGTCAATTATGACCCCTCCACGCGTAGAGTAGCAGAATGTCTTTGTAATGAAACTCTATATATACCCAAAAAACAAATGTAATCAGTGTTGATGGTTGTTGTTTTGATGTAAGGTTCAACTTCTGGAGACTGTAACTACTTTGATACTTGCAGTGTCTCGTCTTCATTTTCAGCTAATACAAGCTTCTTTTGTTGTTAATTGCTCACTTTTCACTTCTATTTTGTTCTAGGTTGTGCTTGTTATGCAGTTTTCATGAACTCTTGATATTTAGCATTAGAGGAGTTGTCATCCTACCTCTATGTTATAATCTTGTATGTATCAGTGAATGTGTTATTCGGGTTTCTGTTTACCTAGTGGCAGAGAGCTGTCATCCTGTCTATGCATTAGGAAACAGATTTGCAGACCTCTTTACTGGTTGCATCTGGCCATCACATGGTCTTTTGCATCTGCTGGTGTGGTCAATATTCTCCATATTTACCCAATCCATAAACTGTGAGTAATTGGTGGTCTAAAGCCTTGTAGTCTGGGGGTGTTCATGCATATCTAGAGTCAAGCAAAGTACGAGTGGTTATCTAGCTTGAACAAGAATAATTCCTTCCATTCATCCATTTCCAACATTATGTTGAGTTTGTAATGTTCCTGAGCATCTCCGAGATACAACCTAGGAGATTTTCTTGGGGCGATAACAGGAACAATAGAACTATTGCACCCATCAATAACATTGCTACCTTGTAGCTTGTATAGAGTTCCAATCTGAACTCCCTGAATCAATACCAGTGCTCCCTGAACCATCTTGTAGGTATCCTTGTCGAACACTATTTTTACACCTGCATCATCCAACTTGCTTACAAAAAACAGATTTCTAGCTAATGCAGGAATATGTAGAGCACTCGGAAGTGTTCTAACCCTTCCACCTTGTAGATTCAACTTTACTTTTCCCAACCAATGATTCTAGCCTTCCTATCATCCCCCAAGAAGACATCACCAACATCGTATTTCTCATACTCGCAGAACCACTCTCTATGGGGAGTGAAGTGAAAGGATGCACCTGAGTCAATCAACCATGCCTCATGATCTACATGTGTACTTGAAGAAGCCAAGTACACACCCCTACCTTCATTTGAGGTGGTTTTCACCTCTGTAGAAGGAGCATCATCAGATCCCTTTCCTTTATCAGGAGCTTTAGATTTATAGTCCCTTTTGAAGTGCCCTTCCTTTTCGGATTTCCAACAAACCACCTTTATAGGTTTTCCTGGAGATTTAGATCTCCCTCTAGATTTAGATCTCCCACTCGATGACTTATTTTTGTTTCTGTTTTGGGATCGTCCTCATACAGATAAGGCATCACCATTATTGCTTTCCATATTTTTCCGTCTCATCTCCTTCGTCAGCAAAGATGAGACTATTTCATCAAAATGCAAGGCAGTTGCATTACTACCTATTGCAATAACTAGACTATCCCATGAATCTGGTAGAGAACACAACAACTAATGCACTTATCTTCATCTGAAATTTTAATATCAACAGATGCTAACTAACTTACCACAATATTAAACGTGTTTAGATGCTCTGTCACTGAGTCTCCATCTTTCACCCTTAGGTTATACAACTTTTTCTGCGGGAATAGTTTATTCACTAGAGACTTAGATTGGTACAAAGTCCCTAACTTGTCCCACAAAGCCTTCGCTGTAGCTTCCCCTGACACATTTTGCAATATTGAATCTAAGACACATAATCGTATTGTGCTCTTTGCCTTCCGATCCAACTTCTTCCATTCTTCATCAGACACTCCTGTTGGTTTAGTACCCGGATCTACCACGATCCACTGGTCTTTATCCACCAATAGATCCTCCATCTTCAGTTTCCACAACTCAAAACTCTGACCATTAAATTTCTCGATCTCTATCTTTCCACTCCTCGCCATCTTTTTTCACCACCAAAATCGGTCTCGCAGATCTCCCACTAAACAGGGTCTACCACAGGCCGAAGCGAAACCCATCAACGACAAAGATGTCCCCTTGAAGCCAAAAACAACTCTGATACCAAATGGTTGTATTAACCCTGTACAGAAATTACCTACATACAAATTCTAAAACACAGAAAAATAAACAATGCGAGAACATAACACATAAAACACATATACACAGAGAATTTCCCATGGATCCCAAAACCGGGACTACCAGCTTGATTTTTCATTATGTTCCTTTCAATGTTACAATACATATTTATACATGCCTAAGCATCCAATAACCTGGACCAAAAATCGTCGCGTCCAAAAAACATGTGTGAAAATCATGCATAAAACCATAGGTGGGTCCGCCCAACCTAACATAGGGTCCAAAACCAAAATTTTCCAGGGCGCTGCCCCAGACCCCATAAAGTGGTCTTATGGGTGCCCTTCAAACCCCCTGTTAATTACGTGGAAAGAATATAACACAACCCAACAGCGGGCAGCACAGCTTGAAAAGACTAGCTTGGTCATGCTGTGATGTTCTGGTTGATAGTCGATCAAGTCGATGGCCGGGTTATGGTACATATGCCAGAGGTGAGTCTAGTCTTCAGAACTTTCATCCAAATGGCTAAGTGTGTGAACAATCGAAATATGCATAGGTGATCATATGAACACATACTTTCATGACTTGATGACGAAATGACCAAACCATCTAGACACACATGTTCAACATGACTGACCAACGATGTAAGTGACAAGCGCAACACTCGTGATTGATCGTTCATTGATCAGGACGAAACTTGCACAGCAGTGAATGTGACTCTGTGTGTGAGTGTGACAGATGCTTTAATAACGAACACAACAAGCACATACGAAGTGAATAATTTGAGCATAACCAGAACATGGTCGCAAGCATGACTTAAACATTAGCATGTAGATAGTTGAATGCAATGAACAAGCAAGACAGATGTAAAGACTCACATGAGCTCATGCAGTGAACCCGAGTGTGTACAATCATCAAGTGAAACTCTTCAAGGGAGGCTCCGAAATTGGTGTAGGCCAAAAATTTTTAGGGTGGTTGTAGCCGTTACAACACTTGGCGACACACTTGTAGAACTCAAGCTTCTCTATTTTGGTTTATTGCTAGCATAGGGCCTTGGTATTTCGATGAGTATTGAATCACTGTGTTGGTTACTTTAGTTTCCCACTTACCCCATGGACATACATGGTTCTCCCTTTTCCAACTTAGTCAACCACAATCAAAAGTTCAGTCTAAATCTCATTGTTTCGAATCCAGGAAGGGTAGTTTAGCTCTCGAATTGAAGATTTTTAGAGTATAAGTTTCCATCTCTAGTGTTGCTCCACTACCAACAGGCCTGAACAATACCCCAGTGGAGTCGCGTAGGAACACACACATTTCTTCACTGCCAGCTAGCATGGTCAGTACCTCGGGGGAGTTGCATGCTTCACCTCTCTGCACAAGAACCCTTTCTCTTGTTTCACCTTTGTATTTTTCAAGAGGACTGTGCATAGACACTTATTTATTTTTGGGGCAGAAGAGGGATCCTGACTTATTGAGAGCATAAGTGTTTGTTCCTTCAGAGAAGCATGTAAGACCTCTGACATAGGTTTTCTCATTTAAATTTCCCCTTCTCCATTTCTACTAGTTGGATTAACTTAAACACATAGGCCATAAGGTTGAGTACAGGCATGGGGCTTCCCAATGTGGACACAGGTTAACGGTTGGACAAAATCTTCCCTTACAGATGCTTTTTATTTTCCGTCAGGACTTAATCGGCCGAAGTTTGTAACCAAGCATAGAGAAAATAGACACAAGACTAGCCAAGTGCTACAGTGTCACAATTCTCTTTAAATTTTAGCCACATACTCTATTCAAAAGCCAGAACATAGTAGTTGGAAACACTTATTTCCAGAAAAACAAATATTAATATATCAAACAAACAAAATGAATGTGAACAAAAATAGTAAGTAGAATCAAACAAAGTGAAAGCAAAGATAATAAGAAAAACTAACCAAATAAAACAACAAGCAGCGAGAAGACTATGTACATGGCAGGGGCGCGGCCCGACCTATTGAAAATAATGCTTGAGATCTTGGCCATTGGTAGGAGGGTTGTTAATGCTCCTACCTAGTGATTGCAAATGATACGTGTGTGGGCCAAGCTTCTCGTAGACCAGTGCAAGTCCACCAGGCTCCGCTATCGGAACCTGGTGACATTCCAGAAAACCTTCAAGTGAAGACAACACCACTATTTCAGGTACTTTGTGCAACATGGGCTCGGATGATGGAATGGGGTAGTTGTTTTTATTCCGGGAAGGATTCAAGTTTATGAAGTCAATGTGTAAGAAAATTTTCCCAGATTTCTTACGTGTAGGATTTACATTTGAAAACCAAGTATGATGATGAAATTTGCAGGTAATCCAAACACTAAAACTGTTAGTCAATCTTTTTGGTGAAAGGAGTGCAAAGAACATGTATGTGTTACTAGTTCCTTGATGCAATAGCTTGTCTCCTACTTTAACTAGAATCTCATGTTGGATTGCTCGTGTGTAGTGTGTACTCAGGTCATCATCTACTCGCGCAGACCCATCTTGGTACTATTTGATCAAGCGGTCAATTATTTGTCGCTACTGTAGTGTGTAGCTTGTATTGAGATTGGCCATCTTTAGATCATGGTGGGTTCCCAGGTTGCTTTGTTTGTTTGTAGTGTTAGTCCTTTATGTGTTCAGTATGAGTGCTTCATACTCAGCGTCATTGTTTGTGCCTTTGAACTTCAGAAAGCTCAAAATCATGCATTTCCATTGTTTTGGATGACTGTGATACACTTGGTCTTTGGGCCATCATGTGTTCCCAACGTGTCAAGCTTCATGGCCCACAACTCGTCTACACATGGACCGTTTAGCACACTAGTACTGCTAGTACTACCATTGTTTCCACTATTACTACTATCAGAAAAGCAAATTGTACAAGTTTCATTATCATTAGTTAGGCAAGGAAGGAGTTCCAACTACTTGTCTGATGAGGTTGGAGCTGGCCATGCAAGATAACACTCCAATGTCTTTTCTAGGAGGTAGTTGCCAAGCATGAGTTCTGTGAAGGCCAATAGTTCATTCTCGCCATTAAGGGGAGTGAAATTATGTTTCATATACCTCTCGGATTTGGTTGCATCTTCCCTTGTACGGAAGCCACATGTGAGACCAGTTTGTAGAAAAATATCCATCTAGTTTGCTGGACCAGTCTCTACTGAGAAGCATGCCATATGCTTTTGGTATGTCCATAAAAACTCTGTTGATGCATTGGTGAGCTCAACCGTCATGGGATAGTCAGATGATCACATCTTGATGTTCATTAATGGCTGGTACTAATTTTCTGTCAAGTTGGATGATTCTCGCGGATGTCTCACTCCATTGTGCATTGATCTTCTTAGCAATGGAGAGCGGCATGTCGTTGGTTGTCATGGCAGAATCAACCAAGTAGTTGTGAACATTGTAGTTGAAAATACGAATGAAAGTAGGAATCAGGGGCAACTTTAGTTTTCTTCTTCCATCCGGAGTGTATTGAGCACAATAGATAGTGATCTGGGAGGTGTTCTTTCTTCCTTGTTGGTGGAGGTTGCGCTGTCTGTTACTGTTTGTCCCAACGCACACAGTAGGATATCTCACTGACTCTGGACTTTGGCTAAGTTGAACAAACTAATGTTTGCCCGAGTTTTCTTCATGTCATCGACTATGTTGTAGTCTAGAGGTGGTAGACTCACCAAGGTGTCTAGGGTGGAACGAATGTTCATGTTGTCCGGCGGAGTGTTCTGAAACTTGTTTCTCATGGATGTACTCTTGCCCACAGTTGTCTTCCCAGACTTGTCTTGTGTTTTCTGCTTTGGGGCAGCCAGTGTATCAACCTTCCTTATCAACAGTTTGATATTTTCTTGCATTTCCCCAAGTGTAGGAGGAGCCCCTTTACTCCTAATATTGTAACAGTGATTTTGTCTTAGGGTATGCTTCTCGGTGTTTGTCCTCAGCACTACTTGCGAGCACTAATATGCATTCACCACATGCCCAGAACTTGATGCTTCAATAGGTGCAATACCTTCATCATAATCGTTGTCACCCAGATGAATCTGCATACCACTCTTTGCATCAAGTGTATGACTGTATACCAAGTTTGTGACTCGCTTACAATCCGAACAGAAGTTCTCGGGGTGATGTTCTTCATGGAACGAACAGAACTCAGGATCTACACACTGATCAACATTGAACACAGAGCTCTGCGCATTTTCTTGAGTGGACCAATTGTTGCCTGATGAGTTGCTTCTTTGTATTTGTCTAAGCAGATAGCTCTTTGCAAATGTGTCTGTTTTTCGTATTTTAAGCTTAGACACTTCCGTTGTTAAGTTCTTGACGAGGTGAGTGAGGGTTTCAATATCATTTGCTTCCTTGTCTCTACCCTTTCTCACCATCGTTTGGGACTTCCTGCTCGCATCTTTGGAGTCCTTTACTAGTTCATCATCCTTGATGAGTCCAATCACATGTAGGTATTTTTCGACAATAATAGCCTCTTCATTGTTTTCCAATAGTGCTGGTTTTGCAGCTCGCTTGAAAAACTGTGCAATGCTGGTGGTTAGTGCAGACATGTAGTAATCAACAACGATGGAGTCATGAGGTTTGGTGTCCACTGCAAATTTTTTCAATATGCATGTAAACCTCTAGTTGAAATCTTTTACCTTTTCTTTCCCCACCATCTTCAAGCTACCCAATTCTTTCAGTAACATAGCTGGGGTCTTATCATTAGCAAAATTTTCAAGGAACATGCATTTGAATGCACCCCAGTTTTGTATGCAGTTTAGTGGAAGTCTCTGATACCACGTAGCTGCATGACCTTCCAAGGTACATGGGAACAATCTACAAGCTATTTCATCATGGCGTACCTCAAGGGTCTGCAGCTGTAGGTAGAAGTTGTCCAAATGATCTTTTTCCTTCACCATGCTGTCAAGGTTGAACTTGATGTTCATTTTGTCCATTCACTTTGGCATCTTGTGTTGAACAGCTAGGAGAGCCAATGCTCCTTGAGTCATCCATTCAAGATTTGGATCATCCATCTCTTCTTATTCTTTGCCATCTTCCTCTCTTTCGGAGTCTGATGGTTCTGGCTCTGAGTCTGTTGGTTCGTCTCCACCTCCACCTCCTTCGTTTCCTTCCCGTCCACCTTCTATACTGGAGTTCGATCCCAATATCACAAGAGTGCCTTGTTCATCTTCAAGGAAGATTGGAGGTTCCTCTCCATCTTCAATAGATTCCTCTAGACCTTCAATCTTTGCAAGGACTACTTCTTCCACCTATGATACAACAACTCTTGTCGTGGTGGCTTTTGACTTCCTAGATGTGTGTGGAAGATGATGTACATTTGGGATCAGTCCCTCTACTTTCGCGAACTGCCGAGTGATGGGGTGGACAGAGTGAAGGTGTTGATATGAAGTCTTGTGTTCAATTCTGGGAGGTGAAGAGTAACCAAGTGCAGAGTCGTGAGAGAGGGGGTGCGAGTTACTACCTTGACAAGATTATTGATAAGCGAGTGTGAGGGGAATTTCAAACATGTACAACTGGTTTCCCTCCTTCTAGTGCCATAAATGTTGATGGTGCTGGACTTGCCAACATTCAAGGGATCTCCCTGGTATGAAGTCCAAACTAGACCTCATGCCATTTGGTGTGGGATTCCCATCCGATATGGTGGCCTGTTGCCATTGTCTTAAGGATTTTCCTCAACTCTTGCTTGTCAGCACAGGAGAGTGGTTCACTTTGCCTTCGAGAAGTGAGGTTCATGTGTCTGGTGAGTGTAAGTGCACTTGTGTCAATGCTTCTTTCATTGTGAGGGGTGTTAGCTTCCTATACCAATAGGTTTCATTTTTCATGATTGACTAGAGAAGTGCCAAAAGTGTTCATTCTTTTCATGCTGCAAAGGTTCCATATTTTGATGAATTTTCACCATGTATAGGTGGTTAGCTCTTGCCACAGTTGATGATTAGCCAGACAGCCTAATCCTGGCTAGATCATGTTTGAATTTAATTGTCTTAGAATAGAGAATAAAGGTCTGCACAAACAGTTCAAGCTTGGTAGACAAGTAGTTAGGTAGAGAAGCAAAGGGTCTGAACAGCTTAATCTGAGCCTTGGAAGAAATAAGGGTAGACTTAGATAGGAGGGTAGCTAAAAGAAAAGAGAAGAATCTGGGTTGCTAGTTCAAATGCACCCAATGAAAAGGAAGAAAAAAAAATATTAGTTGTACTAGGCTGGGTAGGCAGTTTTGATATGGAAGGAGCATGTCTATGAGCAATTTTGCTCCTTTAGAACAAGTTTCATCTCATAAAAATCATAAGGTGCCATGGCAAGGTTGTTACAAAACAAATGGAGCATGACTAATTTCCCTCCCCAATTTTTCCCAAGAAACACTTACTAACATTACCCCTAAGGGCAATGAGATCTGCTCATTACCCTTAGTCTACTTCATCTCATAGAAAAACTAAGTGAAAATGTGTTTTCACCTAGGCAAAACAAGCCACATTTCTTGTGTAAAAAGTCTTTATCCCATTTTGCCGAAGTTTCCTAAACTTCATCACTTGGCATCTTTTCATTCCCCCCATGCCTAAGTTTTCACTCTATAAACTTAGCCTAAACCATACAAACCCATCCCACATAGTCATATTAACCCCCTAACTCTACTATATAACTCCTATATAACTTTTTCCCTCCCCCTAGTATATACATACATAAAAAATCCCAAAAAAAAACAAATATCTCGACCCTTGGCAATATAGCCATATGATAAGGATCTTCGGGAATTATAAGGCTCACCTAGAACCTTATAATAACCCTTAGTGCGTGTAAAACTTTGGGTTTCATATTAACCTTTGGTTATATGAAAAACCAATCGGCCGTAGTCCAGCGCTGAATACACTACAAAACCCGCAAAAACATTATACAAAGTTGATATATCAAAGTGGGTCCCCATGCCGTGCCCCCGCAACTTACCATTCACCGTCCACCATTGGATCGGGGCTCTCAGATCCAACGGTGCGGAACCGTATCGCGATGCCCCCAGCGCCCGAACATTATGTTCCGGGAAAATGGCGGTTTCGCCGCCGTACCAAGGACACGCATCACTCACCCGCGTGTTTCGCGACCCCCCCACCCAATACTGTTGCCACCCCAAAAGCGGTGTGATAAAACCATTTACTGCCCTCGCTCCCCACCGCTGACATCATCCAATGACGTCACAACCACGTCAACACCACGTCACCATTGCCACCTCAGCGCCAAGTCATCCGCCACATCACCTTTCGTACCCCGTTACATGACAAAAAATCTACGTCATGATGATGTCATCACAAAAGGCACCAAAAAGCCCAAAAAGCTGATTTTTGTTTAAAAAACCTGTAAAATTGTTTGTTTTTTACCATTCTCATTGTGTAATTTTGTTGAGCTTTTACATGCAAATGACAACGAGTTCACCAGCAAACCTTCAGTCCCTCACCTCGACCACCATAGCTCGGCGCCCCATTGTGCAAATCATCTCCCAACTAGCCAGTAACTCCAGCGCACTGAGAAAAATAGGTATTTACCATCATCCTGTGAAAAACCCTCTGAATTTCGATTTTTCGCTGTGAAAATTGTCTAGGCAATCCCAGAAACTTGTCAAAATTTCACCCTACTGCTACACATAAGCCCATCATGACCACTCATTCATAAAAAAACCTGCATATTGCATACCTCTCTATGCAATTCACCCAGTGAGCCAAGAAAAACAAGTATTCACCTAAGTCTTGCTCCCAAGCTCCTGGATTGACTTCCTTCGGCAAAATTGCCCACTGAAACTACTAGTTTGCCCACATTTTGCTATAGAAACTGCAAATTCCACCCCACTCAACAAAATCCCTCCAATTTAGGCCGAGCTCAAGGTGTGTTTGGTCAGTAATTGCTAAAGGAAAGGCCTTGAAACCATTGCTACCCATCCCTTGCAAGACAAACCCTTCAAGCTTCATCCTTTTTCTTCAAATTCTGCCCACTCGAGTCAAAACAAAGCACTACAATTAGAAAATCCTTTGAAAAAATCCCTAGGGCCTCTATTTTGCCCACTGCTGCTATAAAAGTCCACATTTCAATCAAAAAACACTTGAGAACTTATAAAGATGGCAGCCCCTGCTCCAGTATCCCTCAATGTGGCCCCTCTCAATGCCCCACATAAAGAACTGGAGTGGTTACCCCTAGCTGACAAGGATTTCCAGATTAATGACATAATGGGCAGCAAATCTCATCTCTAGGCCTTTTGTGAGATCAGGAACAGCTATAGAAACAAAACTGACATCTTTGGGATTTGGGAGTCCAATATGCCCATGTACTACCTTCCTTGTGTAAATGTTTTCCCTGACCTCATTCACCAATGCCATGCCAATTATGAGCCCACTCAAAGGGAAGTGATGTCTCCTTCTAGGACAGTTCTATTCTATATCACCCCTGAATCAATAAATGAGATGTTGCATTTCAAACCAACTAAACAATTGACTCCTCTTTCCTTGGGATTTCTACTTGACCAAGGTGCCAAATTTCCAAGTGCAGAGATAACCAGAATTGGCAAAAATTTTATGAAACCCAATTGTCAACCACAGGAACCTCCTCCATACCTGGACACTTGGTTTAATGAAGGAGGAAAGTTTATTATTGACATGATAGCCTACATCCTGGGATTCAAAACCAGTGAGTATGTAGATGAAACCACATTGGTCCTATTATCCATATTTTCTCCAGGACAACACCCTGCTGTCAGGTATGACTATGCCACCTACATAGCTAATAAGATCCATGAACAATTCATGAGCATGGACAGGGAAAGAGTGTTTAAATACACATCATACATATATCATTTGTTGCTCTACTATCAGCCAGATAGTTTTCAAGTTCCCCTCAGAAAATTTGATGTCAAGGGAGAGCCAAGGTCTGTAATCTTCTGCACCCCAGTCTTCCACCATGTCTACTATTCTCCTTACACTTATTGTGAATTTATTGATCTATTCATATTTCCAGCCACCTCTTTACTGATAACATGTCCTCTAGACAGACTTTCTGGTGAAATGCAGAGAATTCTACAGCTCTCCAAGAGCTATAGCATAGGTGACTGGTATTTTTACCTGAAACACACTGTGATTCAGATATATGGCTGTGAGCTGAGCCCCTATAAATTGCCAAAATATGTGCCAATGCGGTTGTTTGCCCTAGAATACTTTAGACAATTCATCCAAGCAGATGTAATCCATTTCTTTGAGGCCAAGAAGAAGGCTCAACTTAAAATAAGGAATCAACTGGGTCCTTTCACCTTCAATCAAAGGGAAGCCTGGCTAGAGGCAGATGAGATTTTAGGGAAAAGAGTCAGACTAAAACAGAGTTTCTATTGGGCACCATATGACCCCAATCATTTTATAAGCTATAGGAAAGTCAAAAATAACCTGCCAGCATATGTTCACTGTCCAATCCCTGAAATCCAGCAATATGATAATCAACAAGAGTGGCTAGAGGGCACATTGTTTGAAGAGATGACTGGAGAAGAGAAATTGGAAAAGGAAATGAAAGAGCTTGAGAAAACACTTGACCTAGACTCTTTTGGACAGGTACCCTTCAAGCTGCCCCAACACATTGGAGGTGATACATCTTTTGCTAAGAGTTCAGAGCAAGCAGCACGAAAGGCCAACTTAGCAGCAAAGGGCAAGGAAGTAATGGATATAGAACAACAGACCATGGCTAATCAGCCCACTACAAGAAAAGAACAGGGAGAAGGGAAAGCTCCCCTTAGCTCAAACCAAGGCATCCGAAGCCCCTGTTCTACAGACTCCTAAAAATGAGGAAAAGATAAGAAAGAGAGACAGAGAAGAGGATGCCCCTGCCAGTGGACAGAGGTTGAATCCCTATTCAGAAGAGGAATTTGTGGAAGATACCACAAGCACCATGAGAGGTCAAGGAAGAACTGAGCAGCAAACATCTCCACTACCTGGCACCTCAGCTAGCTCATTCCAGCAAGAGCTAGATAGGCAACATAGCATGGAAGTTTCATCCACTTGGCCTTAAAGCAAACAAATCTCAGATATCAATAAAAATTTTACTGATATAACGGCTATAAATGATCCAGTGATGATGCAGCTTTATAATCATCTGATGAGGACTTCACCTACCAATCAACAAAGGCTAATGGTTGCTTATGATATTCAGGAAAAGAAAATGATCCTCAACCATTTCAAGCCCAAGACACAACAACCCCAATCAGCTGCTGATTATATAAGAACCAATCTGGAAGTTTTCTCCAAAGACATTCATCCAATTCACCAGATTGAGTTATATAAACAAACTGGGGAGATGGTGTATGCCACCTTGGGAGATAAGGCATTGCTTGCTCACAAACTGCAAAATTCATTGCATAATAACTCTGCCCAATTAGAACTGGAGAAGGCTTCCTCCTTAGCTAAGGACAATAGGATTAAGTCCTTAGAAGAAATCATCATCAAGCTGGGGCATAATCCTAAGGATGTAAAGGGCATCAAAGCACTAATCAAGAAGAAGGAGGAGGACATTGCAACCCTCAAAAGGAAATTAAAGTTTCCAATTACAGTGCATACACAAACTGCAGAAGTTTCACAGCAGAAAGAGGAAGAGGACATGGTAAGTCTGCTGATGAGAATGAATGAGAGATTGGCAGAAATAGAGCAAGCATTGAAGAAGGCCATTAAAGAGAAGCAAGGAGAGTCAACCTCCCGGCCACCTGAAGCAACTCCAACAAGTGCCACTGTTCCCCCCACAGGTACAATAGTAGTCCCTCCTACCATCCCAACACCAACAACAGGTACAACAACTACAGATGCTACATCAACACCAACAATAGAGCCAGAGACCAGCATGAAGATGGAAGAAATGATGAAAGTAGTGAAAGAGTTAGAAGCTCAAATGTCAGAGCTCAAAGAGGCAAAAGAAAAACTAGCCAAATTAGAGGTGAGATATGACAAGTCAAAAATAACAGTGGCAGAAAAAACTATAGAAGTAAAGACCCTAGAGAACAAGGTGAAATCATTGGAAAAGGATCTCACCTTACGTAAACCTCTAGCAGACATTAAAATGATCCTGTGGACCAAGATTGGCCAGTCCATTACTGACTAATGGCGATCAATTCAAACAATCTATGAACAAATTGAATTGATAGAAAGGGAACAAGAGAAAATTCAAAGGGCCAGGGCATCATTGGGAAATATGTCTGAGCAGGCCAATAGGCTCATCCATTTTTTGGATACCAATACTAAAGAACAACTAGCAGCTTTGGAGATCAGAGACAGGACAGGCACCATTTTGACAATAAAGAAGGTTCTAACAATAAGAAATGTTATACAGACTTTCGAAAGGAAGTGTCAAGAGATGCAGATGGAAATTAATGCCTTCACAGAGAAATTCACAAACTTGCAGCAGAAGGGTTTACCCAGTTTACTAACAAGCAATCAAAAACTGTTATCACATCAATAGTATGCTCACAACATAAACATGTATGTAACAAATCAGATCACTGCATCATCTAGCACCTCAGAAGACACAGGACCTCCTTCCGGACAGAACTTATATGACAAATTGGAAAATTTATTTTTTATAGAACATGAAATAAATCATCTTTTTGAAGTCAAGCCTAACTTTTACAGGTATACTGATGTTGATGAAATACTTGTAAAAATACAAATACATCAGTTGCCTACAGAACAATGGTGGCAGGGTATGCTGGAAGTTTTGCCTAGGTAATTTGGATATTTCTCCCTACATACACTTGGTCAAATAGCAAGACACGTGGCAGATATGAAGGAAGGAGCTCAAGCGAGGATCATGACACATTAAAGATAAATCAAGAGTAGGTGAAAATATCAAGACAACAATGAAGGAATGCAAATTAAAGACACAACTACCAGCCGAATTCCTGGGTTAAAAGGTCTAAAATATCTCATCAGTTAAAGCAGCCAGCACAGCCACAACAACTCCTACCTTTATTTCTGCATTTATTTCTCTGACAGAGTAGGTAAACCAAGTTATTGCTTCATATCTTATCCACAAGATATTTTGTAAATCTCTTTGTTATAAGTACCTCCCCAAGGAATGTATTTGGGGTTGTTGATTCTCCTCTTGGACTGTGTTGTAACTCTGATACTTCTTAATACAAAGGCTGTTGAAATGCATTGATGTTGGACCTTCTGACTGTGGATTTGATGATTCTGAGCTCTGCTATAGAATTCCTGTGTCTTACTTTGGATCAATAAGTTATTCTAAACTGTGTCATTGTGTTTTCTATGTTTTTCAAATCTCATGTATGTTTCATAATCTTAACAACAGGGAAAAAGAATAGCCCAGAATTTGTTTAAATACACTCTGTGTTCAATTCCCGTTGTTATTTATGTTTTCTTCAGAACTAGCATAAATAGAAATTCTTAAATGCTTCTGGTTCTACTAATTCTTTCATTTTGAAAATTGCCAAGGAATTCTTCATTGCTCCTTGAAAATATTCATGCACCTTCCCTCTGCCACCATGATAAAGGATTCTTGACTGCCCTTTACCCCCTGGCTTACATGCCATCAATCACTAGCTTTCAATATTGTTTCAAAACTAATTATCTTGCTCTGTAGTATTTCCCATCATCACAGAAACACATTCAGCAGTCCATCTTCATAGACTCCATTGCCCACTGGAATAAAATCTTTCAGACTTGCATCCTACCTCTGTTTGAAATCACCATCCAAACAAATTTAAAACAAACCTCTGCACATCATAACTAGCATAAAAACTTCAAATAAACAAAGTTAAATTATATAGAGAGAGCCCTCTTTGGATGTAGTTTGGCTAGAAATTTCATCTAAAATATTGATTAGTGGTTACCTTGGCCGTATTCCATTTTCTCACAAGTTTTGGGGAACAACTTGAGTGATAACATCATTGGCGATTCCATTGGGGAACTGAATGAATGTTTGCTACTACTGTCTAATCTCTAAAGCTATAGATGGAGCTTGAAGTTAGCCAGGCAGCCTTTGAAACTGTCTTTGCTATGCAATCACAAGAGTAAATAAAAGCTACTTCAGTCCAACTCTAGTTTAGCTTTAGATTCTAAAGAGTTGTCTCAAAGATTCATTTGACCATCCTTGTTTCAAACCTCCCTGAAGGAAAGCCCCAAATCCACCTACATTTTAGTAGCTTCCTTCAAGATATTGTCAAAACTTGTATCCTCCAAGTATTCCTAGAAAATACCAAATCATACTTAGAAGTTGGCTCCAAAGAAGAAAACTCGATACAAAAGGTGAAACCCAGACCCAAATCCTCCAGCTATTTTTGAAAATCCAAATCTGATTGCTAAGAGCCTTAGGAAAAGCAGAAAATCAAGAGAGTTCTGCTAATTCAAATCTTCAACCATCCCAGCAGAAACCCATTCAAATTAAACCTACTGCAGCAAATTCTCAAGCCCTTCTTCCTATTGCTGTAGCCTCTTCCAGTTCACCTTTTTTACTCCAAAATCTCTTTTCCACCCATCCATCCATAGCACTTATCTCAGCTCCTATCCCTGTGCTTCTAGTTGTCCGACTTTTCCCTGCTAACATGGCAACTAGATATGCTCCCCTGCAGTTGCCTGCCAATCCAGGGGCTATGCCACAGGATTATCAAGGAAAAATTACCTATTTTGATGGTACCAGAACTTACACTGCTCAACAACATACCAAGAGGATAACAAACTATTTTGAAAGCTATGAGATTTATGATGATGATGTCAGGATGAAAAATTTTGTCCAGAGCTTAACTGGTGATGTCAGGACATGGTTTAGGTCACTCCTTGCAACTACAATAGTTAATCCAGATGCCCTATATCAGACTTTCCTAAACAGGTGGGAAAAGAAAAAATACCCTTTACACATATTAATAGAATATGAGAACTTGAAGAGAGGCCCACAGTAGAGTGTCCAATATTATTGTGCCAGATTCAACACTACCTACCTTGCTATCCCAATAAATCTTAGACTGCCACTAGACTTAGCATTGATCAAATTCCCTGATGGATTTGACTCAGATATGGCTTACCAACTCAGGGAGAGAGCTCCTCCTATCATTGAAGATATGCAGAGCATAGCTGTGAGTGTTGAAGCCAATCTGGTTCCTAAACGAAATCAAGCTAGGACTGAAAGAAGAACAACTTTCAAAGAGGAACCCTCTGCCTTTGAACAGAAACTTGATGCAATTATTAAAGGTATGGACAGGTTGGGAGATAGAGTGGAAATTATTGAGAGGAAATTTTCATGGGAAAGCCAACCAAAAAACAACGCAAGAAATCCAGACTTTAGAAAAAATCAAAACCCCAATGTAGGAAAAATTGGTCCAGACCAAAACATAAGGCCACCCTTCCAAGAAAACTATGCAGAAGCCTCCACATCTAGTGAACCAACAGAGGACCCCCACATTAACCTAATGGGCCTCAATAGTGGCCAACCAATTTTCCTAACTCAAGAAGACCAAGAGGCTCATACTCTTAGCCAGTGTCAAATGAAATTAGGGGAATCCTTTGATTGTAAGCAAGGGTATGAAACAACTATGTATCAAGTCCACAAGCAATACAACTTGAGAAGTAAGAGAATAGACATCCCTGATGATCCCAGGCAAAAGACAATCAAGCAACCTACCAAAACCAAACTCAAGGACTCTCATATACCAATTATCCCTAAATCAGCTACCAATCCAAGTGATCCAACTATTGAAGATGCTTCAGACAAAGATAAATGAAAACAACACCCTACATCTGTCTCTCCACTCAGAGAAGTTGTAGAAGAACCTTTGGAAGATCGTGAGCAAGCAACTCTAGTTCATCATAACATTCCAGTAGAAGAGGCACTTATTGAAAACTCAGTTGAAAGACACAACCTTATTGCCCAAAATGTCAAAACACAAACAGAAAAACCCTTTAATATGGAAGCTGAAATAAGTAAGTTAAAAGTATCCATCCCATTATCTGAACTGGCTAGGCATGAAGTTTTAAGGGAACAAATCAGCAGATCATTACAAATTTCAGAAAACAAAGATTCAGTGAACATCCTTGATGACCAACCAGAACTTATATTTGGCGCTGAAGCAAATGGCAAAACAATAGATGGAGGAGTCCCTCCCTTTTATGTGAGTTTAAACATTCATGACAAGGTGCTTCACAATGCAATGTTTGATTCGGGAGCTTCACATAATCTGATGCCCAAATCTGTCATGGAAAAGTTGGACCTAGATATCACAAGGCCATACAAAGACTTGTTTTCCTTTGATTCCAGTCAGGTCCAGTGTCTAGGCTTAATCAAGGATCTGTGTGTGTCATTAGTCCAATATCTGGCCAAGACAATTGTCATGGATGTAGTGGTAGCTGCCATTCCACCCAAGTATGGAATGTTGTTATCTAGATCTTGGGGTGCAAAGCTACAAGGATCTTTGCAACTAGACATGTCTTATGCCACTATCTCAGTCTTCGGCCAGCCTAAAAGGCTATATCGAGAAACTTTAATGAAGTATGTGGTAAGTAGTCAAGGAAAACTGCAAAAATTTCCCATCTATTCTATGCATTCAGACATGGACTCTTTTATCTTATACAAAACTGAGATTCAAACCCAAACTGATGTAAAAATGGTGACTTTAAGTTAGGATGAATTCCTAGACAAAGAATCCACAATTCAGATTCAAGAAATCTTGGAAAACAATAAATTACCAGTCACACATAAAGAATCCTATGAGACTATAAATCCAACTATCCCTGATAAGCAAATGGAAAAATCTCCTAATACCAGTTCAAATCAAGAAAACCTATGATATCTAGAGTTTGATGGATCTGTTAATAAGCTAGGAGCAGGGGTAGGGGTTTGGATACATAATGTGAAGGATGACCACACTGTAGGACATGCATTTAAATTGAATTTCAGGTGCACTAACAACATGGCTGAGTATGAAGCCCTCCTCTTCGGGCTCAAAGTGATAAAAAAATTAGGTGCAACTCAGATATCAATTTTGGGAGACTTTGACCTCATCATTCAACAAATAAAGGGTAACTTCATTACAAATGATCTTAGGCTAAGGTCATATAGAGCTGCTACAATGGAAATTCTCAACACCTTTCTTGAATCCCAATTGACCAAGATTCCAAGGAATCAAAATCTGCATGCCCATAGCCTAGCAACCTTTGCAAGCACTTGCAAATTGCCATTCAAGCCCAATCACCTATTCACTGTTGAAATAAAACATAGACCTGTTGTACCAGATAATGTCAAAAACTGGCAGGTGTTTGAAAATGACACACAAATCAACAATTTCCTGACTTTGAAAGAAGAGTTCTCAAGCACAAAAATGGATACCAACACTATAGAGGAAAGAAATCAAATGGACAAAGTTGAAACACATATCTCTGCTGAAACAACAAACCAACTTCTACATCCCACCAAATTCACTAAAACAGATTTACAACAACTTCATGAAAAAGAAGGTGAGGATGCAATTGCAGCACAGTGTGAAGTCATTGAGCTGAAGGATAATTTTCTACCTACAGGCCTCACTCCTTTAGAGGACATTTTTGACTCAAATGACATCTCTAGGAAACCTAAAATGTAGCCATTAAATGCAAAAATTGAGGACTGTAATCTAGGAACTACAGAAAACCCCAAAATGATAAAATTGTCCAAAGCTCTACTTCCTGACCAAAAACTCAAGTATATTGAACTATTCAAAGAATTTCAAGATGTCTTTGCATGGAGTTATGAGGACCTAAAGTCTTATGATACTGCAGTAATCCAACACACAATACCTCTCAAAGAAAGCCAAAAACCTTTCAAACATAAACTTAGGAGGGTCAACCCTGTGTTGCTCCCTTTGATTGAGAAAGAACTTAAGAGAATGTATGAAGCTGGAATTATAGTTCCAATCAGATTCTGAGAATGGGTTTCAAATTTAGTGCCCACTAGAAAGAAGACATGGGAGATAAGGTTATGTGTTGATTTGAGAAATTTGAACAAAGTCTCTCTAAAGGATCATTACCCTTTGCCCAAAATGGATCACATCCTACAAAGGGTAGTTGGTGCTTCAAGGATATCACTGTTAGATGGATTCTCAGGCTTCAATCAAATCCTAATGCACCTTGATGACCAAGATAAAACTTCTTTCACAACCCCTTGGGGAACATTCAAATATGTGAAAATGCCTTTTGGACTCAAGAATGCAAGAGAAACTTTTCAAAGAGCCATGGATATTGCTTTTTCTAAAGAAATCCATGACTTTTTAGTCATTTACCTAGATGACCTTACAACTTTCTCCAAATCAGATCAAGAGCACCTAGATCATCTCAGACAAGTATTCTTGATTTGCAGAAAATATGGTATATCACTAAATCCAAAGAAATCCTTGTTTGGCCTAGAAGAAGGAAAATTATTGGGCCATATCATCTCTAAAGAAGGCATTAGGATTGATCCGGATAGAATACAAGCCATCTTACAAGTCCCTCACCCTAGAAACATTAAATAACTACAAGCCTTTTTGGGAAAAATCAACTTTCTAAGAAGATTCATACCAAATCTGGTTGAGCTAATAAGATTGCTGAACAACATGCTCAGAAAAGACTCCAAGGTTAAGTGGACAATAGAAACTAAGAAAGCCTTTGAAGTAATCAAAAAGGCTTTAACTCAAACACCAGTCCTCACAAGCCCCAATTTTGACAAGGACTTTATCATATTCTCATTTGCATCAGAACATACAATTGCTGCTATCTTGCTCCAAAAAGATGACCAAGGATGTGAAAAACCTATAGCTTTCTTCAGCAAAGCCCTTAGAGATGCTCCACTTAAATATCAAATCATGGAGAAACAAGCATATGCCCTTGTAAAGGCCATCAAGAACTTTAGAGCTTACATCTTGTACTCTCATGTGATTGCTTATGTGCCCAACACTGTCGTTAAAGACATCCTGACCCAAGAAGGCATTGAAGGAAAAAGGGGCAAATGGATAGCTACCATACTGGAATATGACATTGAAATTATACCAACAAAACTAATAAAAGGACAAGGACTAGCTAAACTCATGACTGAAACTAACTTTCAAGCCCTTGACATAAATCAACTGGATAATGAGCAAGAGATGGCGACTCCACAGATCAATCAAACCTTTTTACAATCACCTTGGTATGCTGACATATCTTTTGTATTATTAAACCTGCAAGCTCCTCCAGGATTATCCAGAAATAAGAAAAGATTTTTGAAAATGAAAGCTTCCAAATTTTACATTTTAGATCATGTTCTCTTTTGGAAAAACCATGAAGGTGTTTTATTAAATTGTCTAATCAAAGAAGAAACTGACAAAGTACTTAAAGAATTTCATGCAGGGGATTGTGGTGGACATTTGTATTGGAAATCAACTGCTGATAAAATCCTAAGGGCTGGATTTTATTGGCCCACCCTATTTGCTGATGTGAAAAAATATGAAACTTCTTGCCACAAATGCCAAATTTTTGAAGGCAAGAAAAAATTGCTGCCTCTACCCCTCAAGCCCATTTCCACTGAAAAAACCATTTCAACAATGGGGTTTATAATTCATTGGGGAAATCCACCCCTCATCCTCTGGCCAGCACAAGTGGATTTTAACTGCTACAAACTATTTTACCAAGTGGATAGAGGCCATCCCTTGTAGACAAGCTAATGACTCAGTAATCATGCAACTCCTTGAGACCAACATATTGTCTAGGTTTAGCTGCTCGAAGAAAATTATTACAGACAATGCTACTGCCTTTAAGTCTAAGAGAATGATTAATTTCTGTCATAAATACCATATTACCTTGGGCCATTCCATAGCCTATTACCCTCAAGGTAATGGCCTAGCTGAATCCTCCAACAAGAGCTTGATCAACATCATTAAGAAAGTCTTGGAGGAGAACAAGAAAAACTGGCATAAAAAGCTTATGAATGCCCTATGGGTAGATAGATTGACCACCAAGAGATCTATTGGGGCCAGTCCCTATCAATTGGTTTATGGAATGGAGGCAGTATTCCCTTCTTCTTTGGGAATCCCAGTCATAAAGTTGCTACAAGAGATACAAGCAGAACCTAATGATATTCAGAGAAGGATCAATGAAACTATTCACTTGCAACAAACAAGAGAGGAGGTCTATCACAGAGCTCAAGTTCTACAAGAAAATCTTAAAAAGATATTTGATAAAAGAACCAAAGCAGAGGACTTTTTCATTGGGGATAAAGTTTTAAAGTGGGATTCCAGAAGAGAAGATAGACGAAAACATGGAAAATTTGATTTCCTATGGAGAGGACCATTTATCATTCAGACTATACAAGGAAACAACACCTACTTTTTGAAAATTCTGGATGGTATAGAGGCAGATGGTGGACCAGTCAATGGCTGAATGCTGAAGCATTATTTTCAGCCACTTTATTAAAAATAGCAGCACTTCAATTTGTACATAGTAGTGTTTACTTTCTGCATTTTATTATAGTAATAGGATAGGGAATAAGGTACAACAAATTTTTAGGAAAAGGCAATGAATTGTGCCATCTTTGGGTATTGCATTTTTAGTATATCAGAAGAAGCTAAAGAATCAGACTTGGGAGCTATGAAAATGATGAGAAATAATCAAACAGAGTACCCAAAATAGAGATGCAATTTTTGAAATGAGTTTATGAGAAATACAGGCATTGCAGAGGAGCCATTTTGTGAACAACAAAGGAGAAACTTCAGAATACAACAAAGAACTAAATATAAGGCCATTTGACCTGCTGTTCTTGAATTCTCACTAGGAAAATCCATCCCCAAGTGGAGCCACTATTAGTTTCCTATACCAATAGGTTTTATTTTTCATGATTGATTGAAGAAGTGCCAAAAATGTTCATTCTTTTCATGTTGCAAAGGTTCCATATTTTGATGAATTTTCACCATGTATAGGTGGTTAACTCTTGCCACAGTTGATGATTAGCCAGACAGCCTAATCCTGGCTAGATCATGTTTGAATTTAATTGTCTTAGAATAGAGAATAAAGGTCTGCACAAACAGTTCAAGCTTGGCAGACAAGTAGTTAGGTAGAGAAGCAAAGGGTCTGAACAGCTTAATCTGAGCCTTGGAAGAAATAAGGGTAGACTTAGATAGGAGGGCAGCTAAAAGAAAAGAGAAGAATCTGGGTTGCTAGTTCAAATGCACCCAATGAAAAGGAAGAAAAAAAAATATTAGTTGTACTAGGCTGGGTAGGCAGTTTTGATATGGGAGGAGCAGGTCTATGAGAGATTTTGCTCCTTTGGAACAAGTTTCATCTCATAAAAATCATAAGGTGCCATGGCAAGGTGGTTACAAAACAAATGGAGCATGACTAATTTCCCTCCCCAATTTTTCCCAAGAAACACTTACTAACATTCCCCCCAAGGGCAATGAGATCTCCTCATTACCCTTAGTCTACTTCATCTCATAGAAAAACTAAGTGAAAATGTGTTTTCACCTAGGCAAAACAAGCCACATTTCTTGTGTAAAAAGTCTTTATTCCATTTTGCCAAAGTTTCATAAACTTCACCACTTGACATCTTTTCATTCCCCCCATGCCTAAGTTTTCACTCTATAAACTTAGCCTAAGCCATACAAACCCATCCCACATAGTCATATTAGCCCCCTAACTCTACTATATAACTCCTATATAACTTTTTCCCTCCCCATAGTATATACATACATAAAAAATACCAAAAAAAAACAAATATCCTGACCCTTGGCAATATGGCCATATGATAAGGATCTTCAGGAATTATAAGGTTCACCTAGAACCTTATAATAACCCTTAGCGCACGTAAAACTTTGTGTTTCATATTAACCTTTGGTTATATGAAAAACTGATCGGCTGCAGTCCAACGCTGAATAAACTACAAACCACGCAAAAACATTACACAAAGTCAATATATCAAAGTGGGTCCCCATGCTGCGCCCCTGTAACTTACCATTCACCGTCGACCGTTGGATTGGGGCTCTTAGATCCAATGGTGCGGAATCGTATCGCGATGTCCCCAGTGCCCGAATGTTATGTTCTAGGAAAATGGCGGTTTCGCCGCTGTACCAAGGACAATCATCGCTCACCCGCGCGTATTGCGACCCCCTCGCCCAATACTGCTGTCACCCCAAAAGCGGTGCGATAAAACCATTTACTGCCCTCACTCCTCGCCGCTGATGTCATCCGATGACGTCAAAACCATGTCAACACCATGTCACCGTTGCCACCTTAGTGCCAAGTCATCCACCATGTCACCTTCCGTACCTCGCTACATGACAAAAATCTACGTCATGATGATGTCATCACAAAAAGCGCCAAAACGACCAAAAAGATGATTTTTGTTAAAAAACCCGTAAAATTGTTTGTTTTTTACCATTATCATTGTGTAATTTTGCTGAGTTTTTGCATGAAAATGACAACGAGTTCACCAGCAAACCTTCAGTCTGCCACCTTGACCATCATATCTCAACGCCCCACTGTGCAAATCATCTCCCAACCAGCTAGTAACTCTAGCGCACTGAGAAAAATAGATATTTACCATCATCATGTGAAAAACCCTTTGAATTTCGATTTTTCACTGTGAAAATTGTCTGGGAAATCCTAGAAACTTGTCAAAATTTCACCTTGCTACTACACATAAGCCCACCAGGACCACTCATTCATAAAAAACCTTGCACATTGCTTACCTCTCTATAAAATTCGCCCAGCGAGCCGAGAAAAAACAAGTATTCACCTAAGTCTTTCTCCCAAGCTCCTGGATTGACTTCCTTCTGCAAAATTGCCCACTGAAACTACTAGTTTGCCCACATTTTGCTATAGAAACTTCCAATTCCACCCCACTCAGCAAAATCCCTCCAATTTAGGCTGAGCTCAAGGTCTGTTTGGTCAATAATTACTAAAGGAAAGGCCTTGAAACCATTGCTACTCATCCCTTGCAAGACAAACCCTTCAAGCTTCATCCTTTTACTTCAAATTCTGCCCACCAGAGTCAATACAAAGCACTCCAATTAGCAAATCCTCTGAAAAAGCCCCAGGGCCTCTATTTTTCCCACTGCTACTGTAAAAGTCCACATTCCATTCAAAAAACACCTGAGAACTTATGAATATGGCCGCCCCTGCTCTAGTAGCCCTCAATGTGGCCCCTCTCAATGCCCCACATAAAGAACTGAAGTGGTTACCCCTAGCTGACAAGGATTTCCAGATTAATGACATAATGGGAAGCAAATCTCATCTCCAAGCCTTTTGTGAGATCAGGAACAACCATAGAAACAAAAATGACATCTTAGGGATTTGGGAGTCCAATATTCCCATGTACTACCTTCCTTGTGTAAATGTTTTCCCTGACCTCATTCACCAATGCCATGCCAATTATGAGCCCACTCAAAGGGAAGTGATGTCTCCTTCTGGGACAGTTCTATTCTATATCACCACTGAATCAATAAATGAGACGCTGCATTTCAAACCAGTTGAACCATTGACTCTTCTTTCCTTGGGATTTCTGCTTGACCAAGGTGCCAAATTGCCAAGTGCAGAGATAACCAGAATTGAAAAAACATTTATGAAACCCAATTGTCAACCACACGAACCTCCTCCTTACCTGGACACTTGGTTTAATGAAGGAGGATGGTTTATTATTGACATGATAGCCTACATCCTCAGATTCAAAACCAGTGAGTATGTAGATGAAACCACATTGGTCCTATTATCCATATTTTCTCCAGGACAGCCCCCTGCTGTCAGGTATGACTATGCCACCTACATAGATGATAAGATCCATGAACAATTCATGAGCATGGATAGAGAAAGAGTGTTTAAATACAGATCATATATATATCATTTGTTGCTCTACTATCAACCAGATAGTTTTCAAGTTCCCCTCAGAAAATTTGATGTCAAGGGAGAGCCAAGGTCTGTAATCTTTTGCACCCCAATCTTCCACCATGTCTACTATTCTCCTTACACTTATTGTGAATTTATTGATCTATTCATATATCCAACCACATCTTTATTGATAACAAGTCCTCCAGACAGACTTTCTGGTGAAATGCATAGAATTCTACAGCTCTCCAAGAGCTATAGCATAGGTGACTGGTACTTTTACCCAAATCACACTGTGATTCGGATATATGGGTGTGAGATGAGCCCCTATAAATTGCCAAAATATGTGCCAATGCGGTTTTTTGCCCTATAATACTTTAGACAATTCATCCAAGCAGATGTAATCCATTTCTTTGAGGCCAAGAAGAAGGCACAACTTAAAATAAGGAATCAACTGGGCCCTTTCACCTTCAATCAGAGGGAAGCCTGGCTAGAGGTTGATGAGATTTTAGGGAAAATACTCAAACTAAAATAGAGTTTCTATTGGGAACCATATGACCCCAATCATTTTATAAGCTATAGGAAAGTCAAAAATAAGCTGTGAGCATATGTTCACTGTCCAATCCCTGAAATCCAGCAATATGCTAATCAACATGAGTGGCTAGAGGGCACATTGTTTGAAGAGATGACTGGAGAAGAGAAATTGGAAAAGGAAATGAAAGAGCTTGAGAAAACACTTGACCTGGACTCTATTGGACAGGTACCCTTCAAGCTGCCCCAACACATTGGAGGTGATACATCTTTTGCTGAGAGTTCAGAGCAAGCAACACGAAAGTCCAGCTCAGCAGCAAAGGGCAAGGAAGTAATGGATACAGAATAGCAGACCATGGCTAATCATCCCACTACAACACAAGAACAGGGAGAAGGGCAAGCTCTCCCAGCTCAAACCAAGGCATCTGAAGTCCCTGTTCTACAAACTCCTCAAAATGAGGAAAAGAGCAGAAAGAGAGACAGAGAAGAGGATGCCCCTGCCAATGAACCATCAGAAAAAATAGGAGATAAGAGGCAGAGGTTGAATCCCTATTCAGAAGAGGAATTTGTGGAAGATACCACAAGTACCATGAGAGGTCAGGGAAGAACTGAGCAACAAACATCTCCACTACCTGGCACCTTAGCTAGCTCATTCCAGCAAGAGCTAGAGAGGCAACATAGCGTGGAAGTTTCATCCACCAGGCCTCAAAGCAAACAAAGCTTAGATATCAAGAAAACTTTTATTGATATAAAGGCTAGAAATGATCAAGTGAGGATGCAGCTTTATAATCAACTGATGAGGACATCACCTACCAATCAAAAAAGGCTAATGGTTGCTTATGATATTCAGGAAAAGAAAATGATCCTCAGCCATTTCAAGCCCAAGACACAGCAACCCCAGTCAGCTGCTGATTATATAAGAACCAATCTGGAAGTTTTCTCCAAAGACATTCATCCAATTGACCAGATTGAGTTACATAAACAAATAGGGGAGATGGTGTATGCCACCTTGGCAGATAAGGAATTGCTTGCTCACAAACTGCAAAATTCATTACACAATACCTCTGCCCAATTAGAACTGGAGAAGTCTTCCTCCTTAGCTAAGGACAACAAGATTAAGTCCTTAGAAGAAATCATCATTGAGCTGGGCATAATCCTAAAGATGCAAAGGGCATCAAAGCACTAATCAAGAAGAAGGAGGAGGACATTGCAACCCTCAAAAGGCAATTAAAGTTGCCAATTACAATGCATCCACAAACTACAGAAGTTGCACAGCAGAAAGAGGAAGAGGACATGGTAAGTCTACTAATGATAATGAATGAGAGATTGGCAGAAACAGAGCAAGCATTGGAGAAGGCCATTAAAGAGAAGCAGGGAGAGTAAACCTCCCAGCCACGTGAAGGAGCTCCAACAAGTGCCACTGCTCCCCCCACAGGTACAACAACAGTCCCTCCTACCATTCCAACATCAACAATGGCTACAACAACTACAGATGCTACATCAGCACCAACAATAGAGCCAGAGACCAGCATGAAGATGGAAGAAATGATGAAAGCAGTGAAAGAGCTAGAATCTCAAATATCAGAGCTCAAAGAGGCAAAAGAAAAACTAGCCAAATTAGAGTTGAGCTATGACAAGTCAAAAATAACAGTGGCAGAAAAAACTAGAGAAGTAAAGACCCTGGAGAACAAGGTGAAATCATTGGAAAATGATCTCACCTTACATAAACCTCTAGCAGACATTAAAATGATCTTGTGGACCAAGATTGGCCAGTCCATTACTGACTAATGGCGATCAATTCAAACAATCTATGAACAAATTGAATTGATAGAAAGGGCTCAAGAGAAAATTCAAAGGGCCAGGGCATCATTGGGAAATATGCCTGAGCAGGCCAATAGGCTCATCATTTTTTGAATACCAATACTAAAGTACAGCTAGCAGCTGTGGAGATCACAGACAGGACAGGGAGCATTTGACAATAAAGAAGGTGCTAACAATGAGAAACTTTATATAGACTTTGGAAAGGAAGTGTCAAGAGATGCAAATGGACATTAATGCCTTCACAGAGAAATTCACAAACTTGCAGCAAAAGGGTTTACCCAGTTTACTAACAAGCAATCAAAATTTTTTATCACATCAACAGTATGCTCACAGGGTAAACATGTATGTAACAAATCAGATCACTGCATCATCCAACACCTCAGAAGACACAGGACCTCCTTCTAGACAGAGCTTATATGACAAATTGGAAAATTTATTTTATAGAACATGAAATAAATCATCTTTTTGAAGTCAAGCCTAACTTTTACAGGTATACTGATGCTGATGAAATACTTGTAAAAATACAAAGACATCAGTTGCCTACAGAACAATGGTGGCAGAGTATGCTGGAAGTTTTGCATAGGTAATTTGGATCTTTCTGCCTACATACACTTGGTCAAATAGCAAGACACGTGGCAGATATGAAGGAAGGAGCTCAAGCGAGGATCAGGACACATTAAAGATAAATCAAGAGCAGGTGAAAAGACCAGGACAACAACGCAGGAATGCAAATTAAAGACACAACTACCAGTTGAATTCCTAGGTTAAAAGGTCTAAAATATTTTATCAGTTAAAGCAGCCAGCACGGCCACAATAACTCTTACCTTTATTTCTACATTTATTTCTCTGACAGAGTAGGTAAACTAAGTTATTGCTTCATATCTTATCCACAAGATATTTTGTAAATCTCTTTGTTATAAATACCTCCCCAAAGAATGTATTCGGGGTTGGTGATTCTCCTCTTGGACTGTGCTGTAACTCTGATATTTCTTAATTCAAAGGTTGTTGAAATGCATTGTTGCTGGACCTTCTGATTGTGGATTTGATGATTTTGAGCTCTGCTACAGAATTCCTGTGTCTTTCTTTGGATCAATAAGTTATTCTAAACTGTGTCTTTGTGTTTTCTATGTTTTGTAAATCTCATGTATGTTTCATAATATTAACAACAAGGAAAAAGTATAGCCCAGAACTTGTTTAAATACACTATGTGTTCAATTCCTGCTGTTATTTATGTTTTCTTCAGAACTAGCATAAATAGAAATTCTTAAATGCTTCTGTTTCTACTAATTCTTTCATTTTGAAAATTGCCAAGGAATTCTTCATTGCTCCTTGAAAATATTCATGCACCTTCCCTCTGGCACCATGATAAAGGATTCTTGACTGCCCTTTACCCCCTGGATTACATCCCATTAATCACTAGCTTTCAATATTGTTCCAAAACTGATTATCTTGCTCTGTAGTATTGCCCATCATCACATAAACACACTCAGCAATCCATCTTCATAGACTCCATTTCCCAATGGAATAAACTCTTTCAGACTTGCATCCTACCTCTGTTTGAAATCACCATCCAAACAAATTTAAAACAAACCTCTGCACATCATAACTAGCATAAAAACTTCAAATAAACAAAGTTAAATTATATAGAGAGAGCCCTCTCTAGATGGAGTTTGGCTAGAAATTGCATCTAAAAGATTGGTTAGTGGTTACCTCGGCCGTATTCCTTTTTCTCACAAGTTTTGGGGAACAACTTGAGTGATAACAAGGGGAAGAAAGTGAAGGTGAGTTCCAGGTTGAAAGGGATCAGTCCCAACTCGGCTAGGAACACAAAACACAAAAGTACATACATAGCTTCCAGCGGAACGGTCCACTCGTAAGCGGTAGTCACAACGTATAAGGTAAGATAACACGTACAATACTCATGAATCAGTCCGAACAAGTGCAACGGTTGTTACAACAAGGTTCATGTGAAAGGTCTATGTGATGTCCGGTAGAGTAGTCGACATGGATGGGACAACATTAACAACATATACAACACATTTCCATTAATAGATTATGCATTACAACAAATCAATCAGTTCAGATGTAGAACACAGGTTAAAGTAACATGCATTACAAATGTTAAAGATCAGTCTTACAACAAATACAATACATGTGTGAAAATGTGCTTGTCTGTTAACAGGCTTCTGAATTAAGCCAAAGTTCCAAGACACATTGTTACACCATACATCACTAACCCCATCAGCGGGGCATTGGATCTAGTACTTTCTCCTCAAAGAAAATATTATAGACTCTCTTGGCTATGTGGGAGGAGATGAGGTGAAAATCCCTTTCATGTACAAATGAGGGGGTATTTATAGCCAAGGGTGAAACTGACCCTTGTGGCTGTTTGATGACCCTCATGACTGTTTGAATTCCATGACTCTTTGTTCAACAATTGGGTCTCTTGGACTTCCACGTTACATCACATTGATTGACAACAAGCCCATAATGAGCATGTGGGTGACATGACTCATGACATGACTCAACATGAATTGACATGACAATGTTGGTACATTCGTGTTGTTGCTTAGATGCATGTCAAGCTATATTCCTGCCAGGTGATGGATGTCTTCATGGTTTATCATAGCTTCAGCTCCGCATGGCGAAGTGCGTGGAGTATTCGATGGTCCTTGGTTCCCTTGATGAAGCTTTAGCATGTTATTCCTTGCTTGCATGTTAGAAGACTTGATAGGCTCATCTTTTCGTGAAGGTGCTTGTTCGTCGCATTCATCCGCTTCGCATGCTTCATTTGTTCATCCATTGGTGACACTGTCATTATGCATGTGCTCTCTTCGTTCATCCCATTCGTTGTCTTGCCATGTTTGTTGGTGTACCTGTACTTGCAGTCATTCATGACAAGACGACATCAAATCCAAAACCTCTTAGGCTACCATGACACATGATCATTTGGGTGCAGGTGACTAGGAAAGGAAACAAGGCTATGATGTGGGATGATATCTCCAGGAAACTGGTGATGAAAACTGTGCAAGAGTCACTTAAAGATGGAGATAGGCGATCTGAGTCGACAATGACTGTCTGTAAGGTTTGGCTCAATTAGGAGGTAAAATTGTACAAATTTTGGGAGGAATAGTTTGGGCTGCTAGAAGGAAAGGAAGGCATGCTCTGCGCATTTTTCAGAATGAATGGGTAGTGGGAATGGACAGCTAGGTTTGCGCAATTTTCCAGAGGAACGGGATGGGCTGCATGAAGGGTCAACATGCAGAGATTGTGCAATTTTTTTGGGGAAATGCCTGGGTCACTGGCAGCTAAAACTACACAATTCCCAGAGGGAACTGCTAGTTGGCTGCTAGGATCACTAGCAGCTAGAACTGTGTAATTTCCAGAGGGAACTGTCATTCAGCTTCCTGGGAGACTGGCAGCAGACTGTGCAATTCCCAAAGGGAACTGGTAGTCTGCTGGTAGGGGCCGCTAGCAAGGAAAATTGCACTGAGGCCAGAAGTCCGGCCTGCTGATCATCTTTGCGAAAATTTCTGAGCTAAGCTGACTGATGGTAGCAGAAGGCCTTCTCATGAACACTGTACAATTTTTGAGATGAACAGTTGGCCAACTATCGGGATGACTAACTCAGAAAACTATGCAATTTTCTAAGGGAGATAGGGATGGGCACTTGGTGTCTTTCTAGCCTATCCGCGCAATTTCCTCAGTCAGTTGAGTGGGTGAGGTTAGTGGCCTCTGCACAATTTTTTAGGGGAGTCAGCCCTAGGGTGACTGTCAGGTCTGACTATCCGGGTGACCAACACGAGAGTTGATTGGATTGCTAGCAGGCAACGCAACTTGAAAAGACTAGTTTGGTGCTTCTGTGTTGTTCTGGTTAACAGTCGATCGATTCGATCAAAGGGTGATGGTTCGGCTGTTAGAGGGGATTCTGTTCTTCGGAACTTTCATCAAAATGGCTAAGTGTGTGAACAATCGAAAGAAGCATAGGTGATCATTCGAATACACACTTGCATGACTTGACAACAAAATGACAAAACCATCCAGACACACATTTTCAACATGACTAACCAACGGTGTAACTGATAAGCGACACTCATGATTGATCATTCATTGATCGAGATGAAACTTGCGCGACAGTGAATGTGACTCTGTGTGTGAGTGCAACAAACACTTTCATAACAAACACAAGAAGCACATATGAAGCGAAGACTTTGCGCATAAGTAGAACATGGTCGCAAGCATGAATTAGACATTATCATGCAGAGACTTAAATGCAATGAACAAGCAAGGCATATGTAAAGACTCACACAAGCTCACAGAGTGAACCCGAGTGTGTACAATCATCAAGTGAAACTCTTCAAGGGAGGCTCTGAAATTGTTGCAAACCAAAATTTTGGAGTGTGGTTGTAGCCACTACAATAGGTTCTAAAGAGCCACCTAACCTCCCTAAATACCACATGAATCGATAGAAATAAGAAACCAACTCGAAAAAATAAACAATAAATTCTCTCTATCCCTCTCCTTCGAGGCCATAGATTCTTGAACGAAAATGATAAAAGGATGAACAAAGTCGGTGAGATGTTTGAGGGAGATGTTTTTAGAGGAATCCCCTAGTCCTCTCAAATTGACAGAAATAATTTTCATCACAACACCCTGGCACCGGGAACATAATCTCTAAGGGTCCTCGAGTCTTCAAAATATATAATAGGGATATCTTGGAGAGCTTCATCTAGCTCAACATGTGAATAATTAGCAGAGGGTTTCGCACATAAATGTATGCTACCCTTACCCCCTTTTCGTGAGACCGTGATGTTCAGAGAAGAACCAAGACTGATAGAGAGAGACAAATGGGTGTCATCTGCTCTATGAATAGTGGGCACTGCAATGTCCATGACCAGATTTTTCATAAGGAAATAAATTTCACTACCCATAGAATTATGCGGAGATGAGTCAATCAAACATACCTCTGGGATGGATCATATTTTTCATTCTGCCTAGATGTTATCCTCACAAGGTCAATGTCACATTGCGGGACACGAGGGAGAGAGACCCACATAACTATGGAGCAAGAGGAGATCGAGACAATGCGAGAGATGAGGGCATGGGGATTTGCAGAGGTTCAAAATCGAATAAGGCATGTGAATCATAATCTCGTTGGAGGATAACAAAGTCAAGATAGGAACTCTAGAGTCCAGCAAATAAGGAGGTGTGTGGGCCGGAGGAGACATGGGATTAAGAGAAACTACAAACTTATTATCATCCACTAGGTCTAGTGAAGACGTGGGCATCTTAAAAGAGGAAGGGATATTGTCCAAAGTACCCACATCCAATATTGAATGAAGAGGATGAAAATTACTTGGATGTTTGCAAATGGTTGAAGGAGCATGACACTTCTCTGAACAATGATCTTGAACGAGCTTCCAAAGAAAGACACTTGAACAAACCCACAACTTATGAGGGCAATGATCCATGAGATGGTCCATGTGATGAAAAGGGAAACAACGAAAGGGGATACCACATAAACCAACCCTTTTCTCGATTTCAATGGATCCCCGCTCAAAGTCAATATTTTTAGGAAGGCCTCCAGAAAGATTAACCTTGACTAGCATCCAAGCAATCCATTTGTCCGTGGCTCCCAAAATGTTGGTGTCCATATAAACAAAATGCTCAATAGATTTCCCAATCTCTTCTAAACCCTACGCGTCCAAAATTTAATGGGATCCCGCGAAGATTGAGCCACACATGTCAAGAGTGTGTGGTATTAAAAAGGGGATTGAAGCCAATATACCACCTATCTAGCTGCAGGAAACTTCGGTCATAAACCCAAGGTGCCAATAGGATGCACTATGCATCACCTTGATGAAGAAAAAGAACCTTGAACCAACCATTCGTCAAAATATTGACCTTTGAGGAGTATTTCAGACTAGGAGATTACTGTTTCATCACGCAAACCTGCATCTTGGATTCAACGATATAAGTAAACATCGGATGCACCACTAGAGCACACTATTGTAGGCTCACCACATGATCCTAGAGGACGTCATGACGAAAATTGAGCAACTTGGTCTCCAAGGAAATCTTCACATCCTTTTTGTTACGCCGACAGGGACATTGGAAAGGAGACATTGAGAGGTAAGGCCCCGTGACCTTTTCATGCAAATAATGTGGCCTTGAATAGTCGATCCTTCTAGGTGAGATTTCCTTCACCAACATGTCCGAAGTTATATTCTTTTCATATGCCAACTCATCTACAAGCATGGCTTGTATAAGAGCCTCCGAGTCAACTAAGTCTTCTCCTAATGAAGTCATGATCAAAAAGGATGACAAGCCACTAATACGTGCAACAAACACACAAACAAGAAAGAAGAAATGTTTCAAATCTAGGCAGGATCTAAAATTAAATGTTTGAGAAATATAACCAATTGCCCAAAAAGGGAAAAGGGAATGTTGGTCGCAATATCACTGCCAAAAAGGAATGTCTAACATCCCAAGAGTAAATTTCCAACACAAAAACAAACCTCGAGTGGAAAGTCCCAAGGGAATGAAAGGACTTGGAGATGTGCAACCCAAGGAAAATGGGATTGACTAGTCTAGAATCAAATCTCACTTACTCCATGATCTTAGTAAAACATAAATTCACTTACCAAACACAACGAGAGAAAACCACGGGAGGCAATGTGCCACTAAAAAGAAAGAACGGAAAACTACCTAGATGCGAGAATAATACAATTAACGGCAACACCTAGACACCAAAATTTATAGGTTGCACCAGGAATTATGTCCAAGGACAACTCCAGAGAGAAGGAGAATCGATATGCTAGTAGCACCAACAACACCAACATCCAGGACAACACCACCAAATATGACCAAAACTCTAATGGACCTCCTTATAGGGTCTAGTGAAGATCATAAAGTTAAAATGAAATCGCCTCTTCATGGTCCCTTTTGAACGAGTCAAAGCCACTTCAAATATATTATAGACAGGAGAGGGCGACATCATATGATATAGCTAAAAACAGGTGTAAGGAGACTATCGCACAAGACACAAAACTAATCAACAACTGACCCCCTCTCCTCCATTCACAACAAGAAGTAGAGGGTGTGGTACCCGAGCTAAGACACCGCCACTAGGCGAATAAAACCAACACAATGAACACACATGATATATCATCTCTTGGCCACCCTAAATGTCTCAACGATGATGAGATAAAGGACATAAAATGCACTCAGAGCCAATCAAATAAGTTGAATTAATTCAGAAGTTGATATGAAAGACATGTCCAAATATACTCAACCATCCAACCAAACCCTCCTTTAGTGAAATAAACATAATACCTAAAGTTCCCTTTGTCACCACAATGTATGCATCCAAAATCTCACCCTTAACTTAGATACCTTGTACCTACATTAACTTACAAAAATAATAAAATATTATAACCTACTTAACATTAAAATCAATTTACAATTGCAAACTATGCAAAATTATAAATAAACGTGTATAAATATCCAACTTTTGTATTGAAATTGATGATGGTTTGAAGACAAACAAATCACTCAGCTTCCATTCTCCCATGTAAAGATGTATGAATAATTTTTTTTAATAAAAATAATATTAGAAAGTATTAGAAATCAATAGATTATTTATATACTAATAAATAACAACAAAAAAAATGATGGAGCTAGTCAAAACCACCATCCTTGTTGTGGTATTAGGGTTATTCTTTATCTTTTCTAATTTTACAACCTTGAGATATTTTTTAGGCACAAGATCCCATTCCAAAGTTGAATTTGTTTCCCTTGGGTATGTTTTTTAGAGTCTTAAAAGATTGCATTAAAACAAATTCAAGTAACGGGAGACTCTAAAGTGGGCATAAAATTGGCCAACAACATAATGACTCTCTTCCTTCGAATGAATTTCCTTTTCTTACAACTAAAAAAATGTAGCAAATGAGCTCTCAAAGGAGTCATTCAAGCAGGATCTTTGTTTATTCATCAATTCAAGATATGCCATTTTTTCTCTAATATAAAACTTGGAAATCAACGACTTAAGATGATAATAGTGGTCTCCTTGAGCCAAAATGGAGTAGAGTGGTAAGCTTTTCCTGACCGTAAATTGAGCCAAATTCTGAAAATCCCGAAGTGTGGAGAAACATGTATAAAAAAGCTGAGTATATTATGGTATTATTCAAAAATTCAATGCAAAGTGAACGTTTGACAAGATTATGGGTACACATGATGAGTAAGGGACTTTTGACATTATAGGCATAACACAGTTGATACTCATAAATTCAATACGAAGTGAATGTTCTCCATTCAAGTGGAGACAAATTCAAAGACATGGTTTCACAATATTGTGGGATCACATAAATAAGGAGGCTTGTTCACATGATCGTATGCATTTGCGTCAACCAAGGTTGAGTAGCTAGACATAATAGAAAAAAACTTAAATGTATAGCTAGACATAATAGAAAAAAACTTAAACATTATACATGTGAGGGGTCTATTTCTTAATTTGTTGTAATTTTAACTTTTATGCAAAATTTTGGTAAGTGCTTTTCATTTATTCAACAAATAATTATTTGTTTTTGGGATATAGTAAAGCGCCATAGCTTAGGATGGAAATGATTATATTATTCTCACTGGTTTTATATTTTATTGCATTGCCTATTATTTCATTCATCATCATTTTTTTCTGGGAGAAACATTACCAAACTCCAACTTATTATGGTGCCCAATGTCAAGGGTCATTTATTCTTATCTCTGAGCAATTTAATCAGTATATTTTTTAAATTATTTTTAAAGTAGATGAAAAATAACAAATCCAACAAAATTACAACTTTATTCTATATTCTTTCATTAACTAAATTTTGATGTAAATTTTTAATAAGTTGAAATTTAACAAACTTTTAGCTGATATCATGACCACACCCTTGCATCATATGACTATCACTTTGAAAAATACTTCATGATTTTGATAGTGTGAGAGCATCTCACCATGTGCAGCTAGTTAGATAAACACATGTATATTCCAAACACACATTTTATGAATAAATAACAAACCTAAATACATGTTGTTTATAAATGGATATGTGAAAAACATGTAGGTAATCCATTGTAAGAAACATGTTCTCCCCAAGGTTGGGGGCAACGAGGAGTTTAGAAATGTCACAAGTTCAAAGTTAAAACGATCTCATTTAATGACTGAGGAACAAAGAGAACAACGATTAAGTAGGCATTAAGGAGATGCTCCTACAATGAGTAGTAACAATTAGAAAGAAAAAATGTTGATGCTAAGGAACTTGAATAAGATATAGCATCACCACACCTTATGAATGGGGTTTACGCACACCTTTTTTGGGGTCTTTACTTGAAATGAAATTTGTTCATGATGAGGGGAAAGGGAGAAATTGATAAACACACTTTCTTTCTATATTTATATTCAATTAAAAAAAAAAGGCATTCACTTTTTTCTTTCTTTGACTATGCTAGACACCATGAATTTCTAGTTTGAACAGTACGAGAAGATTTTTTTGTTTAAGAAAATTTGTCTCTAACTAATATCATTTTTCTTGCTTCCACATCCTAGCTAGACGAGACTAGGGATTATACGAAGTGGAATCAGTGTTATGAATTTTGGCTAGAATGGATGTGTGTCACGAGAACACCGAGTAGTAATAGTCAAAAAGAAAGAATGTTGACGCTAAGGAACTTGAATAAAATGTAGTATCACCACACTTTATGAATGGGGCTGACCCACACATTTTTAGGGGTATTAATTGAAATGTAATTTATTCACAATGAGGGGAAACATAGAAATAGATAAACAAACTTTCTTTTTATATTCATGATCAATTTTATAAAAAAAAATTCACTTCTTTGTTTCTTTGACTATGCTAGACACCATGAATTTCTAGTTTGAGCAGTGTTGGAAGAAGAAAATTTTGAGAAAAGTTGTCTCTAACTAATATCATCATGCTTGCTTGCACGCCCTGGTTAGACGAGAACAAGGATTATACAAAGTGGAATCAGTGTCGTCAATTTTGGATACAATGGATGTGTTAGAAGCACATTGAACCACTATGCGAAAAAAATGGTGTGGGAACATTAAGATCAAGAATTTATACTGCAAACAAGGCTTGAGTCTAGGGAACACTCACATTAGGTTTTGGTTGGAATCACATAAGTAATATACTCAAGTTAGGTTGGTTGGTTGAGAAGTTTATAGGAAGGTCTAGATTGACTTGTTTATTATTAATGGGCATTTGCCTATAGAGATAGATGTCAAGATCCTCATTTTTTGTGGCATATAGCCAGTCCTATGAATATTGGGTAACCTCTTCTCTAAACCATCTTTAATTCCTCTCTCTATATCCAATTGTGCTCTTTTATCCGTTGTATACATTTGAAAAAGTGATTTAAACAATTTTAATGTTTATTGGAGAAAACCTCCCTTAAAGTAAGATATTTTTTGTAGAGGAATATTTATAGGGTATCATTCTAAGGGGCCAAGAGATAAAGGAGGCTGATATAAGACATTTGTAGCCTAAGGGGCTAGGGACCAAGATCACCATAGGGAAAACAACATAATGGGAAAAAATAACACCTCACTAACCAATTCTCAATCAAATTTCATTCCTCCAAGACTCACCCTCCCCATTGCCTCTCCATCTCACCTACCCAAGCTTTAGAGTGAAGGCCACACTAGTCATTTCCTTGAATGATGGGCTAATCTCTTCCTTCTAGATGAATCCCTTGACCAATTTAGCTATCCGCCAACAACTCATAACAACCCCTTTTCTCTTGTAAGGAAGGAGGGAAGTACTACATTCATGTGTGAGAGAGAAGAGGCCAAGTTACTAATAGCCATAGCTTAGCAGGTATGGTTCCCATATTTTTAATGAAAGACTTGATTTGCATTTTCTATTTCAGAGATAAATCCTCTTACTCAAGATATCAGTTGAAGTGATTTGAATGCAAATAGAAAATTTAATTTCTTGAATGACATGTTAGACAAGAAATCAAGAGATAGAAATTGCCCGCATATAAATATATATAGTTAAATAAGCAGCTAACTGAAGATTACAAGACATTTTAGAAAGTTGAGTATTGCACTACCAAGCTCTCAAACTTGAAATATTCTAGCTTCCATCTATAAAGTAATTTACAAAATATTTTACAATTTCATTAAAATAAGACGTCCAACCAAGAAATAGAGACAAAGCACTAGACTATAAAACAAGGAAAAAAAAAAACTAATATACAAAATGTCCTCCTTGAAATGAAAAACTACCTTTTTATAAATAGACAAAATAAATTAGGAAAAAAGAAAGGTAAAGAATTAGAGAACAAAATGAGATCTTTCCTAAATTAAAAAATGTAACAAAAATCACTTTACATTAAATAAAATGGGGTCTTTGCTCGCTAATTGATTGATAAAATTTCGTTAAATATAACACTTATTCCCTTATTCTAGTTGGGTTATGGTAGCTATTCTACTTATTAGTCCCTGCGCTCCGGGCCTGGCAGGGACTATAGCAATCGGTTTTGGTCGGTTGCTATTAGTTGGATGCGAGAACCCATAAACAACGCAATTCATTACCCTAAGTTTCAAATGTATATTCCATAAATCATTTTTTTTTAACCAATACGAAATTCCCACCACTATTTCAGCCACTAAGAATTTTAACGATCTTATTTGGCCTCATATCGAGGCCAGGATTTGGACAAACTTAGGATAAATCTTGATTTAACATATGGATTCAATCAATTTTCTGAACATGGAAACTAATGCTAACATTGCATTAGCATTAATTCGCTAACATTAAATGTTAACGTGATATATCAGTGAACTAGAACTACTTTAGTTCTAAGTTTCGCAAGTGTGCATGCATGTTGAGGTGCCCATCGTTGAAGTTGGCAGCTGGATATGTGCTGTCGAGCATAGGGGCGGTGGTCGCATCTTCATAACGTGGGAGCCTGCTATGCCTGCAAGTTGATCAACCCGCAGTTTCGATGGAATGGAAGCGGAACGACAGCTCCTCAGTCTCGGCCGACAGCTCAGTCTGAGTTGATCAATGTTGTCATAGACTTGAATGTCGGCATCCAGGTAAATGAGCTTGCTGTATTCTTCAAACTGCATTATCACAAGCCCCGTAAGACAGAATTCTAAGCTATTTATTTAGATAGATAAAAATAATCTTCTCATTTCGTGCAATCAAACTTTGTTATTCTGGAATCAAATGCATTTACTATATTATAAGGTTGTTTATAACATACACAGTGAGTGAGTACCTGAGCAAATAGGTCTTACAGTCAATTCGTTCAGTTTTCGAATCCATCTCTGCCTGAGGTCGGCGTCCTGGGCTCTTCACTGCTTCACTGTTATACTAGAACGTTTATCTTCAGTCTGTCTATTTTAACTATAAGCCATTGCCATTTTGAATTCTGCAAAAAGTATTTCGACATATCAAAATGAATTAACAACCTGCAAAAAAGTTTAAGAGCGACTACAGAACATACGATTTTGTAGTTACTCTAAATCATATAATAAAATCTGAAGAAACCAGGCCTATGCTCACCGAAACATCTTGTATGTATTCGAAGAGAAACAAAAACTAAATACAAACATACAGACAGATACAAACTTATAAATTGTTGAACAAGTCTGGGGAAAATCGAGTTTCCCCTTGACAAAATTGATTTGCTATACAACTGATTTGGCTTATTTTTTTTCCATAATAGATTTCAGAAAGCAGAGGGAAAACTGAAGCTCGAAGGTTGCTCTGCGAAGCCCAGTTCTCCATGTTATATAGTGCTGTTTTTTGCTGGCGGTTTGCGATGCAAAATGTCGTCATAGCCTTGCGGTTTGCAATGGGAAATGTCGCCATTTCTGAATTTTCAACAACAAATTACTCCATAGTGATAACATCCAACGAAAAGGGCGTGTCAATTTTTCAGAGACCAAATGATATTCTAACCATTATCATTGCGTATTCATTGGGCATTTATGTATCTGTCCTCACATTTGACGCACAGAATGATGCAACATGTCTGAGAGTGGAGATATATATTTGACAAAGTTACCTGAAATAAGACCTCTTTGATAGAGCTGTTCCACAACAATTCTATGGAGCCCACTCGAGGCATCGCCTGTCTGGATATCTTGGGGCAGATCTTCGGGCTACAATGGAGGAAGAGCCCGGCATGCCGTTGAAGACTTGCTCTGGACTGAGGTCCCTGTTTCGAATCTCCTCAATGGACAATTCACGCTCTTCTCCTTCCATTTTTCAGAAGAAAATGCCTATGATTCGCATACCCTGCGCAAGATCCTCGGGAAACTGTAAAGATTGGCTTTGAATATGCAGAAAAAATAGCAGAAGCAGCTTGAAACGTGACCAAAAGTATAAAACTAAGCGTTCTGCCAGCCTGCATGGGCATTTGAATGCATATTGACCAAGTGTCTTGCTTTGAGGGTTTTGAGGGTTGTGGCTTTGCCAAGTGTCATCGGAGCGTGGAGTAGCAAGATGACGCTTTCTTGCATGGAGTCGCGCCCTTCTGGATCCGGTGGTCAATAATACATGAATGCAACATTCATATAAAAATCTATAGAAGGCGGAGATTTACATGACAATTTGCAAACGAATCTCTAGGTAACAAATTTCAAATGGTCAAAAGCAATAATAAAAGTATTAGTTAGGCAACATGCGGTAAAAGCTCATGTATTCTAGTAACTCTCCAACGACAAAGCTAGTTAATACATGGATACGTATTTGAAACCATAGCTACCAAATTTATATAGATTTGTATTTGATACCATAGTTATCAAATTCGACACTGTAAATTCAACGTTGGAAAAAAAAATAGATAATATACATCTTAATTTTTACTCTTCAAAAAAATGCGTATTGTATTAAACTTAACGAATTATTAAATGAATCGAATAGTATTCAAGAATTTTCGAATTTTTTTTGGCGGATGCTGCCGAACTTGGTAACTATGTTTGCAACCCGTCATAAACCTTTAGAAGGTCTTATTAACCTTCAGCACACAGTTCTGTAAATGAAAATTGAAATACAGATATGTGATTGAAATTAAGCAATTTATCACCAGCAGAAATCTTCCTCCAAAAAAGTAAAAGAGACACAACGCAAATACTGTGTAGCAAAATATGATCCAGACTAATTCGACAGCTTGTGGGATTACAAAAGCACAACTATTTTTTAAAGAGTTCAAAAAGTGTGATCAGCAGATCTTGAATCTTGAATCTTACCTTCTAAAGGATGTGTGTCCATTCTCATTGCTTTCTGAAATAATGACCGGCTCCCGCACATGCCCATTCTCAATAACCCCTGAAACGATATTGGGCATCACAGAATGGCCATTCTCCTTCGTCAACACTATGGGATTTTCGTTGCTTTTGCGATGTGGCACGTTATCTCGCATCGTTGAATGCTGGTCAGGAGTGCTCTCGAATACATGTTGCGCTGACATGACTGTGATTCGGAAAGGAAAGAGAAACTGCACAAAAGACACAGGACTCAAGAGAATGCTACTGAAATGATCTCCCAAAAAACAGCACTCAAGAAACAGCTCAGTGCGAGTATCCTTCTGTGATGACCATATTTAATGCCACAATCAAGCCGCTACAATGCATCCTATCTGAAGACACCGATAGGTAAGGTGCTTTCAGCTGCTCACAAGATCTTCTACTGCTCCAGATTGCATGTTGTTCACAAAAGACTTCCAGATCTACGACAATTATGATTAGCGAAACAATAGCAACTATGCTTCGCGAACAGGCGTCCCGACGGAGGAGGCAGCAACCGCCACGTTTCGCTCATGCTTTACGTTTCTCTCATGCTTTTATGGGCAGATACGCTGCAAGCTGCGGTAGGGACTAGCTGCCCCGCAAGCCTTCTTGTTTATATTGGGAACTATTTTATATAATCTTTCATAAAGAAATATTAGTAATTCTCAGTAATCAGTGTATATTCGATTTCTTCTCAAATCCAGTCTTTGTTGTGTTTAATCAATTGTCATGGATTAGAAGTGAATGTGTGTATATTCGATTTCTTCTTAGTTCCAATATTTGTTGTGTTTAATCAGTTCCCTATTGATGTTGTGGTGGTTTCCATTCCCTTATTCGTAGCCATGTGTGTAGTGGATAGGAGGTGTTTGCATGTGTGGTGTCGAGTGGGTTGGTGAGCTCGGTTATCTCTCTTGGTATTGGCATGACCCATGAGCGTTTATTTCTTTATCTAGTTAGTAAATCAATATTTTTAAGAATAGATTTCAATTTTGGTTGATTTTCATAGGGAAATTTTGTGCTTCTGAGGAAAATTAGAGCTTCCATTCATTCATCCTTGGTATTTGTTGTGAATAAAAAAAAAACAAAATATTTCTAAAATTGTAGCAACAATCCTATACAGTAATTAGCAATACAGTTTCCTTGGCCCAGTAATACCGTAAAATCACAAAATAGGTTTGCAAATGACCACTCCAGTACGACAAAAAAATGTTAAAATTGATGCTTGCATGCACCCTTTTTGGTCCAGCTTCTAAATGATTACAACCACTGCAACTTTTTTGGTCAATTTCCCAAGTCCAATTTTCTCAATTTTGATGTTTTTCATATTTTTTTTCTTCCTTTTTTTGTTATGTTTTCATCGAATAATTTTTGTGATTAAAAAAACACCTAATTGGAATAAACACTAGATAAAATATGGATCAAACCCTTACGCCTTAACTGAAATTGCTTTGAAAATGATATATATATATTCCTCAATTAGAAAAACTAGAATTAAAAATTTATGGATGGGTTCGCCTCCTGAATGGGGAGGATTGGACTACCAATCAGCCTGAAACAACTTGTAATTAGTCTATTATCTCTATTTCTAGGTGGTCCATAATTAATTTATTAGTTTATTTGGCACAATGCCCTCAACGTGATCGGGTGGCTCTTCTAGGGTTTTGAGGCTGTGATTTTAAATGGCTATAAGTTTTTTCTCAATATTGATTAGATTCACTATTATGACTCCAATTTGGAAGTGGCATTGTTTCTTTGCTTCTAATGGCTCCTATCTTCTGTATTATGGTTTATAACTGAAGAGAATCTTGCTGCAATGATTTCTCAGGAGGGTTTTGAGCCAAAATTAAAATATTTGTAAATTATATGATACTTGTAAAATACTTGTAAATTAATGCACACGATTAATAAGAATCCTGTTTTGAATGTTGTATATTCTCCATGTTATTGTGATGGCTTCATAAGAGACTCTTATAGGTTTGAATCAAGGAAAATTTTAGGGGCTAATATTAGTAGGTGGGTTATTTTTCCATTCTTTTTCCCAAAAAAAGATTCGCTAATTTCCATTTTTTCTAAAAATTATTCACCCAAATTTTATAGTATAAAATTATTTTACCTTAAAAATTGCCAAAATTTTATATAGAGACTATATAAATTTATTAGCAATTTGAATATTTTTGGAAAAATATTGCCAAACATTTTATAAATTACATGTGATGGACTGCTAGATTCACCAAGGTTTTTAAACTTCAAGATAAATTTCCATCCTTAAAATTTTCCCTCATTTGAATAGCCTAATAGTCCCAAATGATGAGAGGTAACAATAACCTTGAAAAAACTGCACATTACACGTAGGAGGACTCTGTCATGAAGATCTACACACAATATGAGATATAGAAAGACACCATGTGTAAGAAATGAGAGATTGAGAGAGTTGAAACGTGAAATTGCAAATGCATTCTTTGATAAACAATAAGAATATAAGAAATTGAGTGGGAGCCGTATGTACAGTTCTAGGTTTTGCCTCCTTAAAGAGGTTATCCAAGAATGAATTGTAATTCTTCTACTCCCTTTAGGTTGCTATAAATCCAAGTAATTTATACAATGTATTAACTTCATTTTAAGCACAAATAAGTCTGTGATTAGTTCCTAAATCATTTAAATATTTATCCAACTCTCTTCCGTCATAACTACTTATAAGAATTTTTAGAGGATATTGTGTCACAACCTGAAAGAGTTGAAACTTCCATGTTTTTTCTTAAAATATCTTTTGTTACTTCAATTTTGAAATTCCATAGCTAGTGGCCACTTTATTTCTAATTTCACTATGGTCTCATTGTAATCTTGTGAAGAGACTAAGAGAAAAAACTGCCAAAATAAAATCTAAAAAAAGGGAAAAAGTAGTTTTCTTGCTTCCACTAGGCCTCATAACCACTACAACATACAACCATGAGATTTTATCATCATTATGATTTAGTGGTCAACCTTTCCTTTTTGTACGTTTTTTTAAGATCATATGATCCCATCCTACATCTAGATGTTGTTGCATCTTGTAATCGACCAAATTTTAATTATTTACATTAATATTTGTTGGGTAGAGTTATGTACATTAGGAAACCACATCTCTCATGCCTTGTATATGAGATAACTTTCATTATTGCATATCACTATACCTTTGTGACTATTACATTTACTATATTTATATGTAACTTCTATATTCAATATATAAGTTACAAAAGTTTATGATATATCAAATTACATTATTGGCTTGTAACATTTGGAACTGAGCATTCTTGCTTACAAGTGATTATTGTAAAGTCGTAGACAACATATTTGAACCTCCTTATAGTTGCAACTCAATTCTTTCAGTCCCCTAAAACATTAGTTCACTCCCACAAAAGAATCTATGAGGATTTCCTTAGGGAAAAGGAAGTAAATCTAGAAGTGTGGAGCCAAAAGACCCAGTTCTAGTAGTACGTTCAAAGTGCCCATTATCATCTACAAACCTATCTGCATCTGAAATATTTTTCAAGATCAATTCTATGAAAGTAAAGGCAGCTTCATGTCTGGAATTTATGATTTTTTGTCTATGAATTTAAATTGATAGATCTTGTAAATCCTAGTGTCTTAGAGAGAAGATTGGTATGCCAACTTTAACTCGTTCCTTGTTGCTTGCATTGCCTACATGTTGGTGATTGTTATGGTATTGTGTTAATTCTTGGATAGTCCCTATCATCTAGGGAAGTATGAGACATTATTTAAGATTGTTGTTAATAATGTCATGGGAACCAGTTTCAATATTTCACAGTAATCAAAGCCCTTTTCCCAATCCAGGCTTTGGTCTTGAACGAAAATGCAAAGATTCTATCATCACTTCCAAGAGAAATAAAGGTAGTATTTTGTGATATAGGTGAGCCTTTGAAAGTAAAATCCATTGTGGAAGTGTATTATTGATGTCCTTGTTGAAGGAATCCTAATTTGCAATTCTAAAATTTTTAATTTGCAATTCTAATTCATGTTTCCCCTATATCGTGCTGAAACAATGGAGCTAGCCTTGACTAAGAATGTAATTTATATGTTGTTGAATGGTTTTATAGAGATTCAACCACTACTCCAAATAACTGACATCGACTTTGTTACCTCATTAAGAACTACATCGTCTGAAAGCTTCTACATTATTCTCTCTGATGTAGTGCATGATCTAAATTGTATCCATTAAAGAATGGCAAAGAACCATGACTATATCAGGTCGGGACGAATCTCTAAAAATTCCAAAAACAACAATCAAAAACACCCTGAACCAGTGGCAATGGCAGCTAGCATGGAATGACGAGGACCTCGGCCAAAGCGTGCTGACCGAGGCCCATGGAGACTGTGCAGGAGGTCAAAGTAGCCCTTGGGAGCCCCAGATCGGGAAAAGGAGGAAATTTTCGATGCATTGCTGGGCAAACAGGGCTGAAATGGAGGAGCCTTAAGCACTCAGTCGCGTTGGGAGCCGGAGAACCGTGGGCGGAGAAATGAAAAGCGCTAAAAGGACAAAGGCAGGACCCGCACTCTGGAAACCGACGGTATTGATCGGGGCATCCTCAGACAGTAAACGGTTTTGGAGAAGAGTGGAGCGATTCCACTCAACGATCCATGCATGGCGGTGGAGGTGAGAGAAAACCGTTGTTGATCCTGCGTTATTGGTCGAGCAAGTCAACTGCGTGGGACGTGCGTATGACGTTGGAACTAGAGAGGCCCAGATCGGATGGCTGAGATTTCGCCCGATGGTGGAAGCAGAATTGATAGGGAATTAAGCTGCGTTCTAAAGGGATTTGGAATTCGTCTGACCACCACGATGGAGGAAGAATGCATCCACGACGTAACTGAAGAAACAAGCTGACGAGCAGGCCGGTGCTGTTCAGATGAGGACACGTGGCCACTCCCTGAGCGTTCATGCTGACGCCGAACAGGGTACTCCAAGCACTGCTGCAGAAGGCAAATTGACAAATGCGGAAGAGGAATCGAACATGCACAGAAACGAATGGTTAAATGCCATGAATGGAGATAGAATACACAGTCAAGTGGAAGTCGGAGTGAAGCTCGGAGATGAAGGAGAAAGATCAGAATCCCGAGAGGAGGACGGAATATGCAGAGAAGAAGACAATAAAGCAAGAGAAAAGCAGGACGAGACAGAGGGCCGAGCTGATGGAGCGGCAACATCGAGCACCACCGAGCTTGAGAGATTCGAGCCACACCATAGAGGGATCTGTCTAGGTTGAGCACCACGTTGGGCTGTTACCACTGTAGACCAGAAGGTCACAGAGCTAGTAGGAAGAAGAAGAGTCTGTGCACTCCAGTGGCTTGGGGAATGCATGGAAACACCCTGCCAAGCAAAACCTGCTTCAGGAGAACTCACATTGAGTCCATGTATTTTAATTGTCTGTTTAAAGACACAATAAAAACAAGGCCACCACTGAAAGCTGGACTAGAGACGTAGCCTTGGAGAATAGGGTGAACTCCTTAAAAAAAATTCTTGTGTCTTTATGGTTGCTTACTGTATTTCTCTGTTGTATTTCCATTTGAAATGTCCGTGTATTGGCAATGTGATCGATACATTGCTTAAATAACACAGAACACACACCAAAACATGAGTCTGTAATACCTTTTGTTTAATAAAACTTTAACTGATGTCACTCATAGGGTGATTATCAGATCAAGTGGTATCAGAGTAGTAGGTTGTAAGGCTAGAAAAGCTTGTGTTGGTTTAGCTGTGAATGCTCACTAGATCAAAGTTCAAATTAGGAAAAGGAGAGTTGGTGGAAACTAATCTCGATATTGGGAGAGTCTATTCTCAGAAGACAATGTCAGAGGAAGGTTCTATAGGGCTAGACCCTCAATTCATAGAAAGTTTCCTAGCTATAAATTCTATGGTAGAAGAAATAGATAGGGACTTTAGAAAGCATAAGGATGAAGATTCATTAGGCTCTAAACAAGATAAAGAAGAAGATGAATCTCATTCCTATGACCACTCAAAAGGGAAAGGGAAAGAAGAAAGCTTTCCTACACCTCCTAATAGCCCTTTGCATAATAAGAAAGTGTCTTTGATTAAACTAGATGTTAAATTTGATTTGCCTATATATGATGGAGAGCTAAATGTTGAAAAGTTGGACAATTGGATTAGACAAATTGATGTGTATTGCAGGGTACAGAACATAGACTCGGACAAGGGTAAGATTCAACTGGCAAGCCTACGCCTAGGAGGAATTGCCTTAGTTTGGTGGGAAGGAAGAACCCAAGCTAATATGAAGAAGCATGGTAAGACCATCTCTGTTTGGAGTGAATTTGTTGTTGTAATCAAAAAGCAGTTCTATCCATTGGCCTACATGCAACAAGCCATGATGAGTTGGAAAACTCTTCGACAGTCGCAAGGGCAAAGTGTACAAGGGTATACTCAAGAGTTCAGAAAGAGAGCATTGATCTTGGGTATCTAATTAGACTCACCAGAAACTCTTTTGAAGTACATTGGTGGTCTACATAGCTACATGAGTCATACCATCCTCATGTTTAATCCCACTAGTATAGATGAGGTATCTGTACAAGCTACTCACCTAGAAGCTAGAGGAGAGAATGGAAATCTAGAAGTTGGGGGACCATCCCAACCCACTGTAAGCAAGAGCAAGGAGAAAAGAAAGCAGAAGTGGAAAGCAAGGAAGGCTAACACTACATAGAAAAGCAAAGCTTCATGCACTCATTGTAAAAAGGATGGGCATGATGATAAGCACTGTTGGACTCTGCATCCAGAGCTGATACCTAAGAAGTCTGAGGGTAAGAAGAAGAAGAGTGTTAGGCCCCTATACTACTACTGTAACCCCTTATTGTTATTAGTACAACCCACTTATTATATTGATCTACCCATGTAGTGCCCTTATTGTTACTATTGTGCCCCATAGAAGCCCACTATTGTTATTAGTGTGCCCTTAGATTATTATTGTTATGTCGGCTATAATTATGTTATGACCCCTTAGACTCCTATATATAGAAAGGAGGTCTTTTCATTTCTATCATCCAAGAATTGTTCATTTATGTAATGTAAAGGAGGTTGCCCCCTCAAAGAAGCTGAATTCTAAGGCGTGGATCTATCTTTTCTATCTTTTTGTGAGCTGGTTTCATAACATTTGGTATCAGAGCTTTGGATTCTAGGGTTTAGCTGCTCCAAACATGTCATCGTGGCATTTTCGCTATAACTTTTTTTCTGTGATGTTTCAAAAGTCGCAAAAAAACCCATTTGAGAAGAATTCGCGCTGAACCTTGGGTCCAAATTTCAGAGATTTTTACGCGATATTTGCGGAGATATGATCTGAGGAATTTGGTCTTTTTGCAGACTCCTGAATTACATTCAAAACAGGTGACCTGGGGAAAATCGTCATAACTTTCTCTGTAGGGATCGGATTTAAATTTTGTAAAAAGGTACAGAAAGAGGATAGACTGTAGTTTCTTGTATGCATTTTTCAGTTCCAAAGGTTGAAACAGTGACTCGTGGCACGTCGTACAAGTTTTCTCTACTGAACTAGTCTATAATCAGATCACTGTGGGAGATTTCGCATAACTCTTCCTTGGAGAATCCAATTTGGATCAAACTAGTCGCATTGGAAAGAGGAAGCAAAGGGCTACTACAGGTCACAATTTTAGAACTTAAAGATCTGAAGGTATAGAGTTACAGTCATTCCAAGATCGAGCTCCTAAAATCAAGAAAAGGCAAGATGAGGAAGTTTGATGGCAAGGATCCAGTAAATTGGATACTTCAGATGGAGCAATATTTTGATCTACATGGTGTTCCAGTGTTACAAAAGGTATGTATTGCATCTTCATATTTAGAACCAGAT
>APFE030641498.1:378-11119 GCA_000404065.3 Pinus taeda | reverse complement strand
GAAAATATGACAAATGACAGCGATGCGCGTGGTGTTGCCAGAAAAGCAAGTGATGCATCAAAACGCGGGTGTAGTTCTCCTGGTACAAATATTGCAGTCACCACAGTAAGCTCTTCTCTATGCAACTATCAAGCTGGATCGAGAGTTTTACAGGGACATCAAGTCGCAAGAAGTCAAGAACATGCTAAGCAGGAATTAAATGGTTTAGCTAATTTACTGCATGGCAAGATGCTAGCATTACATCAAATAGGTTCTAATCAATCTGCAAATACCCCAGTGTTGGTGCATTCATCAGTTTCATCAGCAGGGCCATCTATAAAACGAAATGATGCCATAGTGCAGGCATGGATACAATCACAAAATGCACGCCTGGCAGATGTAGATGCTACTTCTAGAGTTAGGTTACAGTATGCAACGAATCCTCATATGGAGCAACTAAGAAATCGATCAATTTCAACATATCTCATCAGGTGGAAGTACTTACTAGCAGAAGATTCCACATGGGACGACAAGAATTTTATACAGAAGCATCAAGAACTACTCAAGCGTTGAGGACAACACTTTTGGAAGGAGAGGGGCATGTTAGGCCCCTATACTACTACTGTAACCCCTTATTGTTATTAGTACAACCCACTTATTATATTGATGTACCCATGTAGTGCCCTTATTGTTACTATTGTGCCCCATAGAAGCCCACTATTATTATTATTGTGCCCTTACATTATTATTGTTATGTCGGCTCTGGTTATGTTATGACCCCTTAGACTCCTATATATAGAAAGGAGGTCTTTTCATTTGTATCATCGAAGAATTGTTCATTTATGTAATGTAAAGGAGGTTGCCCCCTCGAAGAGGTTGAATTCTAAGGCGTTGATCTATCTTTTCTATCTTTTCTTGAGCTGGTTTCATAACAATTTCACTGCAAGGTTTAGTTTGAGATTAGGAATGAAGCCACATGGTGTAAGTTTCCCAAGCAGCGTGAATACAGTATACCCCACTACTAAATTTTAAGCATATAGATAGGTAAATATTCAAATAATAAAAGTCTAAATTGTGTCATAAATTTCCTTCCTGTTGTGAGTCAATTGCATTAAAAGGTGCCTTGGTTTCAGAAAATAAATGACACCTTTTCAAGTGCATGTAGCACAAACAGTTGGCTATAGAATTTCCAAGCCTTTCTGGTGTATAAGTGATGGTTATGTTCTGAACTTAGAATACCCATGTAAACGAAGATAGAAACCGAAATCTAAATCCCTAAGACCAACACACAAGTACAGACATGAACGTTGTTATGTAGATGCAAACCAATTCTTTTAAGAAGTTTGTAAAATAGTTTTCATTCAAACACATAACAACTTCAGAGTTATAAATTTCAAGTCATAATTAAGAGAGGAATGTGATTTCCAGGCATTAAGAAAATTCACAACTGTTTACTGTGCATCTATAGTCATCATCAAAAGAATAAACCTAACTCTGTTGTGCATGTACAAGAAAATTCATTAGAAATTTCATAAAAATTTAAGTCTCTTGTCCCGCCAATTAGGGCCAAGTTTGTACTAGTTAGGTACCAGTCTGGTTAGCAGGTTGTTCAATACCATGCCCAATCCAACGGGGCGATTTGACCAGTTATGATTCAGACAGGGCCTAGATATGAAAAAACATTCAAAGAATTACATTGCTTTCTAATGTTGAATAATAAGACCCTAGTGCATGTTTCTACTCAGAAAAACCACTAGAACACTTGCATAATAAATATAGGATAAACACCCAAGGGGGTCTACAAACAATTCTCCAGAGCTAAAGCTAAATTACTGGCACTTTTCATTGTCTGAGACTGAGAAAGGGAAGCAAAAACACAGGCTGAAATTTCAAATTGTAAACAATGAAAAAACATGGAAATTTTTACTTCTACTGTCATTTCAGTGATCACTGAACAGCCTCAGTCTCTTAAGAAGACCCTCAAATTTGTCTAAGACTTGTTAATGATTGTCCCGCCATATCTCTCAACGTGGTTCTCAAAGGTAGAGAGTGCAATATTGATATGGAAATATGCACGGGTAATGAAATTTCTTGAAATAAAGATGCATATTCAGCACCCAAAAGAATTTGAACCCACAATAGCAAGCTCACATATAGGGCAAAGATTTCCTTGTATGACTGGAACAAAGCATGTTGTACAATATGGACAGGACACATCCTTCTGTTGCACCACCAACAAAAGGCTTTCTAGAGTCAAAATCATACTTCAGTTTTTTGGCATCCTGCAGCTACCGCTCACATGCCTGCAGAACTTGTTGTACCTTTGTTGAATGGTTTGCAGGGGTTCACTTTCCAATAGTCATCAAGCAAAGTTAGTTGTTAACTGAAGCTCCATCACTTATAACAAACACCCATGATATTCAGCAAAGCCAACCTCAAATGGAATTTTTGAAGGTTGCTATGACTAAAATAAACTGCAAGCTCTTTCTGTTGAACAGTAGCATCCTTAACTTCCTTTCCCTTGAACTGCATCTGAAGAACCAAAACACAATTGCAAGCTCACATATAGCACATATATTTCCCTTTATGATTGGAATAAAGTGTGGTGTACAATATGGACAAGACACATACTTTTGACCACGGTTTACAGGTGTAAAAGTTTCTCCAAAAAAAACAAAAGGATTTCTGAAGTCATAATTCAGTGTTTTTAGCATCATGCAAATGCCTCCCACATGCCTGCAGAACTTGTTGGGCCTTTGTTTCATGGTTTGCAGTGGACTCATTTGCCAGCAATTATCAAGCCAAGTTAGCAGTTGTACTGAATTTCCCTAGCAAACACCAATGGTGTTCAGCAAAGCCAACCTCAAATAGACTTTTTGAATGTTGCAATGAGTAAAATAGGCTGCAAGCTCTTGCTGTTCGACAATATGATCCTTAACTTCCTCTTGACCTCCATTTGAAGACACATAACACATTCTTTAGAAATTCCAATCAATTTATTCACCTTCTCAACCTCCTAAATAGAATCTACATCAATAACTAGAATTGCGTGCAAGATGGTAAGAAATAACCTTAATGCTTCACTAAACTTCCCATCTATTGTGGCTTTGTAAGCTAGTCTAAGTTTCTCATCTAAAAGAAAAAGCTTAAATACCAAAGCTCATGGACCTCTGACATTTGAGCTAGTAGTCTCAATCCAGCCTCCCTCTATTGCTAAGAAGACCACAGTGCAAAAAAAAACGCAGGAAGGTATGTATGGTTGCCCATAAAGATCCAAAAGCAAGGGTTTTAACTTTTAATGGAGTGAAATTCTTAATACCAAGTTGTTGACTTGAGAGTTGCATCGCCATATTAATGTTACTAGTAGCTGCATTCTCACCTGTAAGAGAAGATTTTCTATATCCAGATTTGAATTACTGGCATAAGTGGTGATGGTGTAACTAATGACATTATGAATTGTACCTGCAATATTTGCAGCTTAGACATTTGTAGGTAGCTTCAAATCTTCCACATCCCATCCTACCTCATCTTCATTGTCTCCTCTCACTTCTCTATGATCGATCACTACAACCTCGTCATTTTGTTTTTCAACTCCAAAAGTGTCAAGGTCTTAAACCCTATTGGTTGCAGCTCCTTCATCCTCTTCTTCATGGACTGCAACCCCTGCATTATCCAGCCCACCCTCAAAAAGGCCTTCTATAACCCTCAATAAAAACCATTCACGATTGCAGAAAATTGATGGAGGAGGCACAATAAGTGATGATTTCTTTCCAGATGGTAGAGTGGGCAGATTGCCACCTAACTATTAAGTACAAGCATATTGGCAATCTCTGTAAGCCCATGAACTGCTACACTCACATATGGGTATTATGAAACTGACCCATAACATCATTTTATATTTCTGCAATCGCTAGCATCTTCAAAAACTTATCAATATTGTCCATGACAAGATACAAAAAGAAAGCCTTTCAAAATTCTTTAATCTCTGGTAAGCATATTCAACAACACTAGCGTTGCCTTACCAAAGGGCCTCAGTTCCAAGTGTATACTAGTGACCTTAACATCTCTCTGTTTTGCAGAAGCAACATCAATTTGAATAGTTTCACTCTACATTGCTAAGTTAAACCATGCCTTCTCGTCTTTGAAAAAGTGAAGAGCCACTTCTGGGAAGCCCTTCAGATGCAACTAAGCAATCACTGCCAGTCCACAAATCAGTTCCTAATCATGCTCATAACATTGTCATACTTCTTTTTTATCAGTGCCAGCTTGAACATATACTCAAGCATCAATTTGTATGACACGGTTATTTCCAACTCATCCAAGCAATTGACAGAATTCCCAGACACCTGCGTTATACATACTTGAACATCAAGTGTTCCAATAAGGCCACCATCTTTATTTGGAAGACAACAAAGCACAATTGTCACCCCAAGCACCACTCTTAAGTTTTAACACAAATAATCTTATGCAGAGAACATTGTACAAGCTTCTTGCTTCCAATGATGATTACATGCTTGCTCAGCAAGGCTACATTTTCCATGTCATCTGACTAAATGTATTTAACAAATGGAATATGGAGGTCCCCAAGTACAATCCTGTGTTGCAAACCAAGGTCGTTGTATTTTCTTCCTGCATTGTGTCACTCTTTTGTCCCAACACTATCTTCTGGCCCAAGAAGTAGGTTTTATGTTCCTACACAGAAAATTGCATCCATAGCTACTAGACGACTAGACTTCTTGAACACCTTATTTCTGTGAATTTTTATCACTTGGTTATGACTCATGTCAGTGACTGCGATTGATTGCAAGTAGAAAAGGCAGTAGGTCCTCCAAGTCATTGTATTTTCTTCCTACATTACATCACTTCTTCCAAGTCCCAACACTATACTCTGGCCCAAGAATAAGTTCATATCACCCACCATCAACATCCAAACGTATCAGGACAACATTCTCCATGGGGCTAAACAACACTGATCATCATCCTTAATCAAATTCATGGATCCAGCCCTTCTTATGTGTATAAGTTGAGAGTCTTTTTGAGTTGCAAATTGATGAGCCAACAAAAAATGGTCATTGTTGTAGTATAGGGTGCCATCATAAACAACAAAATAATATCTTTCTCTTTCTAACTTGAAAACAATCATCCTACAGTCATGCCCAACAGCAAGAAGATTCATATCAAGATGTGTTGTAAGGATCCAAAATCAATCATGGTCTCTACGAAATGTTTGGACACCTCTACATTACTTGGATACATCTCAAACTCAGATACTTTTATCTTCTAAATTTAACAATAATGTCGTGACATGGATGGAACATCACATGAGACATATAGTTCACATGCCCTTTTAAAAGTTAAAATATCCAACTTCCCAAGCTTGGTACCTGAGAACAAAACATACTAACTTTTCACAAATGAATTATCTACAAATTTTTCACGTGCCCTCCTAAAGTATTCAACATCCCAGGCCTTGATCTCTGAGAACAAAACTAACTTTTCACAAATGAATTATCTACAAAATTTTTACATGCCCTCTTAGATTATCCAACTTGCCAGGCCTTGGTATCCAAGAACAAAACAAACTAAATTTTCACAAATGAATTACATACAAACGGAGATGCTACCCAAGAAAGAGGAGTAACACAAAAAGAAATTAATAGATCTCTAATGAAATAGACATAACTTCACCAAGCAATTGAATCTGCATGCCATTCAATCTGCTTGGTGACCATATGCTCCTGACACAATCAATGGCAAGCTGGGATGAAAAGCAGTAGCCCAGTTCACTCCACGGTCATGACATTCCAAAACATATTTGACAACAGCATCACCCTCTCCAAAAATATCTGTGTTCATTTGTGCTAACCTTAATATCATTAGTAGACAGTTTTCCTCCTCGGAGCACAAATATCCCATACACAATTAGTCTGATCCAAGGTGCTTCAAATGACCAAATCTTCTTATGATGAAAATATGCACACATTACACATAAAATGTCGCCAGTAAGGTCAGATACAAGTTCAAGAATGCCAGTTCCATATCTTTATTGTTTGTTCGTCACTTGCACTGACAATCCAAGGATACTCATTGTGGAACTTAACTCTTCGGATATAGGCAGTGGTGCATATAGTAGTTCCATATATTGATCTGAAAGTCATTCCCTGTAACATTAACAAGTAAATTGGAGTTATAACAACTTTTCATAATTGTATTTTTGACTGTTATGTCAGATCCTTTACAATCAAAGACACTACTCTTTAGATGGCCTAAATATACACACACAATGTATACATAGGAAGCGACACGGCTGGGAAGCTTTGCTAAACCTACCAATTCTAAAAATATTTTGTTCCTTGGATGGGAGAGGGTGGGAATTTTTCTTGTAACTCTCCTTTGGCTAAGTGGTTGCACTGTAGAATTTCCCACTGTAGATCACCTGATAATGCAATATACTAAAGCAAAATACTTGATCTACTTCTACAAACAAACTTGCGGAAGCTTAATCAATTTTGAGCAAGATCAAATAGAACACATATAACAAAGAATGAGAAATCAATCACACATGAACATAGAAGAATACTCTGGGGAAAGCCTTAGCTAAAAACCTTGCTATCTGTATTATCATACAAGTGGAAATATCTCCAGATTACACAAAGCTTTAGCTCACAAGCTATCCAGCTCTCGGTACAATCCCTCAATGCTGCTCATAGACTGAATAGACACAACATATGCCTTCCCTCAGTCCTCTAAGCCTCCTATTTCCTTGCGCAATTTCTCTTGGGTCCTTTGGCTACCACCTGTGTGAATTCACCTCTCGCACAACTCACCAAACTCAAAAGTAACTGCGCAATCTCCAAGGAATGAATTCCTTCTGCATGCAAGAGATATCCTCAATGGAATATTCCTGCAACTAATAGTACACTGGCCCATCCTCTGATCTCAATTGGGTCTCTGACTGAACTGACATGCATGAGTTATTTATGAGAGAATATTCAGTTATCTAAAGTACAATAGTTACATGCATGCATGCATTAACTAACTGAACTCACAATCAGTTCCACAAACTGTTGGAACTAATATAACTGGACTTAACTCAGTTAACTGAGCTAACTAATTACAACTCAAAGTAAAACTCCTCCTGATCACTTTAATTAAGGGATAACTTCCTCAATCAAAGGGAAAACCGTTTCATGTCTTCACATAGGCTTCATGTTTGATTTTCTCCAACTAATTAACTCAACATGAATTAATTAATTATTTTTCAAACAGCTGCTAAGATCAAATTCGAATTTTAATTCTCAATTTTAGTTCAGGGATTAACTAAAATTGGAATGTATCCTGAAATGATATTTATAGCAATGCTATTTTTAGCACTTCTATATTTAGCATTTCTTGTTTCTATTTTCAACACTCCCTCTGAACAAGAAAGGGATTATCTGTCACCCCAATCCTATCTCTGTGGAACTTGAATTTGCATTTTGACAATGCCTTGGTCAAAATATCTGCATCCTGCTCCTCAGTCGAAACATACAACAACAACATGATCCTCTTCACCACACAGTCTCGAAGATGATGATACCGGATATCGCTATTCTTGCATCTGTCATGAAATACTGGATTCTAAGAGAGTTTGATTAAACTCTGATTATCGCAATAGATCACAGTTGAATCCATCCTCTGACCAAACAATCTAACTAGAATTTTCCGCATCCAAATGGCCTCACATGCTGCCTGATTGGTAGCCATGTATTCAGCCTCTGCTGAGCTAAGTGCAACTGACCTCTGTTTCCTATTGTACCAAGAAACTGTAGCTGAACCTGTTAGTGTCAGTGTCTTCACACTGCCATTAGTGATAAAAAATCTGCTCTTTTGCATTTCATAGTAGGAGTCTCATTCTGATGAGGTTGCATTCAATTAGGTCATGGATCCACTTATGGTAGGTTTTACTTCAGTTTTTCCCTCATGATATGTACTTGCTGATCTTCTTTCATACTTTTCAGTCATGATTCATGTTCATTTTAGCAGTCCATTTCATCAAAACCTGGGGTTTGGTCTCATTAGGTCTTAGGGTTTGGTGTCTTTAGGTTTTAGGGTTTTATCATGGTCAAAGTCAGTTATTTCATGCCAATAATGATCAGCAAGGATATGAGGAAACTAATAATCATTGTTAAAATCATAATTTATCGGTTGAGACACTGAATGTAGTTCTCACCTCAAAACTTGTTTTGAGGTGAGAACGGAGTATTATGTTTTTTTATCCTTCATCATGATGTAATTTTATTGTTTCTATATGTAATATTTGTGAAAACAGAGTATTATGTTTTTTTATCTTTGATCGTGATGTAATTTTATTTTTTCTATATGTAATATTTGTTCCCAAGCTCCTCCTAAAACTTGTGATGCTGCCAAGTACCTGCCACTGCAAAAATCAAGTGATTTTCAGCATCAATTCATTTGCCAAGCAAAAGAAAACAAACATGAAAAACAACGCATTGTAAAAGACAACTAGACATTATAAAAGTGGGTTTTCACAAACAAAAATCAAAAGGTGAATTATATAAACCCATCTTCCTATTTTTCATCCTATTGTGTCATTATTGAAGAATTGAAGAGCCAAGAAGAGAGCAAAGGTTGATTTTCAAGCATTATTGAAAAAAAAGAGCAAAAGCGCTACGTTTTTGGAGTTTTGGAGCGGCGTTGTGCTTCTAAGGGGTGGCGATGTGCTTCTAGCCAATTTTCGCAGTGTAAAAATACACAGGCGCTGCGCTTTCAGGCCGGCGCTGCACTTTGTCCAACAGAGCCCCAAATCACCACAAAACACCAATTCCACCTCAAATTTGCCAAGTTTACCTCTCTTGCAAGTAAGTACATCAAAATTTCTTGTGGTGTAGGGTTTTTACATCAAGTTTTTGTGATTTTTCACTCTTAAAATCAAAACCCTAATTTCTAAGGCAAAACCCTAGTTTCCCTACAAATTGTCTCATGAATTGAAATCCTCACTCTACTATTGTTTTCTTATTCTATCCACTTTTTATTTCTCCCTACACTCCACTCACATTTTCCCTAAACCCCACTCCCACATCCATTCTCCCTAAACCCTATTCTCACACTCTCCCCAAATCCCCTCATCCATACACTCTGCCCAATACATCCTCCACATCAATTATCCATAACCAGCCATATATAACCATATTGTTCACAGCCAAAGGAAAACAATGGAAAGAGACATTGACTATGAGTATGAAGAAGAGACACTCAGTGACATCTCCATGGAGATACATCGACAATAGAGGAAGCCCCATAAAAGAGGAAAAATCATCAGAGAGGAGCCCACTAGCTTGAGAGAATTACAGGCCTGCCCACTTGTAGTTTCTTGTTTCAGGCATCAAGCATGTTTTGAATTTTGTGAGATAGTGGAGAGAGTTCAGTTTCACCACGAGTTGGACAGACTTTTTGTGACTCATTTGCATAACAATGAGGTGACACTTGCCGTAATAACCTTCACAATATCATCAGTTGTCATTTCAGCTAGAATTCCTAATGTGGGTGAAAAATGATACAAGGGTCAGGACCTTGATGAGAGTTACTATGAGCCTTATATCAAGGCTAAATATAGAAATCAAATGAAGAGGTTATTCCCCTTTAAGTTTTTGGAAAATAGGTATGTGCCTTTGATGATAATTATTATCAAGTACTTCACTTGTGAAGGTAGGTTCTCCCGGTTGTATGACTATCATATTAGACTCCTCATGCATTTCACTAGAGTAAAGATGTTGAATCTCATAGTAACTCTAGCAACTGCTATGAAATGATTGATTATTTTCCTATGAGGTCTAGAACTCATGAATCTATGGAGAATCCTGTTCTAGACCTCACAGGAAAATAATCAATCATTTCATAGCAATTGCTAGAGTTGCACGCTGCTTACCCTGGGAATGTAAAGAGGGCACTCTACCACAGAAAATAGATGTGATCCTCTGATAATAGCAATGTTGCACGTTGCTTACCCTAGGAATGTAAAGAGGGCACTCTACCACAAAAAATAGGTGTGATCCTTTGATAATAGTTATCAAGAAACTAAAGGATCCGAGTCTATCATTTTATTGCACATATGATGGCACTCAATGTACAAAAATGGTTACCCTGTCCCAGCAATTGGGATAACCACATATAAAACACGTAGATTTAGATTGACTCTAAATAAACCTGCCGAAACAGTACCCATTTATAACACATATCATGGATAGTTTCAGTAATGCCCAAGATTCACTATGTTGACTTCAGGAGTTCAAGGATTCCAATTAGACAACTTTTAAGCAAACTAGACAGAGAGACTGATCAAATACAATTCAGCCTATGTAATGTCTGTCAAGAGAGATTGGTGAAAAATGTATGCGATTTCAAAAAATATATGTATATATCACATCCAAAAGCATGTCGAGTCTTGGCACAATACAAAATAAATAGAAAGCATCGAACACAATATGGTGCCTAGGTCAACAGGAGCTGGACAGGAACTCACATCATCTTTACCAGTACTAAGAAACTGGTAAGGTTTACTGACATTATCTTGCTTATAGATCGAGTAAGGCAAGGAAAGGGAAAGGGAAGGCGTCCCGTTCCAAATCAAGTTCTTCCCATGGTGGGTAGAAATCGAGTTCTTCCCTTGTTTCAAAGGTCCAAGGAAACCAAAACTGGAGAATCATGTTCTACAGATTAGTAACTAGTTACAGGGCTTTTTAGGTCCCATAAATGTATGTAT
>APFE030641494.1:23110-55318 GCA_000404065.3 Pinus taeda | reverse complement strand
ATTTCGAACCATATCCAAAGGCGGAAACAATTGAATGGCAATGTTTTATGGGGTAGAAAAATATATGAAGGAACAGGCGCAGGGCAGGTCGAACTGTGACCTCCCCCTCCTAAATATGTTTCATAACCATTAAGGTAGAAATGAATTTTTAAATGGTGGCAAAAATATGTTATTTATGCCTACAGTGATGTCGACATTGGATCAGAGGGAGCCAGCCCTGCGAGCCAGCCCCCTCACCATACAACCACACAGTTAAACCATGGGCCGACACTAATGGATAAGCATTCTTAGAGCGCTACTAATCCTATTTTAACTTAATTAATCTGTATTTTACGATGGAAACAATTTTGTAGGTGCTCCAATTTCGGCAAGATTGCCAATTTTGGCGGTGCTAATAGGAGTCTTCTCCAATTTTAGTAGGGTTTCCTAGGAAGACATTGAATGAAACATATCTTGAGAAAGTTTCAACCAAATTGAACTCAGAAAGAGGTGTTCTTGGCTAATTTTGACATTCCGAACACATTGGTGTAGGTATCGGGAGCTTTAGAGCTTTGTAAACATAATTTTTTCCACATTGACCTAATATAGAGGCCCAAGCCATGGAAGATGGACCAAGGGGATGTAGCCCATGAGGGGTGAACTCCTTCATCAAAACACTGTGTCAATGTGTCTCTTTGATGGTTTATTATACTGTACATGTTTATTGTACTGTATTTGTTTCTGAAGCTATTTTTCTCATGAATGTCTTTTTAAACTTAAGGAAATAAGCAGCTAATGAAACCTCAACACAAGAAGCAATAAGAATGTACATGTTTATAAATGTGTAATTATTATTAGCACAACAAAAGTAATCATGCAAAAATATATCACAAAGGTTGCCTTGCTTTGATCTTCTGGCCTGATATTTATTTGATGATATCTGAAAAACAATTAGTAAACAAATATGCCTCCTTTCCACCAACGTTCTCTAATACTTTGTCAGTAAATGATGTTGGAAATGGATCGTGCATGCATCATCATTCAACTTTCTCATATCTACACAAATACGGATTTTTCCTTTTTGTTTCTTCTCTTGGACCACCATCGGGCTCACCCAATCGGATTCCTCTACTGGCTCAATAATACTGGCATCCAACATCTTATCCAGTTCTTGGCACACCTCTCTTTATATTTTGGATTTAGCTAATAAGGCCTCTGCTGAACAAGCTTCACATCCGGCTTCAACGTAATCTTCATAACACCTAAATATATGATGATCCCCTTCAAATCTGAAAACTTTGTTGGGAATAAATACTGGTACTTGCGCAACAACTCAACTACCTTATCGACTGTATCTTCATCCCAATAGTCACCTATCTTCACGAATTAGGTTCTGCTTTAGATCCAATCTTTACCTGTTGAGTTTTCAAAGGTTCTGATATATCCAAGTTTGCGACCTTTGGTCCTTCGACTTCATCTTATTATTCTATCTTCGGAATGTTGATATTCCATGGATCTTCTTCTTCTTCTTTAACCGTCACATTGTAACACTCTAGCACATGGTGTAACTGCGTACTCTAATCTGGCTGAGCCCATTCTACCAATTCCTTCAGTGTTCTGAATATAGCGTCTTTTATCTCTTGGAGCGCTTCATCATTGCTCTCAAAGCCATCCTCAAAGCTGAAAGTTAGTAGAAAACTTTCCCTTAAAATGTCCCATTCAGTTGTCCCATGGCGAAGTTCCATCTCCAAATACTAGTTCATTGGGATTGTATCTAAGGTATGATAAAAAATATGCACCCATTCTGGTTGTGGTTCTATTCCCTAGGCCTTAGTCCATCATGCAAAATAATCGAGTGAATCATCCTTCCCACTATACTTTTTTGTCATCCGAGTATTAGCATATCCAAAAACTTAACTTCATCATCCTTTGATATTCCTTCCATCCTGCAAAGTTTTCCTTGTGCATACCCCACCAACGAGTAGGCGTAGCATGGAACGCCAATTCTAGTGCCTAGAAGTGATGTTCTTCTTGTACTTCCCTTGCAAAATCATCCGAAAAAGCTCCACATTAGTCAACCATCATAATGCGAAAGATTTCTTACCTCAGTCGAGACACACCACAACGACTTGGTCATCATATTGAAACGGAGTGTAGATACTTCATGTAACTGACTCTGCCAATGTTTAATCTCTTCATCCGAATCTAAGGTGTAGGAGCTATCCTTGTCCCATGAAATTCATCCATCAGCTATAGGATTGATCCAATCTTCATCTCGCACTGTTATATTGTATATAGGATCCAGATCATCATCACTTTCTACATAGTCATGAACAGGTTTAGTGTAATGCGCTCCTTCTATAGGATCTAATGGCACTACAACCCTGAGTGACTTCTTCTCAACGGTCACTTTCTGGTTCTTCAAGTTGATTACCCCGTTCATATCAATAGCCCAGTCAATTCCTAGTAGCATGGGGTATGGGTTACTATCATCCACGATTTCAATGACCTCAAAGTCAGCCAATGCACTTATGCCCTCAATGTCCACTATTACACCATATAAGAGCCACATAGGGGATACTATTCTATTCATCTTCCAATTGCAAATGAATAGGATACCACTGTAGTGCATGTCTCCCCATCCTTTCCCGCATCTTCTTAGGCAGGACATTCACATAAGACCCCAAACCCAATATTACCTGGTCCATTTCATAATCACCTATCTGCATGGTTAGCCTCATCTCGTGCCTTGTTCACTTCTTGATCTTATCAATCTTTCTCACTGTGCATTGTTTGGTAGGAGTATTTTTCTTTATTAGCGCACTTGTCTATTAACTCTTGCAACCCTTCTACTTTTTTTTGATTGTGCGGTAACTCCATACAAGTCTTCAAAAAAGTAGCTAGTACTGAAGGATCTACTTCTTGTGTCGCACTAGTCTCTGACATTTTCTCCTGATTTCCTAAGGTAGAGGCCTCAACAAAGTTCTTCATTACCTCCATGAAGATCTCTTTAGCGTGATTAAGATCAAAGTTGATTTCCTTCTTTGTAGCCTTGCACACCCATCCATCATCCTTAGGCTACTTATCTTTCTCTGCACTAGTCGCCATACCACTTTTGGTCACTATATTTACGTTGTGATTTTCTTCACGGGGCTCATCCCTCATCATCTATATGTTCTGCGTAGGCTGTTGGGGTTGTGCCTTATTTTCTTTCATCTTTTCCATAAGGACCAAACATTCCTCTATGACATGGTCAAACTATCGGCAATACTGACTCGATGGATGTGTGGGGTTTGTACAATCTTGTGTGAAGTGCCCTGCTTCGACAAAGTTATAACAAATGAATTCCCCATGCCCTCAACCTAGTTTGTTGCCTTTTCCTCTATGCGCTGCTCCTGTGCCCTGATCCTGAGGCTATTTTTCTACCTACATTTGGTAGGTAGGGGTTCTATCCATCATCAACTCATAATTTCTACAATGACATTCATCATGTCCCACAGATTTACAGAAATTGAAAAACAAATGTTGAGGGGTCTGTACAAACTTCTATAGTAAATGGAAGTTATTGGTCGCGTGTTATCCTGTAACTTGACAGATAGCGCACCACAACCTAGCTCTCATACTTGATCCCACATTATTCTCTAGATTAAGGGGAACATTCCCTCCCCCTATAATATAGTTCTTATACACTAGGATATGGTCCTTATTGCGTCCATAGATCTTACACTTCAAACACCAGACCTTGGTGCACACCTCCAGCTGGGCCTCTTTTCCTTTCCTCAGGCTCTTCAATTTCAAATGTAGGCTTTCCAACTGTGAGTGAATCTGTTGCACTCCTAGATTTGTATCCAGTATGGGTGAAGCATCCAACCTCATCGCAATTTCTAAATCTTTAGCTTGCATTGCAATATTTTGTTGTGACAAAGACACTCTCAAGTGCAGCAAGAGTGACGCTATATACCCGTCACGATGCCAGGAATCCATTATTATCATATTGGCATGCTTGTTCAAGCATTTCAAGATTTGATCAAAGTCCCAAGGTGTCTCATCTATCTTCTGTCAGATTTCCTTAAATTAAGTTACCGATTTTGCCTCTAGCTTAGGCTTACTGAACTCCTTATTGAAAGCTTGTAGGGTCTCTGCCAACATCACATTGGGGAAATCAATGCAATACATGACGTACCATGTTAATGCACGATCCTGTGAGGTTGTAACTAGCTATGATTTCTTGATGTTATCATCCATAATCTATTGTGATGTCCATACAACTCCTGCGACAAACCAAAAATGTTTGGGATATTCGCTCCCCACCCCTTTAAAAAATGGAATTTTCATCGCGTTCGCCATGTTGAACTGTGGAAGTAGAGGTGGAGGGGGTGAATGTGTAGTTGTATGAGGCAGAGGTGGAGTGGATGGATAAGGTATGCTCGGGATAGCCTATGTAATTAACTGAACTACACTTTGTGGCATAGTCAACATCGTCCCTTCATCATCACTTGAAGGGGGTTCAATGATTGGACTATATTCTGGGCTTGATCCTCTGTTTCTTCTAAACAATATCTCGCTTCATGTAGCCCAAAACATCAAGGCAAATGCATAACCCTCTTGTCAAATAAAAACATTTTAATCCTAGTTTTTAATTATTTCAAATACATACCTCGTGATCCTTCAAAGAGCCTTCATTCCGCATTGCTATAGCTGATAATTCTATCGACCGCGAAATAAGTCACAAAACTTCCCAATGTGTGATCAATCCAATGATCCACCACCCACGCGATATCGCTTTCTGATGCCTCCAAAAATCACACCACTTCAAGAGTCCACACTATAGGACCATCAAGCCTCCACGTCCCTTGACTCTCAGCTAACTTAGACAACCACTCTTGTAGTTCCTCGAGGAAGAAACAGAAGAATGTGTCGATCTCGTTTGTGTACAAAAATCTTTGCAACCATTGTTCCTTGGATAATTTAGGGCTCCCATTCTCTTGAGCTACAAATACATGCATGTCTCGATCAATCCACTTGTCAATCTCTTTCTTCATAGGGAACCATTTATCACACATATCTTAGAAAGATCCCAATCCCAACAAAGGAACTATTTGTTGGCTTAAGGGGGCCTGACTTGTTAGATAATCCAAAAATACAACTTTATCATAGGTTATAAAATTGGAATAAAATCATTATTAATTTAAGATATTAAATTAATAATTTTTATAATTTCTAGAATGTTTAATTAATTAATGAAGACATTTACAATTAGTGTATTGTTGTAACAAGATATGACTCTCCAAAAGTGTCGTATCTTAGGCTCTATTTTAGGAGATTTATTAGCTAGTTGGTTTGAATAGCATTTATTGTAAATGGACACTTGTTATTTAATAAGTGATCCATAATTAGAGGTAGTTAGGACATGGAGCTTATAAATAGCTCATTGCAAGAGTGTTTGGATGTTCGGGTGTAAAATCTTGCAAAATCAATTATGTAATTATTTTTTCTGATTAATAAAATTACGTGTCTGAGGACACCTCTGCCATTATTGTGGTATCAGAGCTCCAGTGATGCTATAGTGGATGTGAAGAGGAGATTCCAGCTCTACAAGTTTTTGGAAAACTCCATTGAATTGATCAACAAATAATTGGTATGGAATTTGTCCAATTTTATTCAAAAGAGAAGAAATTTTATTATTTTATTGATTTTAGATTTTGAAATCTGAAAATCAATTTTTTGAAATATCTAATATTTGAGAGGTTAAGGCTGTGCTTGACTATTGGACAGCAAAGCCATCGTATTTCTCACCTGCCATCGTATTTTCATTCATCATTATCTATTTTTTTTCAAAATCCTATCGCAAATCATGGCCTGGGTTGGTAGTGCTACTTAGATGTTCCCATTAATGATTTTACAGACCAGAAAGATATACACAAGATCACGATGAATGCCATTTTTTTTCACTTTAAAGGATTTCTTGTGCTCTTTTACGATGAATATATACATTGAATATACAACCGGCTGTCCACTCAACCATGGTCCCATCAAGTTTAAATTGTGAGTATATTGGTTAGATCCGAAAGCCTTAAAGGATTTATTAGGAAAGTTAGAATATAGCTCTGGATCTGCGCTGTCTTTTTCAATTCATTTATAAATAATTGCGTGTGTTATGACATGGTGTTAGTTCTAAAGTTTTGGTAAAACATCCCCTAGATCGTGACGTTCAACCGCATTTATAGTTATATACGGGGAATGATATGAGAAATCTCGCATGTTTTGAAAAGTGGATTGAAGATGATCCTTGGAAGCCGTAAAAAAAATCCATGTCTATTTTCATCGTCATCTAATGGAAGGACTTGAAGGTGATAGACCTAATCCATAATTCGTCTTGCATCAGCCTGATCAAGAGCATTGAGGATGACCAGAGTCGAAACAACGAAGTATGCGAGAGTGAGACGATGACTGTCCCTTCTCCAGCATTGTTTTCAGCGAAATCTGTAAAGGTTCTCTCAATCTAAAATGAAATTGGCTGCCTCAAGCAAAACTTTGTCACGGTTCTCTAAATCGTATATAGAGAATGAAATCTATCATGGGAGATTGTGAAAACAGAAATTGAACAAATTTTAAAGTGATTTATATGGTTCTTGGTTTTGTTGTTTGAGAGAGTATAACAGCTTTTTTCTAGACATCACAGTGGGCTATAGCTTAGTGGCAGAGCATTTAACAGCTTCAGATTTTTCTGATTTATCTTCTGACAGAGGAACGACCTGCTTTTCATACGACTCAGGGCAATTGCTTATGGCATTCTCCAGCAGAGTAATTGAAACGTTTATGTTATTCGCCAATACTTCTGAGTGCAAGTTGTAAAGTTTTTTAATCTCTCTGCTAAATGGAGACTTGGCGCTATGATTGGCTAAAGAAAGCAAGAAAAGGGATGAAACCGATTGCCAGTCTCTAGAAGGGCCTCTTTGTGGGCGATCAATTGTGATTTTTTTCAATACAGCTACAATGAATTTTTGATTCAAATATACATAATTTTATGTAATGTTTTATTATTGGAGTAAAAAGGGTCTTGTAACATTTGTAGAATAATAAGGTGATTTTCTTTTTTTGGAGCATTCAGGAGTTTTATTTGTAATTTGTAAATTGGAGAGATAAGGTGTGTTGGGTAATTTGTTTTCAAGAAGTTATTTTTTATTTTTCAATTGGGATCATCACATTGTAACTCAAAGTAATTTTACTTTGAGGGGGGGTAGTTTTTTTTTACCAGATTGTGCAAAAGCACCATTGTAAAATTCAAATTTTGAAAGTTGCCTTGTAAAAATTTGAGAAATTGACTAGAGCCAAGTGCAAAGCTCAGTCAATTTGTTCCTGTTTTGACGACTATTCGAGGGTCAAGGCCAAGCCCTTATAGTTCGTTTTTTGTGTCGTGTGTTGCTATTGTGTTGCACATCTTGATTTTTTTTGGAGCTTGATTTGTGGTGTGAAGTCTTAACACTACAATGTCTAAGTTGATTAATCTGTTTTCTGATTTCGACAAACTTGAAGGCACAAAATCTTATAAACCATGGCACCATCTCATCAAAAGCACTCTCATTTACAATGAATTATGGCAGGGTATATGTGATGGAGATGTTAAGCCGAATAAACCCACAGATGCAGCTGCACTAGCAAAATGGGAAGTCAAGAATGCTAAAGCCTTAGCTCTTATTAAATCTTCTATGAATGATGAAATGTATGTCCATATAGAAAATGCTACAGATGCATGGTCTGCTTTGAAAACTTTTAAATATCTCTTTGATACTCAGCCTGAATAAAAAAAAGTTGATCTAAAATTAAAATTACTACAACAAAAATTGACTGGAGGACGTGATATTCTTGAATATATCTCAAGACTTAAGAATATTAGGCAGGAAATCATTAATGTTGGATTTCCCGCAATTGATGATAGCTTTATGGTCACAATTGTAACTGCTGGACTTCCTTATTCCTACACACATTTTTTGGAGACTCTACAATTAACTGGGAAATTAGAGAAACTAAAGTTTGATGAACTTTGTGAAATGTTGACTCAACATGATAAAACTTTTGTGAAGAAGAAGAAAGTTGGTGAAGATGTTTTTCTCACAGAGGCCAGCACTAGTAAATCATCAGCAGATAGTTCTCGAGGCAGAGGCAGAGGGAATCAAAATCAAGTAGCACAAAGTCGAGGTCGAAGCCAAAGTAGAGAAAACAACTTTACCAGAGGCAAAAATTCAGGAAGGAATAATTTTCAAGGTGGAGGAAACAACCAAGGAAGAGGCAGTTTTTAAGGACAAGGAAACCATAATCAAGGTAGAGGACAATCTCAACATAGAAGTCAAAGCAGAGGCCGAGGAAAATCTTCAGGAAGAGGAAGAGACTTAAGTCAAATTGTGTGTCGTAGATGTAAAAAAGTTGGCCATTATGCTGAAGATTGTCGAACTTCACTTAATAAAATTCCCAAGTTTTAGCAGCATTCAGCGCAATTTGCAAATGATCAAGATGATGATAACTCAGAATATGTTTTTACCTCCTTGTCAGCATCACAACTTTCATCCCATCCTAGAAGTGACTATGAAGATGCCTAGATCTTGGATTCAGGGGCAACTCAGCACATGACTTTTCGACGTGATTTTTTTTGGAATTTTCAAGATTGCCAACTTAATTCCATTTTTCTTGCTGATGATACAAAACATAATCCTTACGGAAAAGGAGCAGTTAACGTTTTTCTCACTTCCATTGGAGAAAAAATGATTTCAAATGTATGGTATGTACCAAGTTTAAAGAAAAATTGCTCTCTTTAGTCATGATTCGATAACCAGGACATCAGGGGATTATGGAAGATGGTTTAGTCAAGATTAATTCAGTCAAACAGAACTTGAAAACAGTCATGATAGGTTATGAAGATGGAAAACTATTACGGATGAAAGGGAAAGTTATTCCAAGGCATTCTGATTTTTCAGGGGCAATGAGTACAGTTATTTCACCTGTAAGACTATGGCATGTAAGATATGGACATTTAAATTTTGAGAGTCTTTCGCAATTGCAGAAACAAGGAGTGGTTAAAGGACTTCCCACTTTCAAAAGGGAAAATGAAAAATGTGAAGCTTGCATTTATGGAAAACAAAGTCGAGAAAGTTTTCCAACAAGTTCATGGCGTGCAAACATGTGGCTACGACTAGTTCACAGTGATGTTTGTGGGCCACTACAAACATCATTTGGTGGTTGCAAATATTTCTTACTCTTCATTGATGATTTTAGTAGAATGACTTGGGTTACTTTTTGAAGAACAAGTCAGAAGCATTTGAGAAGTTTAAAATTTTTCGCCAACTTGTTGAAAATGAAGTCAAAGAAAAGATAGGTACTCTCAGGATGGATAATGGGGGAGAATTCACTTCAAATGAATTCAAAACTTATTGTAGTGAAAATGGCATAAGACAACATCTTACTAATGTTTACACTCCACAACAAAATGGAGTAGTTGAAAGAATGAATCACACTTGTTAGGAATGGCGAGATCCATGTTAACTTTCAAGAGGTTAAGTCCAACATATTGGGCAGAAGCAATACATACAACTGTCTACCTAAGAAACAGATCTCCAACTGCTTCTTTAGACGGAATCACACCTTATGAAGCTTGGTTTGGTTTCAACCTCGAGTTAAACATCTTAGAGTTTTTGGATCAGTATGTTATGCCTTAGTTCCGAAAGAAAAACGATCTATGATTGACTCAAGAAGTTTAAAATGCACAATGATTGGCTATTCTGATGAGAAGAAAGGGTATCGTCTTTTGACCAATGGAAAATTCATTGTGAGCAAGGATGTCATTTTTGATGAAACTAATAGTAAAAGTGCTGAATAAATCGAAAATCTTCTTAACAAGTTAGAAACTAAGGAAAGTAAAAGAAATGGAAAAAAGCAAAGTCAACGAACTTCACAAAATTGGTATGAACTTGATTTTCCTTCCTCTGAAGATGAATCATCCAGTCCATCTACATCAACACCATCATCTGGGTCTTCTAGTAGTTCATCCGCATCTCCAAGTAGCAACAATTGTTCTGACAGTGATTCTCCACATTCTTCACATGAACGACGAACATCAGTTTATATTAATCCTCTTTAAAATGATGGAGACTTTACAGAAGCATAAACAAGTGAGCACCAACTTCCGAAATGGGTAGTTCAACTTTTGAAAGATGTAAAGCCTGAAGAACATAATAAAACAGGCACTAGAAGGGCACATAGAAGTGAAGGAAATTTTTCCTTATTAGCAAACGATTTCACTGAACCTTCCACATACAAAGAAGCAGTAAAAAATAAAGAATGGCAACAGGCTATGGTTGAAGAATATCAAGCATTGATAACAACACTTGGAAACTTGTTGATTGTCCATCAAATGTTAAACCCATAGGATGCAAATGGGTTTACAGAATTAAGTATAATAAAAAAGGAGAACTTGAAAAGTATAAAGCACGACTTGTCGCAAAAGGTTTTGCGTAACAACAATGCATTGATTATGAGGAAAATTTTGCTCCTACAGCTAAATGGAACACCATCCAATTAACAACTACATTGGCCGCTTAGAAAGGATGGAAAGTTCATCAAATGGATGTGAAAAGTGCTTTTCTCAACGGGGATTTACAGGAGGAAGTGTATATGACCCAACCACCAGGTTTTGAAATTGAAGGACAAGAACATAAAGTCTGCAAATTGATCAAGGCTTTATATGGATTAAAACAAGCTCCTCAAGCTTGGTATGCAAAGATGGATGAATACCTTAAGAAAGTTGGTTTTCAATGAAGTGAATCTAATGATACTTTGTATGTACAACAATAGGGAAAATATCTGGTCATTCTTGTTATGTATGTAGATGATTTGATCATTACTAGCAACCATGATGACCATATTGCATAGGTGAAAAAGGAGTTACATGCAGGTTTTAAGATGACAGATTTGGGATTGCTTCACTACTACCTTGGAGTTGAAGTCTTCCAACATCCACATCATATTTTCATTTCTCAGAGTAAGTATGTAGCAGAGGTTCTTCAACGATTTGGCATGCAGGATTTCAAGCCCATTCACACCCCCATGGAGCAAAACTTAAAAATTTCAAAATTTGAAGGGGGGAAAGGTGGACAGTACAACTTACAGACAGTTGATTGGCAACTTGATTTATTTGACAAATACTCATCCTGATATATCTTATGCAGTTAGTATTCTTTCACATTTTATGTAGGAACCATAAGACAACCACCGTAATGCAGCCAAAATAGTTCTTCAATATATCCAAGGAACAAAAGATTTTGGTCTTCTTTACACAAAGACTAAAAATTTTGTACTTGGCAGATATTCCGATGCCGACTTTGCTGGGAGTACTGATGATCGAGCATCAACATTAGGTTATTTAATGAACATGGGGTCAGCAGCAGCATCTTGGATTTGTAGGAAGCAAGATACAGTGGCCACTTCTTCAGCAGAAGCAGAGTACATTTCAGCATGGGAAGCAGCATGTGAAATTGTTTAGTTGCGCCGAATTTTGCAGGACTTGGGCATTTCTTAGGCAGAAGCTACATCATTATTCATTGATAGCCAGTCAACCATCAAACTTGCCAAGAACCTAGTTTTTCATTCAAAGACAAAGCATGTGGACACCAAGTATCATCATATCAGATCTCTCATTGCCAAAGATGTCCTCAAGCTAGTTTGTTTGAATAACATTTATTGTAAATGGAAACTTGTTATTTAATAAGTGATCCATAATTAGAGGTAGTTAGGACATGGAGCTTATAAATAGCTCATCGCAAGAGTGTTTGGATGTTTGGGTGTAAACTCTTGCAAAATCAATTATGTAATTATTTTTTTTGATTAATAAAATTATGTGTCTGAGGACACTTCTACCATTATTGTGGTATCAAAGCTCCAGTAATGCTGCAATGGATGTGAAGAGGAGATCCCAGCTCTACAAGTTTTTGGAAAACTCCATTGAATTGATCAACAAATAATTGGTATGGAATTTGTCCAGTTTTGTTGAAAAGAGAAGAAATTTTATTATTTTATTGATTTTTGATTTTGAAATCTGAAAATCAATTTTTTGAAATATCTAATATTTGAGAGGCTGAGGCCGTGCCTAACTATTGGATAGCAAATCCATCGTATTCCTCACCTTCCATTGTATTTTCATTCATCATTATCTGTTTTTTTTTTTTTGGCAGAATAAAATTTGCTAAGTTCAGGGATGAACTTGGTATCTACTTAATGTATCTTTGGATCATAGGGGGGATGACCTAGGTTCAGAGTTGTTCACGCCAACTAAAAAAACCCTAATTGCTAGCCCTTTCGGTAACAACCTACATAGCACAAGCTACACTCTCACCCAAAGCCGTATTGGGCAATGCTAGAACCAGGTTTCTACATCTAAAGACAATGTGATAAGTGGTCTTAAGCCCTTATAGCTTAGATTTTCCTTTGCGCATATCTATACCCTTCTACGGCTTGCTACTGCAATTCTAGGAAAACGACCTCTAGACCTTCGTGAAGGTCTAGAATCAGAATTTATAGACCCTATAGAAGTAGTCTATCTACTTTCATACACTAATTAATAACCCTAGATTTGCCTTCGCGCAGATCTATCCAATTCATCATAAATCATAATAGAATTCACCCTTATCTTCGTGAAAATAGATAATTACTTAGTTCATACATAAATAGTATAGATTCAATAGGCTTGTGCGACATTTATACATTAATCCATAGAAAAAAGCTTATTGAGCGACATAAAATAACATAAACAAAATTAACAATAATGCTCAAATGCAAGATATTTCTTCAAAATTAGTCTTTATTCAGTTCCAACATTCAATTTACAGACTTCTCCACCCTATGCACTCAGCTGTAGGGGTCCACACTCTCAGAATTGGACTTACTAAGGCCTCCTACACATTTAGCTGCAGGAGCCTTCCCCTTTTTCCTAAGTACAGGAAGCAGAGCCTTCCTGCCTCAATACTTTCCCAAACAATCTCTATCTTGACTTGTTTCTTCTAGTTACTTACTAACTGCCTCTTCTATACTTGCTATGACTCAAATATATAGCATCTCTAATAAAATACCATGTCTCGCAACCCATGTGTGAGTCTCAAAACGACCTATTTACTTACCCAAAAGAGGGGCTAAAACCCCTTTGACTCCTATCTAGTTGCGTGCTCCGCATCCACATTTCACAGAGAATTTACATTCTTTACAAATATTTTACAAAATTAGGTTAAACTAACCGTGTGGACCCTATCCCAATAGGGAAATGAAACCATTTTTTGGTTTAAGGGGGCCTGACCCAGGTTTAGATTTGTTCGTGCCAACTAACAAAACCCTAACTGCTAGCCCTTTCAGCAATAACCTGCATAGCGCAGGCTACAATCTCACCCAGAGCAATATGAGGGGATGCTAAAACCATATTTCTGCATCCAGAGACAGTGTGATAAGTGGTCTTAAGCCCTTTTAGCTTATATCTTCCTTCATAGATCTATACCCTTCTATGGCTTGCTACTGCAATTATGGGAAAATAGCCTCTAAACCTTCATGAACGTCTACGATCGGACTTCATAGACCCTAAAGAAGAAGTCTATCTACTTTTGTGCACTAATTAATAACCCTAGATCTTCCTACACACAAATCTATCTAATTCATCAAAAAAACAAAAAAAAAACCCTTATCTTTGTGAAAATAGATAATTACTTAGTTCATGCATAAATAGTATAGATTCAATAGATTCATGCAACATTTATACATTAATCCCTAGAAAACATATTATTGAGTGACATAACATAACATAAACAAAATTAACAATAATACTCAGATGCAAGATATTTCTTCAAAATTAATCTTTATTCAGTTCCAACATTCAATTTAGAGACTTCTCCACCCTGCACACTCAGCTGCATGGGTCCACACACTTAGTTGTGGACTTACAAAGGCCTCCTACACACTCATCTGCAAGAGCCTTCCCCTTTCGCCTAAGTACAGGAAGCAGAGCCTTCCTGCCTCAACACTTTCCCAAACAATCTCTATCTTGACCTGTTTCTTATATTTACTTACCAATTGCCTCTTCTAGACTCTCTATGACTCAAATATATAGCATGTCTAATATAATACCATGGCCCGCGGCCCATGGGTGAGTCTCAAAACTGACCTATTTACTTACCCAAACAAGGGGCTAAAACCCCTTTGGCTCCTATCTAGTTGCGCACTCTGCATCCACATTTCACAGAGACTTTACATTCCTTACAAAAATTTTAAAAAATTCAGTTAAACTAACCCCAAAATTGACCCTGAGGACCCTATCCCAACAATTCCTGGCTCAGGTCTGGCAACTTCGCGATGCCCTTTTGATTTTGCTATGTCAATAATTCACGGATCTTCATCATCTTATGTAATAATGTTATATCATTCTAGTGCATGTTCTAGCTGTGCAGTCCAATGTGGTTGCTGCCATGTAAATGAGGTTGCATTCCCAAATATCTTTTCTCTAACTGTCTAAAGAGTCGAGTCTATGCATGGAAAACCATATTCAAATCTGAATGTTAATATAAACTATTGGGGAAATTATATGTGTTATAATTCCAACATTAAGTTATCAATCTAGGGTCATAAGACTTAGAGGCACAAGCATGGGTAATGTGGGATTAGAGCATTAAACCTAAATTAACATCAAATTCCTAAAATCGATTCCTATTCCTATTCTTGAATTAAGTACAAAATACATATCACTAAACAATTTTAATCTCAATCTGAGTAAATTAAATCAGTAAAAACTTAATTTCAATGCAAGTAAAACTTAACTACAATGGAACCACACTGATGCATTAACTACAAAATAATCATAAGCTATCTACGGAATTCAACCTATGATCAATGAAATCATTGATTCAATCACTCTAATGCTAATCAAGATAGAGCATTTTATTCGAAGAACATGAACACTAAATCAAAAAGCATGAACACTAAATCTATGCTAATCTCATGAATATGAAATCTAATTTAAGCTAATGAATACGAAATTTAAACTAAGCTCTGGAGTTTCTGATCTACTTTGGCTCAATAAACAAAATACATTCAAATGCAAAGGCTTCTAAACTAATTCTATATCAAGAAATCCAATTGTAAAACTCAGAGAAATCGAAACAAATGATTTGTAAGGAAATTGAAACTCTATTGTCAAAAAATTCATCAAATCTACTGTCCTAATCAAGCTAGTGACAAAATTGAGACAAATCAAAACCTTTTTTCATAATTAAAACTACTGTTCACAATCAAAACTCAAAGGAATCTAACTATTGTCTATGATAAAACTCAAAGGATATCTAACCTATTGTTCATGATAAAATTCATAAAAAAGCAAAGCTATCATTCGTAACGAAACTTTAAAAAAATTGAGACTCTTGCACACAACAGAACTCAAAGGATTGAAGCTATTTAATAAACTCACGAAATCAAAACTATTGCCCACAAGAAACTTCAAACAAATTCTACAGTAATGCATGCAATTGTTAATGCTAACACAACCCTATTTTCATTATATTGCATAGTCAACTAAGGAACATAGACTTGGAGGATTCATGTAATGCTATCAAATTATGAGGAATACAGAGTATGGGTTTAAAATACTTTTAGTGCTTCGACTATGAATTTGAATCAAGAAGAGTTCATAAATGTTTTTGTATAGTAAAACTCTCAAAAGAAACAAGTGGTATATTAAATCATCACCCAACATGACCTTGATCAAGTTATATCAATCAAGGAAGTTTATCTTTGTCGACTTGGTCTATGAAATTACAACAGGAATTTTAAGTACAGAAAAAAAAAACCTAAGGAATCACAAAAAATGTTGCTATAAGTTAACAAATAAAAATAATCCTAAGATATAAACTAACTATGAGACTTGTTTCCAGAAGTTGTGGATCCTTTCCACTCTTGGAGCAAGCCTCTATTAACTCAAATCACTTAAAACTCAAGAACCAAAATCACTTACAACATTTAAGTATAGAATTGGAGTTGATTAAAATTCAAAACATAAATTCACATGGATACCTTCTTTAAGTCCTTTCTATATATCCTCCTTCTTCCCAAAAAAAAATTACAATATAGGCCATGTCTAAGCCATTTTATAAGATTCACAAGGCGAATTACTCATTTTCCTCAATTCTGGAAAATTTCCCATTTTTAACAAATTGACCTCAAAGATATTGGCATATCTTCCTAACCATGAAGAATTTTGGAAAAAGGTTTGGAGGGAGCCTAACTTGTTATATTCTAAACACAAACATCTCTCTTTTTTGTCTCATTCAAACCCATCTCCTCAAAAATCATGCCCGAAGTTGGCTATCTGGCTTATTTTGCAAGATTCTAGAACTCTGGAAAAACAATCATCTTTTATAAGACGGTCTCAAAGACCCGCATATAATTTTTATACCAATTCTAATTTGGAAATGATTTTATATATTGGTAACAAACCCATTTTCTCATATTTTCTAGATTCACCTCCAGCTACACGCAAATCAAGGTCAAACTTTGTAGTTTGGAAACTAAGTGAATTTTGAGCAAATTTGTTGATTTGCTTCTAGAGACCCACATGTGCGACCTGGGTGCAATCCAACTCATAGGAAGGTATTATAACAACATTTTGACAATAATCTCCCCCGATTTTCCTGACAATAATCTCCCTCAATTGTCCTCGGAAGCGTGCCAAAATGTCGAATCCCCAAATTGGATATTTATGTACTCTACTTGCACCAACTAGTTTAATTGACCTATGAGGAATTTTGGCAATGGAAACATGTGGAAAATGAACTTAGAAAAACCGTCATTACAAATCATGGAAAAATCATCCCTAACCATCGAAAAGATAAGAAACCTAATGATAATCAACCACAAGATGCAAAATGTGATTTGCCCCAAAGTTGATGAATTATGGTACAAAATGAGTGTAAAAGTATATGAATTTAGGTTATGAATGGCGGTAATTTATAGTGGAAATTTAGTCATATTTGAGGCCAAACATTCCCCCATGCTTGAGGATTTGTGTGTCCTCATGCAAACATATCCCTTGCTCATTGACAAATTCTTAACATTGTTTTGAAAATGTTGGTTCTTCTGGGACAACATTGCTTGAATATTTGGGAGTACTAGTTCTTGTGGAGTAGCACTACTTGAATATTTGGAGGTGTTGGTTCTTGTGGAACATCAATCTTCACATTAACATATCATATTGATTTTCAAAGCAATAGAAATTGAGGACAACAAAGGGATGGATGAGGAAGAGATAATGGATGAAATGAGGTGGCGATGGAGATGGTAAGTATGTGGATGGATGCTTGCATACTATATTATCACAAGGAACCTAATGATTATAGGTGGTTTCCTTTATCACTTCATGCCAATAATTACTTCATCCTATGATTGTTTATCATGGGAGGAGAAGGCACTAAAGATACTACTTTTATACCACAAGGAATTGATTTTACATGGTCTTGTAATCAGAGTATCAACGTAATGAATGGAGGGAAAACAAAAGCTTTATGAAAGATAAAATGCATGGAATGAGAATTGGTGAATCATTAAGTTTCCTAAACCTTCTAATGAATTATAAAATCTTAATCCAAATTTATCTCAATTTTTACCTTTGTCGTTGATGTGTCTGGTGCTGCAAGATGAAGTGGAGGATGGAAAGGTTGGAGCTGATGTGACTACTGATCTGACCTACAAAGTAGGATGAAGGATGAACTAAAGAGCAGAAGGATGAACTGAAGAGCTAAAGGATGAACTGAAAAGATGAAGGATGAACTGAAGGTCCCCTTCTCCCCCATGCCTGAGGAGTTTTATGTCCCCAAACACTAAGGAAAGGTGATTGTTGTTGCAAATGAAAATGGAAATGCTGATACAAAAATCCAAACTGCTACAAATTTATGTAGAAAAACGATATAGTCTTCAAAAGCTACACACCCATGTGCAATCTTGCGTATGTGAATAAATGGTATCAATGTCAAACATAAGCAAGAATCATTGGATTACCGACCATTGAGGAAGTCATTAACCAAATCCAGATATCCCACCTTTGATGTCAATGGGAATCAAGGCACTATGTACATTCTACTAGCCATGAATGGAATGAAAAAATCATCCACCAAGAAACTTTGATGTATTTCCTTAGTAGATGACAAGGATACTTGTTATTAAGGCATGCAGGATCCCAGGTACCTTATCTAACCCTAGCCTTAATCCTAGATAATGTGTTGATGCCGATGGAATAAAGCTTATTGATAGGTGGGCCTTAAGGAATCCCACATCAACCAACTCGAATATAAACATAATGAAGGATACATGATTTGAAGAACTCATACAAATTTACAAACTTTATTGGAAAATTTGCTTGCCAATTTCATAGTTTTCAAGGAAAGTCCCTGTCCAGTTGCGCCAGAAGAGCTGGTTTTCACAAAAGGACTTATTTTTCTATTTACTATTTTCATTGATTTATTTATTATCGTACTAACTTTCCTACTATAATGTAAAGAATACGTCCTCCTTCAAGTGAAAGAGAAATTTCAATGAAGCCATGTGCGAATTAGGTACAAAGATATATTCATGCCCAGATTTAACATATAAACTTTAGAAGGTACATGAGCATGAAAAATAAACAGTTTTGAAAGATGTGATACAAAGAGTATTTGAAGATGAGAGTGGTAATTTGAATGAATTGTGATCTAAAAACAATGCTCGATGTAATCCTCGTGGTATCAAACTATTTCTTCATTTAGACCACTCTGAAAATCCTCCTTGATCATGTGAGGCAAATTTGGATAATTGGTCTCTAGTATGCATACAAGTCTTGCTATTTGGCATGGTGAAAGTTCCTTGATATCAGGTTCAGCTGGATACTCCCCATCAGATTTGGTATATGATTCATCGATCACCTTGATAGACAGGAAAGAGGAATCAAGGGAGGCTTCCAAACCCTTTTCTGGTTGCAGAAAGATAGATAATTTCCTAAATGTGGTTAGGATGTACTCTTCCTCAGGGATGAATATCCCAGCTACTGCTAGGATTTGAGAAAGTACTTCAAGGGACATTCTTCAAGTTCTAAATTGTTCTTTGAATTTATCCTACTGGTTGTTGATCCCTGTCTTACAACATGGATTAGTACACATGGGTTATTACAACACCCAAAAATGTTTTATCTTTAAAGAGCTTGAATTTGTAATCTAAATGAATAAAAAATGTTAATTGCAATAAGACTCACCAAACCTGCTAATTACTTGGAAAACTAGACTTTGGAGAGACCACAAACCAAAGCAGATGTGTGGCTCTTCACTCATGTATTACCATCTTCTCCACCCTCTAATTTCCCTACAACTAAGATCACACCAAAAACTTCTGAAAGAAACTACACTCTAATCCGATTAGCACCTCCCCGACAATGGTGCCAAAAATGTTGGGGAAATTATATATGTTATAATTCCAACATTAAATTATCAATCTGGGGTCGAAAGACTTAGAGGCACAAGCGCAGGTAATGTAGGATTATAGAATCTAACCCAAATTAACATAAAATTCCTAAAATCAATTCCTATTCCTATTCCTAAATTAAGTATAGAATACAAATCACTAAACAATTTTAATCTCAATCTAAGTAACATAAATCAATCAAAACTTAATTTTAATGCAAGTAAAACTTAACTACAATGAAACCACATTGATGCATTAACTACAAAATACTCATAAGCTATCTACGGAATTCAACCTATGATCAATGAAAGTATTCATTCAATCACTCTAATGCTCATCAAGGCAAATCATTCTATTCGAAGGACATGAACACTAAATCTATGCTGTTCTCACGAGTATGAAATCTAATTTAAACTAATGAATACAAAATCTAAACTAAGCTCTAGAGTTTCCAATCTACTTTGGCTCAATCAAAAAAATACATTCAAATGCAAAGGCTTCTAAACTAAATTTATCTCAAGCAATCAAATTATAAAACTCAGAGAAATCAAAACAAATGACATGTAAGGAAATTGAAACTCTATTGTCAAAGAATTCGTCAAATCTATTGTCCTAATCAAGCTAGTGACAAAACTCAGATAAATCAAAACCTCTGTTCATAATTAAAACTACTGTTCACAATCAAAACTCAAAGGAAACTAACTATTTTTTATGATAAAACTCAGAGGATATCTAGCCTATTATTCATGATAAAATTCATAAAAAAATCAAAACTATCATTCATAACGAAGCTTCAAAGAAATCGAGACTCTTGCACACAACAAAACTCAAAGGACTAAAGCTATTTAACCAAACTCGTGAAATGAAAAATATTTATCACAGAAAACTTCAAAGAGATTCTACAGCAATGAACACAATTCTTAATGTTAACACAACCCTGTTTTCATTATATTGCATAGTCAACCGAGGAACATAGACTTGGGGCATTCATGTAATGCCCTCAAATTGATGAGGAATACAAAGTATGGGTTTAAAATACTTTCAATGCTTCAACTGTGAATTTGAATCAAGAAGAGTTCATAAACGTTTTTGTTTAGTAAAAATCTCAAAAGAAACAGTGATATATTAAATCATCACTCAAGATGGCCTTGATCAAGCTATATCAATCCGGGAATTTTATCTTTGTCGACTTGGTGTATGAAATCACAACAGGAACTTTAAGTACAAAAAAAAAAAACCCAAGCAATCACACAAAATGTTGTTGTAAATTAACAAAGAAAACTAATCCTATGATCTAAACTAACTATAAGACTTCTTTCCAGAGGTGGGGGATCCTTTCCACTCCTGGAGCAATCCTAGTTTAACTCAAATCACTTAAAACTCAAGAACCAAAATCACTTACAACATTTAAGTACAAAATTGGAGTTGTATTAAAATTCGAAACATAAATTCATATGTATACCTTCTTTTAGTCCTTTCAATCTACCGTCCTTCTTCTCCCCAAAAAAACTTACAATATAGGCCATGGCTAAGTCATTTTATTAGATTTTGTAAGGCGAGTTAGTAATTTTCCCCAATTCTGGAAAATTGCCCATTTGTAACAAATTGACCTCAAAGATATTGGCATATCTTCCTAACCATGGATAATTTTGGAAAAAAAAATTTGTAGGAGCCTAATTTGTTATATTTTCAACAAAAACCTCTCTTGTATTTGTCTCATTCAAATCCATATCTTCGAAAATTGTACCCGAAGTTGGATGTCTGGCTCTTTCTCCAAGACTCTAGAACTCTGGAAAAAAAATCATTTTTTATAAAACCACCTCAAAGACGCATGTAATTTGAATATGGAGAAACTATTATATATATATATATATATAATATATATATATATATATATAATATATTATATATATATAATATATATATATATATATATATAATATATATATATATATATATATATATATATAATATATATATATATATATATATATTATATATATATATATATATATATATATAATATATATTATATATTATATATATAGTTGGTTATATGGTAGCAAACCATTTGATCATATTTTCCAAATTCACCTCTAGCTGCACGTAAATTGAGGTCAAACTTCGCAGTTTGGAAACTGAGCGAATTTTGAGAAGATTTGTTAATTTGCTCCTAGAGACCCACATGTGCGACATGGGTACAATAAAACTCATGGGAAGGTGTTAGAACATCATTTTGGACAATAACCTCCCTCTGTTTTCCTCGCAAGCGTGTCGAAATGTCGAAGCCCCAAATTGGATATTTCCGTACTCTATTTGCACCAACTAGTTTAATTGACCTGTGAGGAATTTTGGCAATGGAAACCTATAGAAAATGAAATTAGAAAAAACATCATTAGTAAATCATGGCACAATCATCCCTGACCATCGAAAAGCTAAGAAAGCTAATGATAATCAACCACAACATGCAAAATGTGATTTGACGGCAAGTTTAAGAATTATGGTACGAAATGAGTGTAAAAGTATATGAATTTAGGTTATGAATTGTGGTAATATGTAGTGGAAAATTGGGCCTATTTGAGGCCCAACATAAACCCTTCAACCACATCTACCCAATTTATAGTACGATGGTGCAGTTCTGTTTCTAGGTACAAGTTCATAGGAATTGTCTCTAATGTGTGGATAAAACCGTGTACCCATTCTTGTTGTGGGATCTCCTCCGATACTGTAGTGCATTGGTGAATATGATCCCTAGGGTCAGTTTTACCATCATATTTCACCTCTATTTCTCTATCTATTGGCCCAAACCTGATCCACATTAATCTTCGACACTCCCGCCAATCTGTTATATTTCTTTTATTTTCACCCCACCATCTAGCAGGGGTAGATCATAGGGCTATGTCCAAAGCTAACAACCTTTATTCTTCTGGTATTTTTCTTTCATAATCATCAAGGAAAGTGCTTACATTACCTAAACTGTCATAGTAAGGAAATTTACATACCTTAGAATTTATACGGCGAAGTGATTTAGTGATCCTTTCGCATCGCCTTGTAGACACTTCATGTAGCCTATTCTGCCAATTTTTCAATTTTGCTTTTGAATCTAAGGTACAAGAACTTTCCTGCTCCTAGCTCAATTTTCCATATGTATTTGGGTTAATCCATTCTTATTATTTGGCTGTCATCTGATAAATGTTGTCTATATTTACTGCACAATACTCATTTCTGACAGGCTCTGTATATGTCACCCCTTCAGATGGGTCCAATGGAATAATTACTCTCATGTTGTCTTTTTCAAATACCATTTGCATCTTCTTTACGTTGATTATAGCCATATTATCAAATGCCCAATACAGTCCAAGCAATGCTAGATATGGGTTGTTGTCATCCACAATTTCTATTCCATCAAAGTCTACAATAGTGTGTACTCCTTCAATGTCCATTGTAACACTTGGTAACCTCCCCATAGGGAAGATTTTATGCTTGTTGGCCATTCTCAACTGAATTAGTGACCATTGTAAGTTCGTCTTGCCCATTAATTCCCAGGTTTGCTTTGGTAAAATTCTGCCATCAGATCTGAAATCCAAAATAACCTGATCCATATCGTATTCTTTGATTTGCGCAGTGCGCCTCATTTCTTTTCCAGCCCTCCTCTTATGTCAATGTAAATTGTTAACTTCATTCATGTCACTTCACAATACTTATTTAGAAGCACAAGAATCTATCAATTCTTGTAGCCCTTCTACAACCTTACGGTTTCTTAACAGCTTCATGCAAGTTTGTAGGAAAGACTTTAAAATTCCTAGATCCACATCTTGTGTCACAACTAATATTATTTCACAATTATACTTTTGCATTGGTTTTGGCTGCGCGCTAGAGGTCAAAGCCCCATCATCCATAATGCTTCACCTTTCCTCGATAAACACTTCTTTTTCCTTCTAAATATAAAAGGCAAAATCTTTCTCCACAGTCTTTCTTACCCATGTGGCTTCAACTTCTTTCTTTCCATATGATTTATAATTTCCAGTTGCAGCTCCACTCCTTGTTATAATATTAATGTGAGGTTCATTGGTCCTTGGTTCCACAGTCATCATCTAAATGTTCTATGTGGTTTGTTGATTTTTATTTTCGTGTTTTTTTTCCATAAGTACCATACACTCTTCAATTACATGATCAAATTGTTTGCAATACTTACATGTTGTAGTAGGATTCTGACAGTCTCTTGGAAAGTGACCCACCTGGCCGCAATTGTAGCAGATAATTTGTCCACAACCTCAACTATCTCTACCACCTCAACCTCCTTTATAGCCACCTCAACCACTACCATGTCCACTTCCTTCCTGTCCATGCTCTTCAGCTTTCATTTTATATGTGTCAACACCACAATCCATAATTAATTCATAAGCTCGATAGTTATTCTCATCATGTCCCACCGATTTACATAACTTGCAATATAAATTATTTGGAGTTTAAACATATTTTTGCAACAAATAACAATATTATGAGCGATGTCCGCCTCTAGTTTTTCATATCTCGTACCATAAGCTGGACCCACATTCAAAGGATTGAGTGCTCCACTAGCAATATAATTTCTAAAAAGAGGGGATTGTTATTTAGAATGGCCTTCTAGTTTACACTTTGTACACCACACCTCTTCTCTGACTTCCTTACTTTTCTTCATATCTTGAAACTATAAAGTCCAAATTTACAACTGGCTCTGAATCTACTACATACATGCATTAGTATGTTGAAGCTCACCTAATCCATTAATACCTTGAATCTCAGATCAAATTCCCAAATAGACTCAGTTGGCCCTTTTTTGATCTCCTTTAACTCTGTGATACATTGCGACTCAGATTTTGACTTCATAAATTCTTTTACTAGTGTTGTTTTAATATCTGCAAATGAACTAATGATTACTCAAATACTTCTTGTACCATGTCAATGCTTGATCTTGGAATGTTGTGATGAGTTGCACCTTCTTTATATTTTCATCATGGACCTACTTTGTTGTCCATACTACTTCACATGAAAACTATAATTGTTCGAGATCCTCTAATCCAGTTCCTTTAAACACGAGTATCTTAATATCATCGACCATATTCCTTCTTGGAGGGGGAGGGGAAGGGAGAGGGGGATTCGTAAGGGGAGGGGGATGGGGGTAGGTAGAGAGTAGGGAAGTAGGGGGGCGGAGAAAACCAAAATTACCTTGACTATTGCTAGATTTAGGCTTCGACAAAATTTTAGGATGAAAGGGTGAGTACCGCGAAGTTACTTCAAGGATTTCAGGGAGTTTTTGTTTACTTTTAGATTCACTCAATAGATGGTTATAGACAATTTATATGAAATTTTTTAGATCTTGGCCCCAAGATCTCTTTTTAGTGTCTATTCTATATCCTTTCCCACTTCGCGTTGTTCCAGTATCTTCTTCATATATTCTTCCAAACATAAATATTCTAATAATATGATTACATTCGTAGAACTTCCTTTTCACATAAAATCATCTTAATCTAGAGTTTTAAAGATCTCAATTACTTACCTTGTGATCCTTTGAAAAATTGTCATTCAGCTTCATTGTAGGACACACTCGATTCTACTGCAAACATAGTAATGAATCCTCCTAAGATGCTATCAATCCAGAAGTCAATAACTCTTGAAATTTTGTTATCATTGATCTTGAGTCACTGTTAAACCAATATTTTCTCTCAGCCAACCTTGAAATCCACTCGTATAGCTCCACATGTAATGAACCAAAGAAAATTTCGTACTGGTATTCAAGAATATACTTTGGTAACCACCTTTATATGACACTTGAGGGTTTATATTCTCCTAATTTGAAAATTCTCATTCCTTCTGTTCTACACACTCTTGAATTTCCTTCTTCAACGGATGCCACATAAACATATCCCTCAAATAGATCCCGGTCCTAGAAACATAACCATTTGTTGGTTCTTTTTGGCTAGACCCACCTTTGATATTACTGCATGCCAACAAAACCCTAAATCACTGGCCCTTTCAGCAACGACCTACAAGCAGATCGCAGTCTCACCCGAAGTGACTATGGGAGGATATAGAACCAGTTTTTTGTAGCCTTAAGGGATAATGGGTTGTGGAACTCTTACTCTACTTTCAATTAACAATTTATTCTTTACTTCGCGGTGTAGGTTATCTACTTAACCATGCCATTAAAAACTATAAACAATATTGTGCAGAAGTAAAATATAACCAAAACACTGAACATAAAGCAAAAGATACACAATAATCATACATAGGTTATGTCCTTCAAAATTGTACTTCTTATATTAATTCTTTGAAACAACATACAAATCCTCGACCTGCGCACCCAGCTATAGGTGTCTACGCACTCAACTGCAGAATTTAGGTCTCCACACACTCAGCTACGGAGTCTTTCCTTCAAGACCCAAACACATATTACAAAGATGTTTTCTTATGGTTGTATCATATTATTATTACTAACATTACTTTGACTTACATCCTTTCTCCTATATATATTAATTACATCAACGGGTACATAAAATTACCATTGTCTAATTCCCATGCTTCTCCTAAAAACAATCAACTATAGCCCAAACTCGTTACAAAAAGAAGGAACTTTGACCCACCTTGAAGCCCCTAAAACACCATTCGGTACAATAGCTTCGTGGTAATGTGCACTTTTCTCCTTAAAATACAGTTTTTTGACCAAAACTTGGGCCAAGTTGAGTTGCACCCATCACCAAGGATGTACAAAAAAAGATAGATCCAATAATTGATTTGGGCATATTTTTTGGGTACACTGATACACCTCACAACTATCGGGTGTACCTTTCATCCAACAGGATGATAGTGGTTCATAAAGATGTGAATTTTGATGAAGAGAATGCCATGGGATGTTTGCTTGAGAGGGAGCTTTAGTTACATGCAAACGAGGAGCTGTTAGCTCCAAATGAGGAACCTTAAGATGATGTGGAGCTACCACATGCAGTGGAGCAAAGAATGGAAGAACCCACTCATGCAGAGACTTCCAGAGATGGAAGGAAGTGCACCAGAGAGGTTGACAAATTGATTCACTATGCTAGAGAGAATGTGGGAGCACCCACATCACAACACAGGTAGAGAAGGTCACCATATCTATAGACAAAGAAAAATATGGGAGTGTGGAGAAACACAAGGCTATATTCATGGCCAAAGGGTTCTCTCAGGTGGAGGGAATTGATTACAAGGAGACCTTTGCTCCAGTAAAAAGACACTCTTCAATCGGATCTATTATAAGACCGTCAGCGCAGATGGGATGGAAGATACATTAGATGGATGTGAAGACAAAATTCCCGAATGGTATGATCGAGGAAGAGGTGTATATTGAGCAGTCAGAAGGATTTGATACCCTCAAGAGAGAGTCACGTGAGTGCAAACTCAAGTGAGCATTGTATGGACTAAAACAAGCACCCCGTGCTTGGTACACTAGGATTGACAACTATTTGATGGGTTTGGGCTCACCAAAACTAAAGCAGATGCAAACCTTTAACATAATATGGTTGAAGGTAAATTGTTGATTATAGTATTATATTTTGATGATTTGATTCTAACAGGTGATGATAAGTTGATAAAGTATTACAAAGAAGATCTTGCAAGGGAATTTGAGATGAAGGACTTGGGGCTCATGCATTAATTTTTTGGTATGGAAGTATGGCAAGGAGATGAGGAATTGTTTATCTCTCAGGGAAAGTATCCCAATGAGATACTGAAGAAGTTCCACATGGAGAGAAACAAACCCATGGAAAGTCCTCTAGCAAGTAACTAGAGGAAGGAATATTCTACTTCAGGTGAAGTAGTGGAGGTTGCTATTTATAGACAACCTTTTGTTTCACTTATGTATTTGGTGATTACACAATCGAACATGTGTTTTGCAGTTAAGCGGCTTAATCAAGACATGTTTAAGACAAACAAAGTTTATTAGAAGGAAGCTAAACATGTGTTGATATACCACAAAGGCACCACTCAATTTGGTATTTGGTACATACAGATATAGGGAGTAAAGCTTCAAGGCTTCACAGATGCATATTGGGTAGAGAGTCCACTCAACATGAAGAGCAAATGAGGGTGAATCTTTAGAAATGGGTCAATAGTTGTTTCTTGGTACAACAGGAAGCATAGGTCAGTTGCACTCAGTTCAATAAAAGTAGAGTACATGGTTGTTAGTCAAGCAACTTCTAAGGCTATTTGAGTGAGGAAGATCCTTGTTGGGTTATTTGGTCACCAAATGGATCCTACAATGATTTACTGTGAAAATTAGAGTTGTATTAAACTCTCTAAGAATCAAGTTTTTCATTATCATTCCAAGCATATTTGTAAGGACTCTGGACACCACATATCTCCACAATGGTATGATATTGTCCACTTTGGGCCTAAGCCCTCATGGATTTGCTTTTGGACTTACCCCAAAAGGCCTCATACCAATGGAGATATATGTCCATCCTTATATACCCATGATCCTCCCCACTTCTAGTCAATGTGGGACTTTGGTCGTATACCCAACAATCTTCCCCTCGAACAAAGGACCATTGAGCCTCCCCTCAAACGATTATCCATCCGTCCACTCTCTACCAACTAGGATTCTCTGCTCCAATGCGTTGGAAGCACACGCCTTACATGGAACACCACCTGCCTCGAGAGCTTGCTCTATCCCAGGGCAACTCCTCTTCACCGTGTTGGGACCAGGACACGTCCATGAAGAATCCGGAGCACACCGCCTGTTTAACCGAGCTCATCCACGGATCCCATCGTGATATTACCGGGGCCCACCACCTTTGTTCGACATTCCGAGGATTCATCCACTTGGCTAACTTCGGGGCATGGCTCTGATACCACTTGTAAGGACTCTGGACACCACATATCTCCACAATGGTATGATATTGTCCACTTTGGGCCTAAGCCCTCATGGATTTGCTTTTGGACTTAACCCAAAAGGCCTCATAAGGCCTCATACCAATGGAGATATTTGTCCATCCTTATATACCCATGATCCTCCCCACTTTTAGTCAATGTGGGACTTTGGTCGTATACCCAACAATATTGACATGTGGTATCACCATCTACGAGGTTGTGTACAGAGGAGAATCATGATGTTGGAGTACATTCCTACAGAGGAGTAGGATGTATATATTTTGACATAGGAATTATCAAGATGAAAATTCGAGTTTCACAAAGGTAGGATTGGGGTAGCAAATAATCCCTTTCTTGTTGAGAGGATGTGATGAAAATGCAACAAGAAAATCCTAATTTAATTTTGTCCTTGAATTTAATTAGGATGTAAATTGTAATTCCACATCTCATGAAAACTTGTAATATTTAACCAAGTTAATTTCACTTGCTTGGCTTAGTTAATTCGAATTGAGGGTCTAACTAGAGTCATGTAGAGCGTCTCCTAGTTTTTAGGAGCCTAGGTTGAGTTTATGTTGAGTTGTAATTATGTAATTCAGTCTAACTGAGTTAAAGTTAGTTAAACTAGTTCCAACTAAGGGAGGAATTAGTGGGAGATCTAGTAGTGGGGTCTAACCTACAGTAGTGGGGTGTAAACAATAGTGATCAACTAGTAAATTGAAGATTCAGTCATAATTAACTCATGCATGTTAGATCAAAGAAACACCCAGTTGAGATTGGAGTTCAGGGACAATGTACTATTAGTTTTATAATCATCTGAATTGTGCAGGTGGTGCATGAAATTAGAGGAAGGCATATGAGAATTGCACAATTCATAATTGTGTAATTTCCCAATTAAATATGGGATAATTCCCTAGGAAATTACACAAGGAAATAGCAGCTTGGTAGGGAGTAGAATTAGATAAGTATTGACTTGATCTTGTCCGGGAAGTAGTGAGATACATTGAGAGTATGCAGAGGTTGCTCGGGCTTGAGAAAAGCACTGTAATCTTCTCATATTTTCTGATTAATCTAATATATATATATATATATATATATATATATATAGAAGGGGTTTTTAGTTGTGCCTTTCCCCAGAAAATTATTGTGTTATGTGTGATTGAATTCTTTCTCTTTTATGCTTCGTGATTTCATTGATCGTTTATTGTTTCCGCCGATCAGTAGAGTAGATTTAAGTCAATTATTTTACTATATTACAATTTGTAGTTTGAATCTACAAGGAATTTCTACATAAACCATCATTAGGGAGCACTTCCACTCCATAGAAGACTACAACTTCTAGCCAAATTTGAAATTGTTCCAATAATTTCCTGGGGCCCAGTTCTTGAGTTGGTTGACAACCTTAAACCACCACTAGTAGAAAAATTTATGTTTTTCTTCCACATTTGGTTTTTGGTCTTCCCTAAACCACCATTTCAGAGAGGACATCCAACCATTGGTTTCCATACACTTTTGTATTTTAGCTCTCTTCTTGGACTCATATACACCCCTTTGGATTAAGGGGGGAATGTTGGAAGCATAATACTCTTGGGTTATTGATCTAGGTGGCTCCAGAGACACATAGGACAAAGAGGGTTTATGAACGCTTGAAAATAAAAGTGCTCAGAATGACTTTGACCTAGGACCAGAGCATAGATCTTGTCATCCTGATCGCGGAGGTGTGAACGGTTCGTCAATCCAAGCTCATATTGGGGAGAATGAACCAGTCAAATTTTTGTTCAAATTTCGGTTGTGGGCCAGGTTTAAGTGTCCTACAATTTGACCAACCCCGAGGCATGAAACCTAGCTCTTGAAATTGGTCGAAATTGCAGCCTCGTTAATTTTCCCAATATATCTTATGTACTAAAGAATTGAAAATATATACCTTATTTTTAAATAAAAATTAATAAAAAAAGATTATGGTGGCAGGCCACCACCCCTACCATCCCCAAAATCCCCACAAAACAAAAATCAATTTTTTTTGGCTAATGGGCCATCACCCCTGCTGGCCCTCCCGCAACCTTACACCATAAAAATATATTTTTTATGGGCTCGGGCCTCCAACTGTCATCGCCCAACCCAAATTTATGCACACTATTATGGGGTGGGCATGGGCCACCTCCAGTGGACTCGGTCCACACCCTAAAATCCATGCAAAACATAATACGGGACTAGTAGGGGTTGAACCCGCCCGGCCCACGTGGCCGGCCCCCAAGCAGACGACCCCAAGACCAAACACTCCCCATTAATATGTAACCAAACCACTTAATGTGCCTCCAAATGGATACGAGGTAATGGGGGCGGGCCGCCCAATGCGGACTCGACCCCCCCATTCATAATTCAATTCGTTTAAAAGCAAAACTATAATGTGGTAAAAATAGGAGGGGTGTGGTTTGACCACTCGACCCCTCCTCAACTAATGCCTCAATTTACCATAGCGCCAACTAACACACTTGGTTAATCCACTGGGAAATGTTATATAAACCCAATATTTTCAGTGCATCCAGGGGCAGATGGAGGAACCAAGCGTGGGCACGAATTTGAAGACAGAGGAGGCAAAATGTTGGCACGCAATTCGAGGCAACATTTTGCAAGAGGGGTGAAATTTCACTTTGTCAGATTTTGACAAATTTTATATGGTTTCAGCACTTCTCGACACCACGAACAAAATGGCACTGTCCATGTCTCCATAAGAGTTTTGCACTGTTTGGCCATTTTCAGTATGAGGGTGGAACGATCACTGTTGCAGACACAGGGAGTGGAATCATGATCCTTGCAATTTTCTCGGGGAGGCAATTTTTTTGCATGTCGGAATATAGTCAAGTTTACAGTCATTTTTCATGGTTTTCTACAGGGATCACAATGGCAAAGGCAAATTCATCTTTTGAATTTCATATTTCTAGGCCACCCATGGAGCAAAATCTTTGAGGAATCTAGGGGGAATCTAAAAGATTCCTTAAGCCCTAGATTCTCAATTTCTCATAATTCAAAACTTGGACAGTCGATTTTGCACTATTCGGTGTCAAAAATTTGATGATGCATTCAGATTTCTCATTTTCTCATTCTATTCGTCAGCCACTTTTCTAAGTGAAATGCAAGTGTCAGCATTTATGTGCGAGCAACCATTTCCATGCGATTGATGCTATAAGATTGATGGTCCAAGAAGCTTCAGTAGTTTGACATCCACTTATTCAGATGGCCCTTGGTTGTGAGGTATATGTTGTGTTCATGTACTTCTTCTTTTGCTATGCATTGTGCTGCCCAGGATCCTTGTTTGATGTTTGATGTGGGATCCTGTTTCTTACTCATTTTCATGATTCCTGCTTGATGTGATGCAAAATCATCTGTGTGATGTACTTATTGTCATGATTTGTCATGTTGTGTTTTGAGATCCCTTTGTTGTATGTTGATGGGATTCTTGAGTGTCTCCATGCATGTTTTCTTTGAGATCCCTTTTATGCCATGTTGGTGGGATGCTCATCGTGCATGAGTTTTGTGTCATACTGATAGGAGTCTTTTGACTGAGAGTTCCTGTAGTGGAACATCTTTTGGTGCCACTCTTGCGTGAGAGAATTTTTCTAGTATGATAACGACATCACCTTTTATGTACATCGTTACTATTAACAACACTTAATGCAGCAGCCCACACCATCTTGACACTAGGGCCTAGAGATGTAGTCCCTCCTGGACAAACTCCGTTATCATCACTTATGTTTTTGGGTTGTGTTATATTCTTTCCACGACTAGCCCATGTAGTTAACTGGGGATTAGAGGGCAGGCGGAGCCCCCCCTTCGCTGTGTCGATTGTGT
>APFE030641492.1:0-10936 GCA_000404065.3 Pinus taeda | reverse complement strand
CCTACTAGTGAGGTTCTAATTGCAATAGAATGAGATCTATTTTATGAAGTAGTGTATTGACTCAAAATTTCAACTATAACATAGTTTGGTGGTAGAGATGGACAGCTTGGTATAGCTCCATATTTGAGACTTTCACTTTTGTTTTGTAGGTTTTATTGATGCATTTGGAACATATCCATTGTTTTATATGGTGTTGATATTATTATGTAGTAATCATATTTTGAAGTAAGAGTTTGCTGGATGGTTGAGTGTGAGTTTGATTTAGTTTATAGTGATTATGCTATTCATATTTCAAGCATGCATTGTGGCCACTATTTTTCTTTAGTGGAGAGGATATGATTGGGGAGATTTTATATTTTTTGTTGATGATGTTTTTTTTCTCGAGATCATATTACATAGTTGAATCGAGTTGAGCAGAAATTCTTGGGATCTAGTGTGAAAATAGATGAAATGAGGTATGCATAGAGTAAAGGAGAAGTGACTTCATAGGTTTGGAGCAATGATTATGAAGTTTATGTCAAAGGAACAATTTCGCCATTCAATCAGAGTTTGATAGTGAAATAAGAGTTGGGCAAGAATTGTTTACTGTGGTGGCTTTCCACAGATGGTAGTCCATAGAAACATGTCAAACCAAATTTTTGAGCTTATTAGTAGTATCAGGTCTCCTGGCTAATTTGTGATCTCCTATTGTATATTAGGTGAAGTCTCCCAGCTGATGGGAGTCAGAAAATCTATCTAAAAGACATATTTTTCTTAATAAGATTTTGAGTAGCACAACAATAGCAAGGGTGGTTTTTTTCTCGGTGAAGGTTTTTCCAATAGATATCTTATGTCCCTTTTGTGGATTTATTTCAATGTGATTTTTTATTGTTTCTATCATGGTTATAATATCTTAATTTCATATATGCATTATCGTTATGAGACACTTTAATTTTTTGTTGGTTAATGCATGTGTGATTGAGTATAGAAGATTTAATTGGTAAAAATTGTTAAGAAGACACACTTCCGATTCAAAACCCGCTCCGAGTAGTGATCAAATATTTCTAACAATTGGTATTATAGTCGGGATCTTGGTTGCAACTTGATGGTTGGAGATTAGATCTAGGGTTTGTTGAATAAAAGATTGATTTTGTTTTTTTAAAAATGACTTCTTAAGGAGTGGTTATCCTTACTACTGAAAATTTCAAGGTATGGAGAAAAAATGTTAAATCTGAATCGTTATCTTGTGGAATTAACATTTTATGACTTGTATGCAAAGGATGTGGAAAGGGTCCAATTGGAGATAAAGTTTTCCAGCAGGATGTTCAAGGTAGATGCATAATCTACAAGAATATTCATGATGATGATTTGAAGAGAATAGTAGGTTTAAAATATGCCAAAGAAATGTGAAACAACCTAGAATCCATATTTGGAGATGGTACCAACTATAATGTGGAGAATGCTAAGAAGAGTAATAAGAAGAATAATAAGAAGAAGGATTTTCAAAAACAAGTAACTCAGTAGAGTCTCATCCTACTAGTGCAAATGATTCAACTGATGACGAGAAGAAACAAAGAAACTTGAATCCAAAGGTATAAATATTAATGATTTTCGCTTAAGTTATAATTTTGATTTTTCAGATTTTAATCATGTTGAACTGCATAGTGAAGATGAGAATGATATTAACATTATTAGAGCTAACATTTCGATACTAATAGAAGCATGCAAGGATCAAGAAAGATTATTTCATAAATGTGATGATAAGGAAGCCAAGCTCAATGACGAGATTCTCAACTTAAACATTAAATTGGTAGCATAAAACAAAGTTTCGGAAGATATGAGGAAGAATTATCAAGAAAAATAAAATGAGTATGAGATATTACATGTTGAAGTGGTGTCCTTGAGAAAGTAGTGCAATGTGGGGAAGATATTGCTTTGGCTACATTGCTTGAGAGTCTAGTTTCCATGCAAGTAAAAAAACCAAAGTAGAACGAAAAAAACATGTATCAAACAATACAAGAAGTAATAGTGTGAAGGAAGGTAACAAGAATCAGAAAAAAAAAAAAAAAATTTAATCATCCAACCAATAGAACAACAACAGAAAAGGAAACCTTGAGGATCACCTACATTTAAAATATTTTTTGCTCCAACATGAGATTGTGGAAAATCTATAAGATTTCAAAGGAATTAAAGCCCCTTCATTCCCTTGATGAGAAAGGTTGAGCATTACAAGTATGGAAACTTTGGGCATGTTGTAGCTCACTGCAGGAGCAGAATGTATAGATCCAAACAATAGAGACTACAACAATACCAACAACCAAGGAGGTTGGTTAATATATATAATCATTCTTTTTATGGTTATTGCTATTGATGTAACCTGTTTAGCCATAAGGCATGTGGTTGTTGATCTAACCAATGGAGGAGAAACACATTGCATGTAAGGTATAGATCTAGCGTAAGCAGTAAGAAATTTGACCCTCTTACTTCATAACTTGGCTATGTGGAGTGCTACACATGTGACAAATTTGGCCATATGGGAAGAGACTATTTTTTGCCTCGTTATTCAAGGAAAATAATGAAAGAGAAACAAAAACAAAGAGAACCTAGCAGAAAAATAGTGAAAGAAGAAATGAAGTAGTTAAATACCATGTGCAGAAAGAAGGAGCAACAACCCTTCAAATAGTGAAGAGCATCCCATCCTACAATCCAAGATTATCTCTTGCATACTCATAGAAGACTGTAGAGTTTATGAGAGGTGCATAACCTCAATTGGAGTGTATGACAAAATTTTGATGAGTACAACTTGGTGCAAAAGAATATTATGAGATCATTCAACCTCATGAACATTTAGGTCCATAGGATCAACATCTCTATTGGAGGTATATTGATCTAAGGGGAGCTATGCATGGTATGATATTTGCATGTATGTTTTGACTTTTGTTCATCACTTTCACTCAGTTATTTGCAAAATTTATATGCATGTTTTGTTGACTAAAATGCATATATTTTTTAGCCACATATATGTTTTTGGTTTCCACTAATAACTTGTCAAATAGGTGTGCAACCATGCATAGAATGTGATCATTTCTTCAATCATGTATAGAGATGACATGAGACGTGGACCGACCATGTATGAGATATTATATGATGATTATTGCAGCGATGTATGTGTTATTGTCTCATTATGTTATGTTTGTTGAGAGTCATGTTCTTAGTGATTTTAGTCATCATGGTGAAAGGAAAGTTTATGGAGTCATTTTGCAGCCATATGTATGGGCTAATGATATAGTAATAATAATGACATATCTATGTAAAATTCTCATGAAGCCATGTATTTTTACTGCATGTATCTTTGGGTCATTTATTCATGATTCATGTGGTCATGTTATGCTCATATGTGAGCCATGCATGAGGTATTATGTCATTGCTACAACCATGTAATTGTAATATATATGTCATCATTAATGGTCATGTAGAGTCTTGGTATACCTAGTGCTTCTTTCCTTCAGCAAGGAAGCATTGTTTAGAGAAAAAGTAGTTCACTACAACCTCGAGATGATGTTGGAGATGACATGTGTTCATGGGAGCATCTATTTTCTGTTATTTAGTTCAACCATCCATTGCTGGTATTATGGTATGCTTGGAGGTGTTTATCATTTTCCTCGCTCTATGTTATGATTGTTGGGTTCTTGAACTGATTATATTAGTAGGGAGGATGTGTTGTTCATTGGTTTTGTTGCTATGTTGTTGTGGTGGAGAGTATGGCTTAGTGCCTCATGTGCACATCACAACATATTATGTGATGTTGGTCATTGATGCTTGTGTGGTTCATGTAGCATACTTGTTGCTACTACTATAGGAGTTTGCTTGGACATTCTTCTTTATATAATGATTGCTTATATGTTTTTCTTGTTCCTAATGTGAGAGGTGTGGATTCTAGTTTATATGTATATTCAACCATGGATTTGGAGGTTAGATGATTTAGTTTTAGTACTTGTATTCTCATGAACTGATCACATGGAGCTGAACCTTTGTCATTGATGTCAGAGGGGAAGTGATAGAGGAGATTGGTCTAGAGTTTGTGTGTGGTTTCAACCAATGCCAAACAGTGAGATTGTTCGCATTATAGTGTGCATGGTTCCAACTAGCTGATGTTGGCATTGGTTCATGAAGGCACCTAGCTCCTGTTGGCATTGATTTCAACCCTATGCAGCCTAGATGACATGTGGATATCTTCCTTGTAGTATTGTTGCAACCAGTTCAGTTGGCATTGAGTTGGTTATGTTGGCATTGATGTCGACCGTTGATGTTAGTCTTTGATTACGTAAGCTTATGGTAGTATGGTGTTCATGGAGGTGTCGAGAGGCTCCATAAGAAAGTGCCCACGAGTTCGATTCATCTATCTCTTGTGCAATTATCTCTCTAGTAACGTGGGCCTATCCTTTTGAGGAAAAATAATGTGTTTGAACATTTTTATTTTATTTTATTTTTATTTTCCTTCTATTTGTGACTATGTTGAACCTAGGCACTTCAAGCACATTTATTGGATTGAAGAGTCCACCCATAATGTGATGCTTATCGCCCCTTCGGTGGTATAATTTCCCAAAAGTGGATTCAATCCTCAATCTTTCTCATGCACCTTAAACATATCCTATCTAGTTATCTTTAGGATAATTATATAACAACACAATAATAATTATTCATTATCATGTTTCACATCCTAGAATTTATGAAAGTCTTTGCAACAATTTGTAGGATTAGTACTTGGACTAGATTAGAAAACATGAGGCTTGAACATGAATGCAAAGGTGTTTTAATAATGTTGTCTAATTGTGTTAAGATGCTCTTGAAACATGTTATTGCACACATGGATGTCTTTTCTGTAACAACACTTTTATAATTTTAATATAATTATCAATAATTATTAGCTAGATGGTAGGGATTTAAATTCCATAAAAACTTCTAGAATATTCTTAGTAGTGAACACAAATCAAAGTTTGAGATTTATCTCCAAAGTATTTATGTCATTTTTTCCCTTTTAATTAAATTCATTAATTAAAAAGAATGGAATATGAAAAAATGTTAAATAAAATGATTTATTGGTTTTCGGGCATGTGGTATTGCTAGACCATAGTATTGACCCATCGTATAGTAACAAAGTGATATAAAGGCTTCTATAATAATGCGAGAATGAATAAAATAATTAAAAATATTGCTACATGTCTTTTTAACTGATATATTAATTTATCTTATCATTACCATATTACACAATTTCAAGTATATTACGTTCTTTATTAATTATCTATATTACTTTAAATTTTAGAAAAATCAAAATAATACTAATGGAATTAAATGCTTCATTATCTATTTAACAACATCAATTTTAATTGATTAATTATTATGATTTCTTTAATTTTAGAAAAATAAAAGTAAATATATAAGGGATTAAATGCTTAATAATGATTACGGACTAGCGTCTACTCTTATTTGCCCGCTTTTTGTTTATATAGCTTCACTACTTAATATGTCAAAGAATACTTCTCACTAAAACGCAATTCATTATGATGTGAGAATGAGGAAGGCTTGTCTCGTATCCTCTTATGCTTTCCGAACTCATTTTAGTGGGTGGCGGATATGTTTGGAAATAGTTTCTTGTGCTACTTTAACGTGAACAGCTATCATCCATTACAGCAATGATATGATTGATATTTTGACGTCCTCTTATCCTTTCCAAACTCATTTTAGTGAGTTACGGATGTGTTTGGCAATAGTTTCTTGTGCTAATTTAACTGACTTGAATAGTTATCATTCATTATACCAAACATATGATTGATATTTTGATTGGTTAATTCATAAAAATATCTATATCTGTACAATTTTCAGAAGATTGAGAAAATGATTAGTGAAAATGATTAGTAAAAAAAAATATTTTAATTTTGAAATAGTGTAAAGCGAAAATTTTCAATTATGAGGAAAAAATGTATTCTAATATAAAGACTTTGTATGTAATCTCCAAAACGTTTCTTCCTGAACTAAGCTTTTAAACCGGATTCAAAATCAGCAAGCAGATTTGTTGTCAAATGAAGGTTTTCAATTCTCCACATAAACTGGATTCAAAATAACCAAGCAGACTTGTTGTCAAAAGAAGGTCTTCAATCGGCACCAGGCTTTTGATTTATGAAAGTAATGTCTGAAAAAGAAATTTTCTCTATCTAAAAATTCTCCCTTCCATAAGTCTAATTGCTTTTTAGCTGAAATTCAGGTATGCATGGTTTTTTCTTTTCTGCTCTATGGTCTCTCCGGATTCTGTATATAATGGACGATTTATTAAGTGAATTCACTATTTATTGTTTTCCCCTTCTTGAACTTTTTCTCTATGTCATTACTACGAGCAATGTAAATCTGTGCATCTGGCTGAGATTCTGATCTGTTGTTTCTTTTGGGATTATGCTTCCCACTTATTTTAGTTTTTCAATGATCCAAACCTATATAGTGTCCTTATACAGATTTATAAGAAATGTACTTATCTGTCCTTTTATATACATTATGTAATACAATTTAGCTCTTTTCACCCTGAAAAGACTTTGTATTATTATTTAATTATTAAAAATATAAAATAATATGATACTATATAATTTATTAATGTTTATATAAAAATCCAAATATGTTATATCTTATGCTTTTCATATTACATTAATATATCAAGGACAACCAAATTGAATGATAAAGAGTTTACTAAAGATGCTTTAAATTTTTACCAAAGGTCCACTTTTTGTTTAAGAGGATAGCATTAAAATACAACAAATTATGATATATCATTTATAATCTTTTTTTTTTATAACTACTTTAAAATACTTTTAAAATGATTGATTATCCATATTAAAAAAAAATTGTTAATAATTCTTTAGAATTGTAATAAGGAAATAAATTGGACAACAAAACTTGAACTGGACAAAGAGCTCACTAAGATGCTTTGAAATTCTAGCCAAAGTCAATTCTTGTTTAAAGGAATTAGCATTAAATACCACAGAAATCATGTATGAATTCATTCAAATATATATTATATATATTTATATACTTTTTATAACTACTTTAAGATAAATAAATTTGCTATATCCATCATTAAAATACAATTATACAAATAATTTTGCGCTTAAATGTACTAAGATGAAATAATTGGTACTTTATACAATAAAAATATTAACAAAAATAATCTTAAGCCTACACTAAATCTCACTTCCATAATATCTATTATAATAAATATATTTTTAATCATTTAACTTATTAATATTACAAAGTTTTAAAAATACTTCTTTCCAATCACTTTAAAAACCTTAAAAGAATTGAAATAATTTTAAAACAAACAAGTTTGGTCTTTTTTGAAAATATAATAAACCAAAACCTTTTTCTAACATTTCCTTTTTTCAACATTATTTTTTTTTCAAATTACTTATTTCATATTTTTTTTTTTCAATTTATTTTACTTCTACAAAATTGTACAATATTTGAAGTGTCATGGAGCTTGATGAAGATACAACGATTAAGTTTAAAAAACACATTTAAGACTCGTAAAGACTCTGTTCTCATGCTCGTTTCCTATTCCTTTTAGTATTAAAACGAGTACCATTTCATATTTGTGTTACTCTGGAAGGTTTTGTCGTTAGAGGTTAGGAAATTATGAAATTTTAATAATTTTGTTTTTAATTTATATCTTTGTTTTTTTAAATATCATTGTATTATATTTGAGTAATATATCCTATATCTATATATATATATATAATATATTGATTTTGTATTTAGAGATTATTTATGTTTAATAAAAAACTTGAAATTATTTTTAATAAAATTAATCAATTTAATCTTAATTTAATAATAAAATTAAATAATTACGAATAACTAATTATATGATTAATTTTATTTGGATGAAATTAAATAACATTCCACTTCCAGATCATTAAAATTGAATAAGAAACCATCATCATTCTTTCTTCGAATATAGTTTCACTTCCAAACAATTTTCTGCAAAGCGAAATCCAACACTAGTGTGAAATATACTCAACTAATAGAATTCAACATAAAATGATCATGAAATTCAAAGATATAAGTAATTACTCCGTCTTAAAAAAGAATTAGATTAAGTATTTAATAAACCATTCGCAGTCTGCACTCAATTAAATTAATTACTAAATTGAGTGCGAGATGTGTATTTTAGGCCTGTATATACAAAATAAATATGTTAGTTTTATTCCTAAGAGCAGATGCAAAACAAGGTATTCTAACTAGGTGATATTATTTCAATTATATTTTTTATTTTGGTACTCTAATTAGGTGATATTGAAATTTCGACTTTATATTTTAATTTAAAATAAATCTACTGTTTTGGAAAAACTTGAAAATTGATCACAACTCTACACCTTTCTTAAATAAACAATTATATTTTTTTATCTCAGTTTCGAACCAGACTTCCAAAACAGCTGAAATTATATTTTTTTATTTGAAATAAATTTAATGTTTCTCGGAAAACTTAAAAACTCATCACAATTTTACAACTTATTTAAAAAAAAATAGATGTTCTCTTTTTCGAACACGACTGGATAGAAAAAGGGCCGAAGTTATATTTTTGAGTTTGAAATAATGTTTTCGAAAAACTTAAAAACTCATTAAAATTTTACAATTAACTTTGAAAAAAAAACATAGAAATATAATTTTATCAATTTCGAACATGACTTGAGAGGAAAAGGGCCGAAACATATACACACAAGGAGACCCAAATATATTGTCAGGTTAGTCCACAAACAAAAACACATATACGACATATTTTTATATATTGAACATGTCAGGGACATGATCCAAGACCGATTCTGTATCTACACATATATTCCATCCCTTAAATACTGGGGAGTCCCCGCCCATAAAGATTGCTTATCCTCATAAAATACAATAATGTTAAACAATAATGACTGCTTTTAATCAGCCAACCAGAGAAGCTAAAATGACGCCCAGCCAAACCTGCAGGCAGTATGATATATTCGCAATACATGATGAAATTGTTTCCGAACTGGACACGAAAGCTCTTACCTTCTTCATCCCCCTGGACCATGAGCAATGAAATAAACATTATAAAATGGGTTTACTCAACATATAAAATCAGCATTATATAGTGGATGTTGAGTTGTGAACTAATTTAATAAGCTGGACGCTCTAACGACAAAGTAGATTGGTCTACTGGTTGTGCAGGAAACAGTTGCAAATCTGGAGAATATATTGTGTGCCCTTTAGATGACTGTCTTTTAGAAAGTGGCGTATCTGATCAAATTTGTTTCGCCATCCAATGTAATTTAATATTCTTAATACCAATATTGGTTACTGGCCAATATGGTTATAAATGTAGATCTTTGCAGTGACTATCTTGAGTATTCGGAAGCAAAATCGTCGGGAAAGAGTTGTGTTGTGGGAATATAACGCTATGAGAAATATTACTGCGCCTTCTAATACTGGTGCCCCCTCAGTATGGAGTTCGCCAATTCCATTTCTACTGGGCGGAGTGGGTTCCATAATCTCACTGTTAGTTTTTGCTCTGATCGTTCTAGCTTGCTCCTACCTGAAATTCTCCTGTGGTTCTAACTCAGAAGAGAATAACAGTCCAAGGCAGACTAGCGATTCAATTGCTGAGTCGGGTGAAAAGGATGAGACTTTGGAGAATATCATGCTGCCTTCTGCAGATGATAAGCTGGAGAAAATAGTTGTCATTATGGCGGGTAATGACAGGCCAACATATATCGCTAATCCAATCCCTTCTTCTGCAAAAGCAATCTGAGAGCTCATGGTATATTCAAAGCGGTTTCATTGGATTTAGATTTAGAGAAGGAGGCGAAATTTTTTCTAATATGTATATTAACGTTTTTGATATTAAAATGTGTTTTTATATTATTGGGTTATTTTTGTTTTTGGAATTTTGGTATTTGAAATTGATTTGCAAATAATTTGACCTAAATTTCAAGCATTATTTCCAGGACATTTTCTAAAAAGCTTACTCCCCATAGAAGGTGACATTTCCCTTTTTTTACTTTTATCATAAGAACTAAAATGGATAAAACTATAATAGAAATGTACACAGTTAGGTTTTAGATTTAGAAAGTAGATCAGTTCAAAATGAATTTTAAAATGTTGGAGTGTTTAATTGTTTTTTATGGTCGAAATGGATTCAGCACCATCGGGATTCCTGAACATTTAGAATCTTAAAATTTTGACTGAGATAACTTAAATTTTCAAAAAATTCTTCTAAATTTTATCATAATCTTGTCCAAATTTCTACTATTTTCCAGACTAATTTATAAGCCCCTTAGATTAAGCTGTTTAACTTTGGGTGGTTCATCTGTCCAACCGGCCGGCATCAACTCATTCTTCACTTTGCACATCCCACTTTATCCAGGCTTTTTTGATAATTTTGTAAAATCAAATAAAAAAATATGGTAATAGCAGATTTTATTTGTTGAATATGTATACACTGAATGTCCAATATCTTTCAATCTTGTAAATTCAAAATAAGATTGTCTGTAGACAAAAAAACAAGCATCAAATAGCTAGCGTTCCCATTTCACAATTATCAAGTCAGTAATGAGGCTACTCTGACATAGGGTTGGAAACTGCTCTGAGAATGTGCGATTTATCTTGAGAAATAACTAAAATCTTCGAAAGCAATGTTCAAGGGACATTGATATGGTTAAGCTCCCTTAACAACGAATACTGAGCAAGTCTGATAAGGTTGCAGTTGTCGACCATTGTTTGTTGCTCTCGCACGGCGAGAGACCCACATGGCGATCATGATAATATAAATGAAAAAGTTGGTGCTCCAAAACCAATGTATTTTCACGTTTGGATCATATGCATTTATAGATATGGATTTCACCAATTAAAATTTATAAATAATATTTTTAAATCCTTATAACTTTTTGGG
>APFE030641482.1:56551-81161 GCA_000404065.3 Pinus taeda | reverse complement strand
ATGATGAACTCTAACATTAGCCACCCTTTGACAAAATTCAAAACATGATAGATGCTGGAAACATGACATAGCAAGAGGGCAGGCCTGCAATTCTGTGAGGGTAGTTGGCTCATCCCTAACATGTTTGCCACTCTTGTGATGTCTACTGGGAGCCTGTTCTTCCGAGGATGAATCACTTTGTGTCTCCATCTCATACTCTGATGAATGCTCAGATGCCATGTCTGCTGTGTGTACTGTACTTGGGATGCCCTTTGATGCTGGTATGAAACTAGGTGTTGTTGTGATATTTGCCACCAAGGGGGACAATGAAAACAGGGAGTATTAGGAGGGGAATAATATGATGGGAATAGTGGTTATGGGGAGAAGTTTTGTTTAGGGATATGTAGGGGGTTAGGGGATTTGATAAGGTAGGGTTTTGGGGTGTTATGTTGACAAATAAGAGGAGGGGATAGGGAATGGGGTTTGGTAATATTTTAGGGTAGGGATAATAGGAAAAATGAGAAAGGGGGGATAGGGAAAAATGGCAAGAAAGGGAAAAATGAGGGGTGAAAACGGGGCCTTGGAACTAACACCACAATTTTGCAACCCTAGCAACCATGGCTTTGATGTTTTTTTAGTGGTTGGTTTTATGAGTTTTGTTGCAATTAAACATAGCCATGAACCACCATAACATTCACAAAATTTTATGAGCAAGCCATGATATAGAGCCTACCTGTTGATTTGAGGGGTTTCACAGGCAACTTGAGGCAATTTGGCACGATTTCGGGCCTTTGTGGGTGTGCGCCGCGCCCTTTATATGCGCCGTGCCCTTGTAAAATTTGCACTGTGGGGTGGCTCTGTGTGCGCCGCACTCTGTATGTGCGTCGCGCCCCTCTGTGTGTGCACCGCGCTCTGGAAAACGACTCCCACTTCACTCCAAATGCGTGCTAGCTCTTTCCAACACTTTGCTATGTTTCTCAATAACCTTGATTAGCACAATAACTTTGATTTTGGTGGAAACTTGTATATAAAGACTTTGAAGTCATGGGTTGAACTTTTGCTTCTCCAAAAACCCACTTTGCTAATGTTTCATTTTGGCCTTTTTCACTGACTTAAAGCAACACTGAAATTCACTTTTCCCTTTGAAATTTTAGCTCAAATAATGAAATTTTTGGCACTCTTTGCAGGGATTGCATGACAGGGCATTTGGCCACGAAAACCATGACTGCACCTGAAGAAATCAACTGACGACTCTTTTGAAAATTTTATCACAAATGACACACTGTTTGACTTTTCTTCAAAACAGAGTTTTGAAGAACAGTCGAAGTTTGTCCACATGATGATGAAACTCTTTGAATCATAACTTTGTAAGGGCCTCCCTCTAGCCTGCATGGCTTTATTGGACATGGTTGAAGACCAAATTGATTAATCCCTAGACCTAATGATTGAAAATGACTTTTGTCCATTAAAAGACCAGACCTTGACTGCCATGGACTTTAGTGATCATTGACAAAAGACCTAAGCTAGCAGGAGCCAGACATGAGGGGGACTGACTAACAAAACCTTTTTCCATCAGATTATGGCATGCCCCTAGCGGAATGCATCTGAGTGAATGGAGCGGGACTCCTAAAAATGAAATGCATAAAGAGTTTTGATCTCTGATGGAGGACTGACAAGACCGACTCTAACATATGTAAATCCTACAATCATTTCATTCCATGAGACCAAGTGTCACTGAGGCATTTCGCAGAATATCTTCAAGGCTTCCTCAATGTATCCATTTTGTGCATATCCCGCAATCAATGTTGTCCATGAAACAACGTCTATTTCAAGGATTTTTTCAAACGCATTGCGTGCATTCTCTAAATTCATGCATTTTGCAAACATATCTAGAAGGGTGTTAACCACAACCAAATTAGACTAAAACTCATTCTCTTTATTTCTTCATGGATTTCAATACCATGTTGTAGATTCCCCAAATTGGCACATGTAGGGAGAACACTGGAAAATGTGAATTTGATTGGGTTGAACCCCCGTTTGTTTCATTTAATTTAACAATTTCAAATCCTCTTTAGAGTCCACATCTAATGTTTGCTGCAATTAAAATAGTCCACCAGAAAACATTGGGTATGATTACCCTCTCGTTCATGTGAGAATGGACCAATTTACCCTCTAATATCATGCAATCATGCAATAAACAAGCATAAGTGTAAGGGTTTATAATTTGTTCTGTAAGATGAAAAATTATTAGCGCCTTTTTCAATCGACCGTCCTTACAGAGGCTAATGGCATAGAAAGGTGACAATATATTAGCATTCCCATTGGCCTTGGCTTGCGCAATTTTAAGAGAACAAGTCAAGGGATTTTTGGGTCAAGTATGAAATATTAACCTAGAAGCCAAACATATCTTTTTGTTTTTAATCCCTAAGGATTGTGCCATAGCCAATCCACTCGTAATATCAACCAAGTTTATACATGTTTTTCAATTATCAGCACAAGGTAATAGCCAATGCAATCGTCTGGATGGAGATAATCTCTTTCAAAAATAGTATTGGATGATTGCAAAGGATTACAACGATGAAAAAAATGTACTTATTAATGATGCAGAATATATGCATACCTCTTAATACATTTAGAAAGAATTTTGATCCTTGGGGGCCAAGTATTTGTAAATTTTGTCAAAATAAACAAATCATGTCATCATGCATACAATCATATAAAAGAACAAATTCATTGTGTAATGTGAATCAAGGATACAATAACAAGGCAAAAACAGAAATCTTAAAGAGGTCAGACAATTCATGATTTGCACGATAGATTGCCTTGTAACTTCTAATAAACGAAAATAAAAAGTGCATTCAGATGCAGGGCTTTTACTTAGCATACAGGAACCAAGACATCTTCTATTGCCTTATCTAGATGATCATTTATGGCCTCCAATAAGGAATTAACTTTCACAACTCTGGTAATATATGTGGACATTCTTTTTGTTGGTGTATCCTCCAACACGTGTGACGGGCCCACTTTATTGCATGAACCAACATCCACAATTGTGAAGTAGCCATTATACAGAAAGCATTCCATTTATTAGAAGTAAAACAAAACAAAACTACAATCTTTAAAACAAGAATTACCATGTGAACCTAAAAAGGTTGAAGGTTCGAAGAAATACATACTTGTGCATAATAATTTCGAAATGTTGAATGATATTCCCCATAATTCCAGATAAAACAAATTGTTAATTTTTTGAAAGAAAGAAATTGAGCTCCACTTATACTTCTAAGAAAAATGGCACAAAGCAATTTCCAAGACCACAAAATTAGATCCGTCCTAGAGAGAAATCATTATGGAACTAATTTAAAATGTGGAAGATAAAGACATTAAAAGTTCAAGTTCCCCAAAGAGGCATCTCCTACGATATATATCAATCAATTGGGAAAACACAGATACTTATGAACAGATTCAAGAAGGACAATATCAAAAGTTTGCCTATTGTCTATGGATAAGACACTTAAACAAAGATAAACATATTATACAAATAAAATGAATAATAGGGTTTGTTTCTGTTGATTGACATGACGAAGTGCAACCCATTGTGTTTAAAACTTCTATCTAGCAGTTAGACATCAGTCCAAATTCTTTAGCATATTTGTTAGCATGCAAGTATTTTGCAACTACGAACTCACCAAAAGAAGATAACCAAGTGGAAACCAATATGCATAAAATGTTTTATATAGTAGTTGGATACTAGTGCATATTCTTTGGCATATTTGTTAGTATGGAAATGTTCTACAACTTTGGATTGACCAAAGAAAGTGTGCATAAAAGGAGGTTGATTTCGATGTCTTTAACAATTAGAACCATATTACCACATTTTATGAATCCTATGATAGGTCTAAATTGGGTGCCAGTTTTTCAAAGTGAAAAACTGGCAAGGGGTTGTATGAGGATCTTCCAGTATTTTATTGATTCCTACCAAGGATAAACTTCTTAAAGATGGAGTCTACTTTTTTTCCTTATTTCAAAACCCTAGATCTTTCATGAAATTGGCCAGTCTTCCAAGAAAATAGGCAAGCCTATTTCTGGAAATCAAAATCATTCAAAAAGGTTTGAGAGAAACAAGAGTTTTGACTCTTGAATAAGGTTCATATATACTCTCTCAAACCCATCCTTCCCTCAATCATATCTCAAGAATAGTCAGGATATGTTGAAGGTAGACAGATTACCGACAGCATCATTCTCAACCAGGAAATGCTGCATTCTATCAAAACACAAAGGATTCCTGACATGCTCATTCAGCTTGACTTCTCCGAGGCCTTTGACAAAATTAGCTGGACATACATCAGAGCAATCCTCCAAGCTTTCAGCTTCAGCCAGATTTGGATAAATTGGATAATGGAAATGGTCTCAGGAGCATTCTTTTCAATCATGATGAACGAAGGCCCCCTACAACCATTCCTCCCATCCAGAGGTATAAGAGAAGGAGATCCCTTGTCGCCTTTTCTCTTTGTCGTCATGGCCGAGGGTCTCGGAAGAGCTCTATCCCAAGCACTCCAAACGAATCAGCTCAAAGGCATCAAAGTTGCGCATCAAGGCCCCACAGTAACGCATCAGTAATTTGTAGATGATACAATGCTCATGGGAACCCCCACGGTAAAGGAAGCTCGAACCTTCAGCAAGGTGCTAAGAACATTCACGGAGGCCTCAGGTATGGAGATCAATCTAACAAAATCCAAATTATTTTTCTTCAACACTTCTATTCTTGTGTAGAGAAATCTCAGCAAAATTCTCAAAATTCAGAGGAAATCCCTTCCAACCAAATACCTTGGAATCCCACTTTCAGAATTCACCCCCAAAGCTGCAAATTGGGAAGATCTCCTCAACAAAATGAGGGCCAGATTAATTAATTGGACTCACAGAGCCCTAAACATGGCCAGTAGACTGGTGCTAGTCAAATCAGTTCTTCAAACAATGCCGGCCTATATGCTCTTGGCCCTAGCGGCACCTAAAACTGTGTATAAATCCATTCAAAACATCCAGTGGTCCTTCCTCTGGAATGGAGATTCTAAGAAGTGCAAATGGGCTCCTCAAGTGGATAGATATATGTAAACCAAAACTGGCAGGAGGACTGGGCTTAAGAGATCCTGAAATCCTAAGCAAGGTTGTAGCAGCGAAAATCTGGTGGAGATGGGTGGAGAATCCCAATTCCCTATGGGACACCTTGTGGAAAGCAAAGTATACAAATCAAGTCCAGGACAAAGACCTCATTAGGCTCAATGGTAACACTCAAGGATCCCCCCTCTGGAATAAAGTATGGGAGAATCGACATATTGTTTAGAAGCACAGCTTTTGGGAAGTGCACCAAGGCAACAACGCCCTCTTTTGGGAGGATGCTTGGCAGTAACTCCCCCCCCTGGACCACCCAGATTGAACTACTCTTAAAAATGACATGTAAGACGCAGGGTTGAGAAAGGTAGCAGACTACTAGCAGCCCCCAACATCGGTCACCACATGGAAAAAATGGCTAACCAAAGAGCAATGGCTAACTCAAGACCACATTGGGAATATAGAACCTCTGTTACAATAGCTAGACCAGTGCAGAATCCTTACCTCGACTAGAGAAGACATCCTGTGATGGGGAAATAATCCTAAAGGGACTTTCAATCTACAAGAGGCCTACAAAATCATAGTTGCTTCACCTGATTGGCAACCGGACCCCAAATGGCACGCTCTTTGGAGCAGAGGAATTTTGCCCAAAATAACCCTGTTCTCTTGGCTGGTCCTGCATAACTGAGCGCTTACTTGGGACAATTTACAGAGATGGGGTTTCATCGGCCCATCCCGATGCAACCTCTGCGGGAATGATCAGGAAACGCTAAATCACATCCTCAACACCTGCCCCACTACGTGCTCTCTGTGGGATGATATGGCCTTTGTATTCAGACAATCCGACAGAAACAGAAACTCGATCTGCCTCACACTGAGCAATTGGCGATCGTTCATATCCTCCAATAATCTGGTCAAAAAGGCATGGGACCTCATTCTGGGAGCCATTACATGGATCTTATGGAAAGAACGAAATGCTCGAATCTTCAAGAACTTGGCGATGACAGTGGATAGGCTCACAAGAAAAACGTGACAGTTAATCACAGAATCGATCCTTGGCATGGACATAATGCTGCAAGAGGGGAACACGTCTCCGAATGACCAAAGGATAGTCCAGATCCTCAGTCTCAAAGCCCAGACCACTCCCACAGGCAGGAACCAGGCCACCGCTGTGATGAAGCAGGATAAATGGGGTACGCCTCCATTTCCATCATTCAAACTGAACTTCGACAGGGCGTCAAAGCAAAACCCTGGAAAAGCTAGGTATAGTGGAGCAATCAGGGATCACACAGGGAAAATCCATGTTATTTACCATGGCAATCTGGGCACAAATACCAACAATGCTGCAGAGCTAATCGCTCTCATCAAAGGCATCACCCTGGCTGACCGCTACAAATTTCTACCTTTGGTGGTGGAAGGAGATTCAGAGATTGTCATCAAGATGATGAGAAAACTCCAAAACGACACTCAAGTGGACAAGCTAACACCCAGTTGGAGGCTCTCGGCAATCTTGAAGGATCTGTAGGGCCATCTCAACAACATTCAAGGTGTCACCTTTCAAGTGGTCTGAAGAATAGCAAATAAGCTAGCTGACGCCATTGCCAACGCCGGCGTTCAATCCAATCTTGAAGATTATCACATCCTTTGGCAAGACTTGGAAGAGGGGGAACTCAGAGCGAAATGCAACACCATAAACAATGTAGACCATCAAGCATAACGGATGTCGAGCTCCCTTGATTCTTCTATATATGCATCTACTGATAATTCTACAAGCTGTAAACGATCCACTCAAAAAAAAAGGAGAGTAGAGACTAGACTAGCTTAGCTGTACAAAGGCAGACACTGGGAGGTCCCATCGACTCCCACTCTGCATCATGTATTTTACTGTATTCTATTAATATAAAGTCCCGCTGAACCTTTACAAAAAAAAAAAGGTTCATATATACTCTGACATGACCTTGCAATTCTCTAACTGTTGAATTGAATCCAATGATTATAACTATGTCCACAACACCCAAAGATGTGTCCATGAAGTTTGTAGGTTTGTATGTTCTCTTCCAAAGGATGTTAGGCACAATAGTTATTGAGGCAATATATTACTGAGGCAATATATTACAATATTCTTAGAAATGCATGACAAATTCCTAGTGGACGAATGGTCAAAAACCCCAATGGATTCCACTTATTTTATAATTCTAAACATGCTTTTTATTTTTAAAAAAGGAACATACTCATAATTGTCATAGAGTTTGTGAAAGTATTACTTTTTAGTGGTAATATATTTTTTTTCATTAAATCAAATAAACAACTCAAATTTTGTCATTCTATGATGTCATTGTTTCCGCCTTGTCATTCCACCTTCCATGTTCATATTAAGGAAATGGATATAAAATATATTGTAAATAACATAAGCATGTGATGTACCATATTTGTTCAAAATTATTTCTCAAATAATTACATATTACACTCCAGATTTATGTTATCATGCACATTAGTGGTTCTTCTAAAAATACACGAATCATTCATTAGCTTATTAACCATTTATCCACAACAATACAACAATTGTATTGTGGGGACATATTTCCCTCATTAGTAAAAAGTAGCTTGCAACCAGTGTTAACTCAAAAATTGTTTTCTTTTCTTTATCATGTTCTTTACTTGATGACATTCTTTAATAAAAGAAGTTTTGAACACCGTGATGCAACCTTTGGATTCTTACACAATTTAGTGGTCACTACTATCCATAGAGTCCAGATCATCTTAATTTTTGGTACATACATGTAAATTTATTGTGTGCCTCTCGTATTTTAAGTTTCTTCTATTTTTGTTAGTAATGCATTTTCCATATGCTTTTACTTTTACATGATACTATGAAGAGAGAACTTGAAGATCTGTGGTCCCAGAGGTTAAAATAATTTGCAGACAAATTCTAATGTCCGACATAAAACAATTGTCCTGATTTCCCGGAGTGGAAGGTGGGATGTTGGAGATCATATAAGCTTCTCAAATTTACTAATTAACAGCACATCAAATTGGGACCAACGTTTTCTTTTAATTGCAAGTGGCAGTACCATTATCCCGATGAGACACGAGAACTCGGCATGCCCGCTGCTTTTTCTGTTTTTCCTTATGATCATTATTTTAGTACGTGTGCCGATGTCGTCTTTTAATTTGAAATTTATACATTGTGGGGAACGCACCTCGTGCCCACCACACGCACTATCTCTCACCTTTCCTCCACGTGTAGAAAAGGTAACGAAAGGTTACCCTGTGTTATAACGGTTCAAAACTAAAATTTGCGTCGCACCAAATCCATTTTTCATCACAATATCCACTCAGCAATCAGCTATAACTAATAGAAACTGAATATATACTGTATGGGTCGAAATGAAATCTCAGAGTTATATTATACTATTCAAATTTGTAATCATGATAATGATGATAGATAGTCTAACCACGGCATATTGAATATATAATGTGGGTATAGTTTAAAGATTTGGCATATCTAATTATATATTCCATTTATATAATATGGCTATAGTTTAAACATTTCCGTGTATTTAATTGTAGATCCATTATATTTAGTTTTAAAGGTTAGTTTAAGTGGTTACAATTAAATATGAAATTTTTCAATATGGTTGATCACAGATTTGATTTTTTTTTATTCCCTTGGCTAAGCCTTGTAATCAAGACTGATTATTTGTCTGGCCTGGTCTACTTTTTGACTCCCATGGGCTAAATCTTGTAATCAAGAGTGATGGTTTCCCTGGTTTATCATCCACAAAATGTGGAAAACTATTTTGGGTTTTCTATATCGTGAAAGAAGAAAAAGAAAAATAAAAAGAATGATTCCTTATTTCTAGAAGCATACAAGATATACAAAATCTATAAAATTAATGATGTTAATGTAGAAGGAAACTGGATTGGTATACACCACATTTGTGATTTTTTTCTATTTGTGATTAAGAAGCAATCAAGAAGGAATCTAAAAAAAATTGAGAAAAATGGTGGGTTAAGTTGTAATTGATGTATTAAATTTTAGAAAATGGTGGGTAGTGAAGGTTTATTATGCCAATAGGTATGACTATTTGGGAATTATTCTTCCAAAACTTTAATTTAATTCTCAATAATTATTAGGTGGATGGTAAGTATTTAACCTCCAAAGGATATTGTAGAATACTCTTATCAGTATACAGAAATTAAAGGCTCGATTTTATTTCCAAAGTACTTATGTCTTTTTTTTCCTTTTTAATTAAATTCATTGATTAAAAAAATTTCCATCTAAACAAATGTTATATGAAATGAGTTATGTTTTTTTTGGCATGTGTTATTAATAAGCTATGGTATTAGCCCATTATATTGTAACAAAACTTATTTATAGATTAAGAATCTCTATGATAACTTAAGGTGAGTCTCTATACTTAAGAATCATGTTATATGTTCTTTTAAAATCGTTTAACTTATATATTAATTATTTCTATCATCAATAATAACAATAATTAATTTTAATGATTGTTTTTTATTTTAATAATTTAAAATATTTGATGAACAAGTGTTTTATAATTGGTAAATATTTATCAACCATTTAATCTATATAGATATATTTATTAATAATTAATTAATAAATACTTTTAAATAATATAAATAATTAAATAATTATAATTTAAATAAAAATAAAAAGTGAATCAAATCTTTCAAAATTCCAAATTTGAATAAAAATTGTGAAATAAATCTTTCAAAACTCCCAACAAAATGAAAGATCGAAAAACTTTGAATGATAAAAAGGGTGGAATATTTGCTGGAAAGATATATAAATTAATTTAACTGATAATTATTTATAAATAAAAATTAATTATTTGTTGAGTGTTAAATTTAATTAGTTCAAATATATTTGAGTTTTTATATTTATTATTTATTAAAAAAAAAATTAGAATAATTATTAAATAATAAAAATTAATAATTCAAACAAAGTTATATTAATGCAATTTAAAACCATTGAAATTTTAAAAAATAACTAAATTTATTTTCGAGTAAAAATATGAAAATTTTAAAGCAAAATAAAAACTTAAAACAATTAAATTTTGATAATGAGATTGTTTTTTCGATTATCATATTATTGAAAATTGGTTGTTTTGAACCAATTAATGTGGTTCATCCTCACGATAAAGGTGAGAAAAATCAATCTTCTCAAATGTTTAAATAGCAGAGAAACATTCTTACCCAGAATTAACTGATAAAAATTAGGAATTAGTTAATAAAAATATTCCCATTAGTTGGTTCAAAACGTCTACCAAATCTCAATAATATGATTAATCCAAAAGACAATCTCATTATCAATATAAATCACAAAAATCTAAAATCTAACACAAAATTAGAGAATTTTCAAACAAACCCTAAAAACGAAATTTGAAAAAAAATTCAAAAATTTTTTATTGAAAAAGAGATTGAAGTAAAATGTCGTCTTTACATTGTTACTTAATCATTCATAGTACACGTAACAGAAAATAGCAAATTCTTTCAAAATGATGATTTAACCCTGACAAGAAAGCTAATTGGTTGTCCAAGCCGCATCCCACTTGGAAGATAAAGCCAAAATGGTCGACGTTCACGCTGATCACACACCAATCCATAAATATTAAAAACCGTATTAGTCCACCTATCTCAGCGTATTGTATATTGTTGTATGAAAGGCACCCATGGAAAATGAAATAATGGACCAATTGCAACATCTTGTCTTTAACGTTATCATTATGCAAGGTTTATGCCAATAGCTTGATTCGCTGCAGTTTACCAATAATCACCATAGCAGCTTTGTCCATCTCTGAAATGATGGTAACCATTGACATTCCTTACAATAATCCCTCGTGCAACAATCTTGATGATGAATTTAATGACACAGTATTAGTCACCACAAACACGAAGATTTTTCATAAAATAGGATATTCATAATTTCCCTTTTTTAAAAAAATAAAAAATTATGAATGTTCTAAATTTAATATTTTGAGAATAATTTTTATTGTATATGAAATTAAGGGTTTCCAAACAGTTTGTCAATTTCTAAATTCCGCTTTTATCCACACATTACAAATTCTCAATATTACAAATGCCACATTAGTATTTTGATGGTTATCTATATTTATCATCCATTTAATTCATATGATTGTGCTAATCCTTAAAACTATCATTATATGAGGTTTATGCCAACAACTTTATTGACTTCCAGTGATCATAATCACCCTAAAATATTTATTAACCTCAAATTACCAGTAATCACCTCCACAAGAGAATTGTCCGTCCTTGAAATGATGGTAATGGTTGATATTCCTTACAATAATCTCTCGTGTAACTATCTTAAAAATGAACTTAATTAGAAAGAGGTAGTCACCACAAACACAAAGATTCTTAATAACGCCAATAATTGTTCCAGATGGTGTGTTAAGATGTGTTAATAAGTGAAAATGTAATTTCTAACTTCTCACTGTGGTGGAAAAGAACTTTTTCCTTTTGGTTCTCATCCATGCCAATTAGGGTGAATTTGGTGTTAGGCACATACCCTGCATCCTTCATCTACCTTGACCAACAATCCAACCTGGCATAAATCCTTTGCATATGTAGGTGTAAGTTGCTTCATGCAAGAAAAGTATGCACATATTTGTTAACCTCAACCCAACTGTATCCTGGTGGAATTTGCACCCTCTGATCTTTCATCATTTTCGTTACATGTTCAACATCATCCCACATGTCAGTAGTAGCACAGATGCTTGACAACAACACATAACGCACAACATTATTAGAATCCAACTCAAAAGGATTTTGTTCCACCTTCTAGGCCAACTCTACATTGCTATGTATTATACAGGCACCAAGTAAACATGCGCCCATGGTAGTACCAAGTTCTATTGGCATTCTATTCATAAAGTAGTGTGCCTCCTTCAAGGGGCCAACACCATCAAGTACGTCAACCATGTAGCCATAATTCTCTATTGCAAGTGTGGTGAGATGTTGTTCATTCATGCCATCAAAGTAATGTCAGGAATATTCCACAAAGCCTCCATGGAAGCACACTGACAAGACAAAAACTAAGGTAATATGAGTTGTGTTCACACCATAGATTTTCATTTTCTCAAAGAGTTTGAGGGCCTTCCTGGAAAAACCATGCCTTACATATCATGCAATCATGACATTGCGTGAAACCAAATCTCATGCCTTTTCAAGGCTCCCATATTTTGCATACGTGTCTACAAGTGCATTCACCATATTGATATTGTACTGCATTCCACCTCTAATTATTTCTTCCTATATCTCTATTCCCTGCACCATAGCTGCCAAATTTGCACAATAAAAAAGAACGATGAGAAAATTAGTGGCGTCTGGATTAATACCTTTGGTTTATGTTTGTTGATAGATTTTTAAAGCCTCCGCATCATGCCCAGTCTATGCAAATCCTACAATCATTTCATTCCATCAGACCAAGTGTCACTAAGGAATTTCGCAAAAAGAGCTTGAAGGCTTCCTCAATGTATCGATTTTGTGCATATCCCGCAGTCAATTTTGTCCATGAAACAACGTCTGGTTCAAGGATTTTTTCAAACGCATTGCGTGCATTCTCTAAATTCATGCATTTTGCCGACATGTCTAGAAGGGTGTTAGCCACAACCAAATCAGACTAAAACTCATTCTCCTTATTTCTTCATGGATTTCAATACCATGTTGCAGATTCCCCAAATTAGCACATGCAGGGAGAACACTGGAAAATGTGAACTGATTGGGTTGAATCCCCGTTTGTTTCATTTAATTGAACAATTTCAAATCCTCTTTAGAGTCAATGCCTAATGTTTTCTACAGTTAAAATAGTCCACCAGAAAACATCTGGTGTGATTACCCTCTCTTTCATGTGAGAATGGACCAATTTACCCTCTAATATCGTGCAATGGTGCAATAAAGAAGCATAAGTGTAAGGGTTTATAATTTGTTATGTAAGATGAAAATTTCTCAGCGCCTTTTTCAATCCACCATGCTTACACAAGCTAATGGCATGGAAAGGTAACAATGTATTAGCATTCCCATTGGGCTTGGCTTGCGCAATTTTGAGAGAACGAGTCAAGGGATTTTTGTGCCAAGTATGAAATATTAACCTAGAAGCCAAACATAACTTTTTGTTTTTAATCCCTATGGATTGTGTTATAGCCAATCCACTCATAATATCAACCAAGTTTATACATGTTTTTCAATTCTCGGCACAGGGTAATAGCCAGTGCAATCTTCTGGATGGAGATAATCTCTATCCAAAATAGTATTGGATGATTGCAAAGGCTTATAATGAGGAAAAAAATGTATTTACTAACGATGCAGAATATATGCATACCTCTGAATACATTTGCAAAGAATTATGATCGTTGGGGACCAAGTATTTGTAAATTTTGTCAAAATAAACAAATCATGTCAGCATGCATACAATCATATAAAAGAACAAATTCACTGCGTACTGTGAATCAAGTATACAATCACAAGGGAAAAGCAACAATCTTAAAGAGGTCAAACAATTCATGATTTACACGATAGATTGCCTTGTAACTTCTAATAAACGAAAATAAAAAGTGCATTCAGATGCAGAGCTTTTACTCAGCATACAATCTTTTTCGAACTAAGACATCTTCTATTGCCTTACCTAGATGATCATTTTTGGCCTCCAATAAGGAATTAACTTTGACAACTCTGGTAATATAGGTGGACATTCTTCTTGTTGGTGTATTCTCCAACACGTATGACGGGCCCACATTGTTGCATGAACCAACATCCACAATTGTGAAGTAGCCATTGTACAGAACACATGACATTTATTAAAAATAAAACAAAACAAAACTACAATCTCTAAAACAAGAATTACCATGTGATCCTAAAAAGGTTGAAGGTTCAAAGGAATACATACTTGTGCATAATAATTTTTGAAATGTTGAATGATAGAATTCCCCGTAATTCCAGATAAAATAAATTGTTAATTTTTTGAAAGAAAGAAATTGAGCTCCACCTTGACTTCTAAGAAAAATGGCACAAAGCAATTTCCAAGACCACAAAATCAGATCCCTTCCAAGAGAGAAATCATTATGGAACTAATTTAAGATATGGAAGATAAAGACATTAAAAGTTCAAGTGCCCCAAAGAGGCATGTCCTACGATATATATCAATCAATTGGGAAAACATAGATACCTATGAACATATTCAAGAAGGACAATATCAAAAGTTTGCCTCTTGTTTATGGATAAGTCACTTAAACAAAGATAAACATATGATACAAATAAAATGAATAATAGGGTTTGCTTCTGCCGATTGACATGACGAAGTGAAACCCATTGTGTTTAAAACTTCTATCTAGCAGTTAGACATCAACCCAAATTATTTAGCATATTCGTTAGCATGCAAGTATTTTGCAACTACAAACTCACCAAAAGAAGATAACCAAGTGGAAATCAATATGCATAAAATGTTTTATATAGTAGTTGGATACTAGTCCATATTCTTTGGCATATTTGTTAGTGTGGAAATGTTGTACAACTTTGGATTGACCAAAAAAATTGTGCATAAAAGGAGGTTGATTTCGATGTCTTTAACAATTAGAACCATATTACCATATGCTATGAATCTTATGATGGGTCTAAATTGGGTGCTAGTTTTTCAAATTGAAAAACTCACAGGGGGTTGTATAAGGATCTTCCAGTATTGTATTGATTCCTACCAAGGATAAACTTCCTAAAGATGGAGTCTACTTTTTTCCTTATTACAAAACCCTAGATCTTTCATGAAATTGGTCAATCTTCCAGGACAATAGGCAAGCCTATTTTTGGAAATCAAAATCATTCAAAAAGGTTTGAGAGAAACAAGAGTTTTGAATCTTTAATAAGGTTCATATATACTTTGACATGACCCTGCAATTCTCTAACCGTTGAATTGAATCCAATGATTATAACCATGTCCACAACACCCAAAGATGTGTCCATGAAGTTTGCGGGTTTGCATGTTCTCTTCCAAAGAAAGTTAGGCACAGTAGTTGTTGAGGCAATATATTACAATAGTCTTAGAAATGCATGACAAATTCCTAGTGGACGAATGGTCAGAAACCCCAACAGATTCCATGATGCAAGAGCATCCAGCTCAGGGAGGACATGGCTGGAAGTTTGTCTCTTTAAAATAGTTTGAGTTTCATTAGTTTTCATTTTCTAGGAGTGGCTGTCTCAACCAATGTTAATGTTTGCTTACGTATTTCCTTTTACTTCTTTTTGAATTTTTATTTAAAATTTGTTTTTAATTTACAAAGCAAGAAAAGACAGTTATTCAGAAACCATCTAATGTAACCACATATTGTAACTACTAGTAGTTTGCTAACTATCCAGTGTTCTCTACAAAACGAAAGGAGAAAACAACTAATGTAACCTTTTGCCATCATAGAATTGAATGAAGAGAAAGCACAGAAATATTTTATGAAGACAAACATCTGAATCCATTCATGTTACAGTTCTAGAATTATTCCTACAGAATATTGTTAAATTATTTCCTTTTCCATAAGCAAAAGCAATTACACACAGGTGAACAGTGAGCACCAAAGCGAGGAGAGCTCCCGGACAAGCTATAGTGCAAACAGAACAAATATACACAGGGACGAGCAAGCCATTATCCATAGAGACAAGTTTTCAGATACAGAAATGACCACATTCTCATTTTCATTTGCAAAATTTAAACAAACCAATTTACAACCTAAATACATATGTATATTTGTCAAAATCCGAGCACTACAGTGCATAGTTAAAACAACCAATAAATAGAACAGAGTCGACCGAACTACAAACCCCTGCAAGGTCATTGCAGGACCGTTTAAATACATACATGACCATAAACAACAAAGTCGAAATGGAGCCACAGGCACAGTGACAAGAGACCGCAAAGCTAAGCCAAACTATAACTAAGACTCATAAAACCCTCTGAATAGTGAACCCTCAGTCAAACAACAGAAAGACACCAAGGAGCGACCCTACCGGTTTAGGTGTAGGAGACCCGGCGTGAGGACCACGAGCAGACCATCACACACCTGTGTTGGCCAACAACCAGGCCATCAGCAACGAAGCACAAGAAAACTACAGCTATGTTAATAGACTGTAACCAGAACAAAGGGTTGAGTTGTGAGAACTTACCAGGGAAGGGCTGAGCTTGTGTAAGCTGACAGAGAAACCACAGAGTCGAGGTCATAGCCACAAAGTTACTCGCTTCCACGAGGGGTAGAGGCTCTCAGTGCCTGATAAAAACAAAGTAAAAGTCACTAGCATAGAGAGAGGGCTTACCTTCAAGTGACTACCGAGTGGAGGCTGGAAGCCGAGCAACTCCATGGCCGCAAACTGAGACAAAACCAAACAAATAATCAACCTGTGAAGCCAGCACATGGAGGGAAGACAAATAAACAAATGCTACAACTGAGAATACAAGTATAGCCGAGGAGTTGACAACAGAGACCGATACGGAGGGTTTCACACCCAGGTCTCAAAGCCGAGCACAAAACAGGCCAAGACGTCGTCCACAGGTGAAAACCCACACCACATTGCAAACCAGGCACAGTAAAAGTGAAATCTCAAACAACTAACAGAGCAAACCCTCGTATAGCAGAACCAGAGACCTCACCAACAGCATAGCGGCACAGCAAAATGAACAATGCAAATGAAATGAATAGTTAGGGTTTTAGGGCATAGAAGGAGTGGGAAGGAACAAATCCCGAGACCTGGACACATTCTCCATAAACCAACAATACCATCACATTAAAGTCAACCAACCACCGTTTACTAAAAAAATCCAATCAATGTATTTATCATTAATCCGAAAGTCATAAGGGCTGGGCCCATCAAATTTTGGTATCAGAGCAGGAATAGTTAACTAATTTTTCTTATAAAATGGAAGCTAGAAGAAGAGGTTGTGGCAGAGCTATTTGAAGAGTAGTAGATGAGGGATTGATGGAAGAGATTAAGATCCTGAATGCCCACTTGGCAGCTGTAGAAGCAGGAAAGAGAAGGGATCCGGAAGTAGGGGATGATAATGAAGAAGAAGTTGTAGTTACAACAGATGGATCAGATGAAGAAGGACCTGAAAATCAAATTGCTAAGGTCAGTCTTGTTGGCTAGTAGCAAGCCAAAGCCTGAAATTCCGAATTATGATGGCAGTTTGTCCACAAAAGTGTTGTTGGACTGGATTAGTGAGTTGGACAAATATTTTGAATGTGAGGAGGTCAGCGAAGATAGGAGAGTTAAATTCACTACTACTAAGCTGAAAGGACACACAGCCTTATGGTGGGACAATGTCCAAGCAGAGAGGAGAAGATTGAATAAGTTACCATTTAAAAAGTGGACCAGAATGGTCACCAAGATGAAGGGTGGGTTTTTTCCCAAAGATTACCAGATTGCTCTGCATCAACAGGTACAATATCTGAAGCAAAGAGGAATGACGGTGAAAGACTATACTGAAGAATTCTATCGGGTGAATTTGACAGCTAGTTATACTGAAGACACCCCAGAAAAGATAGCAAGGTTTGTGAATGGCCTAAGGTTGGAGATATTGGACGTGATAAGTATTCTTTCTCCAAAAACCATAGAGGAAGCATACCAGAGTGCCTTAAAGGCAAAAGAAAAGATTGAAAGAAAGCAGAATGCCAGGAGAGGACGAGGAACTCGCAGAGGGAAAGGACAACCCTTTGGCAGAGGAAGAACTGCCAACAATAGTGAAGAGGGCAGCAGTTCAAAGACCTCAGGGATAGCAGAAAAGGAAGGTAGCACTAGAAGAGGAAGGCCATACCAGAGAGGAAGGGGAAATGGCAGAGGCAGAGGAGCTACCTACTAGTGCTACAAGTGCCACAAGTGGGGGCACAGATCCTTTGAGTGTCCTCAAGGAGAACAGGCTGGTCAAAGAGGAGCATATGTTGCTCAGATAGAGGAAGCAGAGGCACTGCCTCAAGAGGTAGAGAATGTACCAGAGACAGGAGAGGCCTTAGTCTTGAACAAGGTACTACTGAAACCATCAAAAGAAACAACTAAACAAACCTAAAGAAAGGTGTTATTCCGGACTGTGTGCAAGTCACATGGCAAATGTTGCGAACTGATTATAGGCAGTGGAAGCATTGATAATCTGGTTGCAACAGAGATGGTGGATAAATTGGGTTTAAAACAACTGAAGCACCCAACTCCCTACAAGGTGTCGTGGTTACAGAAGGGTCACCAACTGCTAGTTGATGAGCAGTGTTAGGTGGAATTCCATATTGGCAAGTATAGGGACAAAGTGATTTGTGATGTCATGCCCATGGATGTGTGTCATATTCTGCTAGGTAGACCGTGGCAGTATGATCGAAAAGTTGTTCATGATGGGAAAACAAATTGTTACAAGTTTGTTAAGGATGGGATTAAGCATATGCTAGTACCCATCAAGGAGGAAGAAACAACAGAGACTAGTGGAACAAAATTATTACTGGTGGGTGGAAAAGAATTTTTGAAACAGATTGAAGATGACAAGGTGAAGTATGTTGTTGTAAGAAGACCAAGAACAGTGTTGTTGCACATTGAAATTTCTGATTTACCTGAAGAAATCCAGGAAATGTTGCAGGAATTCAGTGACATTGTGGTGGACGATCTACCAAATAAATTGCCACCAAAGCGGAGTATCAGTCATCACATAGATTTCATCCCTGGAGCTATTTTACCGAATAAAGCTGCTTACTGGATGAGCCCCAAAGACAATGAGGAGATTAGGAAACAGGTAGAGGGGTTGCTGGATAAGGGACTGATTCGAGAAAGCTTAAGCCCGTGTGCAGTTCTGACAATTCTAGCTCCCAAGAAAGGAGGCGAGTGGCGGATGTGCACAGATTCACGAGCAATAAACAAAATTACGATCAGGTACAGGTTTCCATTGCCACGAATGGATGACATGATGGACTGTTTGGGTGGGGCAGCATATTTTTCGAAGATAGATCTAAAGAGTGGATACCACTAGATTAGAATCCGAGAAGGGGACGAATGGAAAACAGATTTCAAAACTAATGAAAGGCTGTATGAATGGCTGGTGATGCCATTTGGGTTGAGTAACGACCCTAGTACTTTTATGCACCTGATGAACGAGATGTTGAAGGAGTTCATTGGGAAATTTGTGATTGTGTATCTTGACGATATACTGATTTTCAGCAAGACCAAGGAGGAACAATTTCGACATGTTCAATATGTTCTAGAGAAGTTGCAACAAAACAAGTTGCTGATAAATCTGAAAAAATGTACTTTCTTTCAGAAGGAGTTAGTCTATTTGGGTTTCATGAGTGAAGAAAACGAGCTGAACATGGACCGAGAAAAAGTTGCAACTATACTTAGCTGGCCATCCCCTAAGAGTCTATTCGAAGTTCGAAGTTTTCATGGGTTGGCAAGTTTCTATCGCAAGTTTATAAAATATTTTAGTGGAATCTGTGCACCTATGTTGGATACAATCAAGAAGGCAAATCAACCTTTTCAGTGGATTGAAGCTGCAAAGAAGAGCTTCCAAGTATTGAAGAAGAAGATCACTGAGAGGCCAATTTTGAGGCTACCTGACTTCAACAAACTTTTTCAAGTTCGTTGTGATGCCAGTAGTACAGCCATTGGAGCTGTACTCAGCCAAGAAGACAAACCAGTAGCCTATTTCAATGAAAAATTAACTGAAAGTAGGCAAAAATATACGTCTTACGACAAGGAGTTTTAAGCCATCGTCCAAGCTTTGAAGCATTGGAGACACTATCTGTTGGGTAATGAGTTTGTGTTGTTTTCTGATAATTCTGCATTACAGTATGTTATGCAGCAACATACGCTGAATCACAAACATGAAAAATGGGTGGAGTACTTACAGAGCTTTACATTCGTATTGAAGCATATTAGTGGTCAAGCGAACAAGGTATCAGATGCACTAAGCAGAAGAGTTCTACTCTTGGAGGAGAGCACGATACAAGTGTTGGGATTTGAACACCTGAAAGACTTGTATCAAATAGATGCAGATTTCAAAGAGGCTTATGAAGCCTGCCAGAATCCATTTTTGAGGAACAATAGTCCGTGGCTGGACTATAGCTTGCAGGAGGAGCTGTTATTCAAGGGAGGACAGCTGTGTGTCCCAGAATGTTCGATGAGGGAGAACATCATCCGGGAAAAACATAGTGGAGGTCTAGCTGGATATTTCCGCATTGATAAGACCTTGGATCAGCTCAGTCATTTCTATTACTGGCTGAAGATGCGAAGAGACGTATAGCAGTATGTGACCAGGTGTAAGATATGTCAGTTGGTGAAAGGGCACAGTCAAAACATGGGGTTGTACACACCCTTGCCTATTCCAAACAGACCGTGGGATTTAGTCAATCTAGACTTTGTCCCGGGTTTGCCCAAGACACAACAAGGTTTTGATTCCATCATGGTGGTGGTGGACCAATTCTCAAAGATGGAACACTTTATCCCTTGCAGAAAAACCAGTGACCCATGTAGCACACTTGTTTTTCACCGAAGTCGTCAGACTACATGGCTTACCTAAGTCCATAATTTCTGACAGGGACGTGAAATTCACAGGGCATTTCTGGCGCACCTTACGGAAAAAGCTGGACACAAAGTTAAATTTCAGCTCCGCTTATCACCCATAGACTGATGGGCAAATGGAGGTGGTGAACAGAAGTTTAGGAAACCTGCTGTGGAGTCTATTTGGAGAAAATTCACAAATGTGGGATTGTGCACTTGCTCAAGCGGAATTCGCTTATAACGATTCACTGAATCGAAGCATAGGAAGTAGTCCTTTTCAGATCTTGTATGGAATGCATCCCTGAGGAGTGCATGAGCTGTGGGATTTGGGACAGTTGGAGAAAAGAAGTGCTGATGGGGAAGACTTTGCAAGAGTAATTAACGACCTACATGAGTAGGTGAAGATGAAATTACTGGACAACAGTCAAAGGTACAAACAGAAAGTAGATCTAAAATGACATGAGGTACAATTTAATGTAGGGGATCAGGTTCTAGCACATCTGTGCAAGGAAAGATTTCCTTAGGGTGAATACAATACTCTGAAATTCAAAAAAATTGGACCTTGTAAAATTTTGCGTAAGTTTTCTGCAAATGCCTATGAACTGCAATTGCCTCCAGGTATAGGAATATCACCCATTTTTAATGTGGCAGATTTATTCCCATACACTACCAGTCTGGAAGAGGACAGTTTGGCACAGCCAAATCGGGACACCCAGGAAAGGAGTAGTTCGTGGATGAGGCAAATGCCTTCAGCTCAACCACTTGAAATCGAAGGAATCCTTGACACACAAGCGGGCAGGCAGACTCAGAGGAAGGAGTACCTACAGTACCTTGTCAAGTGGAAGAACCGCCCTATTGAGGATAGTTCGTGGCTTGATGCAGGACATATACAACGTGCAGGGTATTCTATCAAGGAGATCATGGACTGGAGCCATGATTTTTCACCTACCCCGGGAGCCTGATGCAGGAGCATCCAGCTCAAGGAGGACATGGCTGGAAGTTTGTCTCTTTCAAACAGTCTGAGTTGCATTAGTTTTCATTTTCTAGGAGTGGCTGTCTCAGCCAATGTTAATGTTTGCTTACGTATTTCTTTTTACTTTTTTTTTTAGTTTTATTTAAAATTTGTTTTTAATTTACAAAGCAAGAAAACACAGTTATTCAAAAACAATCTAATGTAACCACATATTGTAACTACTAGCAGTTTGCTAACTGTCTAGTGTTCTTTACAAAATGAAAAGAGAAAACAACTAATGTAACCTTTTGCCATCATAGAATTGAATGAAGAGAAAGCACATAAATATTTTCTGAAGACAAATATCTGAATCCATTCATGTTATAGTTCTAGAATTATTCCTACAGAATATTGTTAAATTATTTCCTTTTCCATAAGCAAAGCAATTACACACAGGTGAACAGTGAGCACCAAAGCGAGGAGAGCTCCCAGACAAGCTATAGTGCAAACAGAACAAATATACGAAGGGACGAGCAAGCCATTATGCATAGACACAAGTTTTCAGGTACAGAAATGACCACATTCCCATTTTCATTTGCAAAATTTGAGCAAACGAATTTATAGCCTAAATACATATGTATATTTGTCAAACGTCAAGCACTACAGTGCATAGTTCAAACAACCAATAAATAGAATAGAGTTGACCGAACTACAAATCCCCGCGAGGTCATTGGGGGACCGTTTAAATACATACATGACCACAAACACCAGAGTCAAAATGGACCCACAGGCACAGTGACAAGAGATCGCAGAGCCAAGCCAAACTACAACTAAGACTCAGAAACCCTCTGAAGAGTGAACCCTCAGTCAAACAACAGAAAGACACCAAGGAGTGACCCTACTCAGTTTAGGTGTAGGAGACCCGGCGCGAGGACCAAGAGCAGATCGTCACTCACCTGCGTTGGCCAACAACCAGGCCATCAGCAACGAAGCACAAGAAAACTACATCTACGTTAATAGACTATAACCATAATAGAGGGTTGAGTTGTGAGAACTTACCAAGGAAGGGCCGAGCCTGTGGAAGTTGACAGAGAAGCCACGGAGTCGAGGTCGCAGCCACAAAGTTGCTCGCTGCCACGAGGAGTAGAGGCTGTCAGTGCTTGATAAAAACAAAGTTAAAGTGAGTAGCATAGATAGAGGGCTTACCTTCGGGTGACTGCTGAGTGGAGGCTGGAAGCTGAGCGATGCCATGGCCACAACCTGAGACAAAACCAAACAAATAATCAACCTGTGAAGCCAGCGCATGGAGGGAAGACAAATAAACAAAAGCTACAACTGAGAATACAAGTATAGCCGAGGAAAAGTTGACAATAGAGACCGATACCAAGGGTTTCACACCCAGGTCTCGAAGCCGAGCACAGAACAGGCCGAGACGTCGTCCACAGGTGAAAACCCACACCACATTGCAAACCAGGCACAGTAAAAGTGAAATCTCAAACAATTGACAAAGCAAACCCTCGTATAGCAAAACCAGAGACTTCACCCGCAGCATAGCGCCACAGCAAAACGAACAATGCAAATGAAATGAACAAAGGTTTTCAGGGTATAGAAGGAGCGGGAAGGAACAAAGCCTGAGACCTGGACACATGTCCTTGTCTCCATAAACCAACAATACCACCGCCTTAAATTCAACCTACCACCATTTAATAAAAATATCCAATCAACATATTTATCATTAATCCGAAAGTTGTAAGCATTGTACCCATCATTCCACTAATTTTATAATTCTAAACATGCTTTTTATTTTTAAAAAGGGAACATACTCATAATTGTCCTAGATCTTGTGAAGGTATTACTTTTTAGAGGTGATATAATTCTTGCATTAAATCAAGTAAGCAACTCAAATTTTGTCGTTTGATGATGTCACTATTGTCACCTTGTCATTCCATCTTCCACATTCATATTAATGATGATACTATCAATTTGTCCTCTTTGTGTCTTTAATAGTTTTATCTTCGTTGTTAAATGATTGTTTATATTCATTAATAAACCATTTTTTTCTCTTTTCTTGGGAACGATATATGTAGAAATTAAAAAATAGATATAAAATATACTGGGAATAACATAAACATATGATGTACCATATTTGTTCAAAATTATTTCTCAAATAATTACATGTTGCACTCCATATTTATGTTATCATGCCCATACACAAACCAAACCATGCATTGACTTATTAACCATCTAGCGACAACAATTGTAGTGTGGAGACATATTTCTCTCATTAGTAGAAAGGAGCTTGCAACGAGTATTGACTTTCAAAATTTGTTTTCTTTTCTTTATTATATTCTTTACTTTATGACATTCTTTAATAAGAAAGTTTTGAACACCGTGATACAAGTTTTGGGTTCTTACACCATTTTGTGGTCACTACTGTCCGTAGAATCCAGATCATCTTAATTTCTGATGTATACATGTAAATTTGTTGTGTGTATTTTAAGTTTCTTCTCCTTTTGTTAATAACGCATTTTCCATATACTTTAACATGATACTATGAAGAGAAAACTTGAAGATCTGTGGTCCCATAGGTCAAAACAATTTGCAGACAAATTCTAATGTCCTACATAAAACAATTGTCCTGATTTCGAGATCATATTGTTGGAACTACTACACCTACGTGAAGACTCTCAGTTAGAGCATGCAACTACATGCAACTGCATGCATACTCTTAGTTAGAGCATGCAACTACATGCAACTACTACACATCTACATGCGGACTCTTAGTTAGAGCATGGGATTGCATGCAAGATTCCTTTTGCATGATTTACTCCTTGATTTGCTCCTTCTTTAACTCTGCAATTGATTAGTTATCTCCGGAACTTGTTGTAGGTGTTGAGTCTTCTCATTGATCACCACTATAGTTCATTACCATGGGATCTTCACCCACTATAGTTCATTACCTTGGGATCTTCACCCAGTAATGCTATATAATGAGCATTGTAACATATTTTCTAATGAATCATTCTTTTCTTC